>NW_019379502.1:37421-178025 GCF_000648655.2 Copidosoma floridanum | reverse complement strand
TAGAATTCAATTTGAATAAAAGAAAAATAAAATAAGTTTACTTAATTAGTTGGGATAAGACTTTAATAATTTTAAAAGAACTATTTGAAATTATAGACAGAGCAGTAAGAGGTTTATGTAATACTAAAAAATACTTTTGAAATAAATCAATTATTTTACGAGATGATTTTCGTTAAATGCTCGCAGTGATAAAAAGCAGTAACAACAAAGTTTTATTTGAATAAAGTATTAAATCTTTTTTTTTTATAAAACTCATTCTAAATTTGAAATGAGAAATTCATATTCCTTCGACCGATAAAGGATTTTTAAAATTATTATTAGAAATCAGGGAAGGGAAAATATAAACTTTTTATATTTCTCAGAATAAGATGTTACATAATGTATGTTCCTAAACATTCTTTGATATTTATAATGGTTTGACGAATAGTGTTATACTAACTTTGCATTACGAGTACCCCTGTTAATTAAAAAAAAAATGCTTAAAAAATTACTTGGAGGAATTAAAATTTACTATAAAGCGGATAGTGCAACTTATAAAAGAGTTGATAAATTAGGCCATAAGATTTACATAAGTTTTTCAGTGGAAATAATAATTAATGTTTGTGAAAAATTAACGTCTCATGAAATGAACCTAAAAATTAGTACAATAATGATGTTACTCAAAAGCTAAGTACATTCGATGATTGGATAGACTGTAAGATAGAATACGATTAGTAATGATAAAGTGATTGAAGAGTTAAATAGAAGGACCAATAATAACTGAAAAATAAAATTAGAGATACAGTAGAAATATAGTCAACCCCAGTGCTTCTTTTAAGGAACTAAGCAAATCAAAATAAGTTAAGACATTCTTTATATTATGCTATGTTTTAGTTTGTACAATACAGAAATTTGTTTCAAATACCTGAAAATTTTATTTTTCTTTGTAAAACATTTAATTTGTTATCTGCAAAATTAAATAAACAAATAATCTATGAATAAAAATTTTACGATGTTCTAAATATGATAAGACAAATTTTTCTTCCAAAGCATGTTTATAGTTTAAATACGTATTTAATATTATTCTTACTCATAGAACATATTTTCAGTATAAAAATCTTAGAGTAAGACAAAAACTCCATAGCAACACCAAAAAATATTTAAAATTGTTTGATCCGTACGTAACCGAAGGCTAAAATAAAAGTCAAGCTGTCTTTTAAAATAAGATATACATAACAACAAATGAATGTGTTAATTCACTTCAAAAAGATAATAGTGGCATAAGATAGTAAATACTGCACTTTCTTGGATCTTGTATTAAAGTTGACGATTCGAAAAAACTTTAGGAAGAAGTTCTTCTGCTTAATTATCAGTTCTCTAGGTACTAATAGAGACTTCCTAACCTTAAAAACGTGTTTTTTTGAGAAGAGTCATTCTGGCTCGATACGTTTTTTCAAAAAATTAAAAAAAAATTGAGGAATGTAAGATTTTATAACTGAGATACTCTGATTTTTTTAGATTATTTTAAGTCACATGAAACTCAGAAGCAGGTTTTAAATTTTTAATGATTTTTTAGGTTACGTAGATATTTTTAAGGTAACTTTTAAATAACAAGGTTTTATGTATTTTTCCCATTCTTTTAAATAGCTGTGTTTAAAAAATAATTTCAGTACCGAAACATACTTAAAATAAAGAAAAATCTATGTTTTTGAGGTTTTTTTCGTTTTTTCAGTTCATATTCTGAAAGTCAATGGCGATGTATGCATCGATATACATTTTCATTACTATTCTTTTAACATTGTCAAATCCCACTACAATAACTAAAAATTTTGCGTCAAATAATGCTCTAAAATGAAAGTAAGATATGAAAAAATATATTTCCGGAATATTACCTTAAAAGAACTCGTTCAACAGATCTTTGAAATTGTTCTACAACTTTCTTTGTCCATTCTTGTTGCAGAAGACGAAATATGTTTTTTTTAAGGTGCAAATAATTTAAAGTTAGGTGTAAAATCATAATAAATAACAATTGATTTTTAGACAAAATTGTAAACTTGTAAATATGTATTTTTGTTCTATATTGAAATTAATTATTGTAAGAACACTATTTGTATCTCAAAGTTTTAATTACAAAACAATGACGTTGTTATCTTAAAACTTTAGGCTTATTAAAGAAGTTCTTATGAACAAAAATTTTAAAGACTGATTTATAATATTCTTAGTCCTCATAACTATCTTCGTCTATTACAGGATTAATGTCTAAAACTATAAATAATTCTGGAAGAATTTTGTCTGGTCTAATAATTTTGTTTGGGTATCTTGCATTACTAAAATAATATATATTTGCAGCAATGTGAAATCAAGATTCTACATTTAGTAATCCATTGGCACAAGTTACATTCATGACATAGGATACAGATGCATACAATTGTAGTAGATTTGTATTTATGTAACATTTCTTCGTTTTTCGTTAATATGTCTGGACCTTATTAATACTTTGATTATAAAAGGCTTAATTTTAATATATGTAAGTTTGACGCCTTATCATACTTAGTCACCTTGACACGCACACCACTACTAATTTGCAAGTGCTAAACCGTGACTGAGAAAACGTTCGTCGGAAAAATGGCGCGGGCACACAGTCGACGAGAGTCGCTCGTTAATCGTCTCACTACGTAGTGATTGAGTACTTTAACTTGTCAATATCAGTATAAAAAACCAACTATTGTATTGATTCAGGTGTGGTATTGGAATTTATATTGTAAATGCTCACACTAATTGTTAACATTGTGTTTTTGTATACTTCAAAATTACAGTTATTTTTCTGCTACAACAACACTTGTTGAATTATTTCTTCGACCTTTCTACAATTTAGCTAAATCTCTGATTTCGAGCCGTATATATATATTTAAATTGATACTGTTATCATCATCCACTCATTCGGCTAAATAACATATGTCTTGACCTCATTGATAGGTTTTCAAAAAAACCTTTTTCGATTTCTTTTAGCTAACTCTGGAAAGTCAATTTTTTTTATTAAATGTTATCTTGATTAAAGTAATGGGCCGTCAAGACCATCTATCTGTCTTAGCCTTCATTGCTATAGTATTTTTACTTTGACTTATTATTAACATTCTTTCGATGATCATATTGTATCAGCCATCATCATCTTTATCGCTGTTTAAACGCTTACCAAAAAATTTATTAGAAAAACGTGCACTACTATAGTATGCACTAGCTTTCGGTATGAATTTGTCATCTTTTTTATGGTAAAAAAGCTTGTTCTTCTTACCTAGAATGCCGTAAACAGCCTTTACAACACAGCTTAATTTTGTTACGTAACGAGATTCATTCGCTTAAGTTGTATTAAAGTTTTGTCTATTTCCCGTTAAGGCAGGCAACAGAACGTTAAAACCAAGATTTTCTAAGTAAAGTATCACCTCAATAAAACCTCTATTCACAATTCAAATATCATTTTTTTTTAATAGTTCTTATACTATTTGGATCATCCATTACTTTCTTCATGGTGGTTACATTTTTTTCTGTGGATCAGAGAGGTCAACAATAAATTTTCCTGTTGTGTAAAAGGTCTAACTAAAGGATAATTGTTGTGACCTTATACGATTTTTATTGGTACTCGTTATTTTAATTTTTTTGATGACGTAGGTATGTTCCATTAAAAACAAAAGCCAGCTTAATTGGGGAACTAAACAATTTTTGCCTAAATAAAAGTGTGATCACAGATAAGATCCTTTCTTTTGATGCATTTCACACCAAAATATATCGGTAAGACTTTTTTTTCAAATGAATTAACAACTGACTCACGAAAACCGGAAACTTTTATTTCGTCTTTTATTTTAAAAACAGATGGAATAAAATTATTCAATGATGAATTTTCTAATTTAAGTAAGCTAGTAACTAGATACTGTATTAAGTCTCTGAAAGCTGATAATTCTATGGAAACTAATAATTTTTGCACCTTTTGCAATTGACTAAACGAAATAGTAGTAAAAGATTTGTTTTTTGGTAATCTTTGATAATTATGTTACATCTAAAAATATTTTTAGAGTTTTATCTCGAAATTTCTAAAATAATGAGCAT
This sequence comes from Copidosoma floridanum, assembly GCF_000648655.2. Next base: position 173,945 of record NW_019379502.1, on the reverse strand, counting down.
ATTTTATTTGTGGATCAAAAACTAGTATTACTGCAAACCTGTATTAGTTGCAAGTCATCATAAGAAAATTGTTTTTTGATTGAATGATCATGAAAAACCCGAATTCCATTTAAAATAAAGATAATTTTTTTTAAACACTGCAGTCTTGTAGTCAATGGTACAAGCGTTAAGTTATATTTATTTTTATAGATGCAACATGTTGTATGAGAAATGAAAGTTTTATGAAGGAGCAACTCTATGGTAGGTTCTTCTTCTTTAGATGTACTTGCTGCTACATCAATAATGCTTCCCAAGCTCAGAAAACACCATTTCCAAGCTTGACTAAGTGTTTGTCGACTGACTTTCATCGTTGGTTAACAATTCTACTCCTGCTGTAGGTTTTCGTGTTAAAAAAAAAAAAAAGTCTTCTACACTCATCACAAAACTCAAGCCCAATTTTAATATTCCTAATCATACCAAATTAAATTTCAATGATATTTAATTATTTATAATCAACTGCTCATAAACGGCTTAGATCTTACTAGCTGAATTAATGATTTCGATCTGAGCTGCCAATGTACTGAGACTTTGCTTTAAGCAATTACAGCATTGATTAGTGATATCGAATTCATCGATGTTTGATGCGAAAACTAAGATGGCAAATATTTAAGATAAATTAAAAGTTTATGCAGTAATTCCAAAAAATATGACTAATTAAAAAAAGTTTCATGCGTAAGAATAGATTTTTTTAACCTCACAAAATAATAGAGTAAGCACCATGTAATATATAAATTTAATTATGTCACATTAAAATTTTTTTTTTTGACGGATGAATGTTATGCACTAAGAACTTCTGATAAAAGTTTGATTGCAAAAAGCTAAGGGACACCAAATAATTATAATATAATATAATCACAAAATGTTTAAAACCACTAACAGTCCTTCACTATGAACTGATTAGCGAATTTTCTGTTTACAATGCTTTATATGTTAACAATCTTCAGCCAAAAATAACTATAAAACGAAAAAAAAATTGAATCAAGAAATAAATTTAAAAAACTCTGTCAATTACGGCAGATTGCACGCAAGTAAGGAGCATTTCTCGACAACACACCCCTCCCCCTGGCAGATTTTAACCTACTAGCATGGTGGTAGTTAAGCCATGTAATTGACTTAAAAGACTATTTTTTTTATTGTCTATGTAATTCAATTAGTTTCAATTCGAAGATAACATGTTTTGTGCAATTTAATCGCGTAATGTATTTGTCTTATAAACTTTAATGTCTTATATGAGTTAAAATTTCTAACAATAATTAATCTACACACTTTCAAGACGTATACTCATGAAATGTGTGTTTAGAAGACAGCAATACACGAGTATGCCTGCTTAATTATTTGTATACGAGAAATGTTATTTACTATCAACATTGCCTGGGATACTAAATAAAATGTTTTTAAACACTAAAAGCAAACGCCACTAGAGGTATGTTATATCAAATCTATGGATTGAAAATAGTAAAAGTGTTAGGTAACATTGTAGTATAGTGTATAAGTAAACATGTAAGCCTTAGTGAATTCTAGCAAAACCTGAGCAATATACAAGAAAAATCGTACAAATTTTTTTTGTTGGAAATGGGTGAAAGAAAAAAACAAAAATTTTTATTCCCACTGTTAAATAATTTTTTTATTTGTTACCTGAATCTATTAATAACTCTTTTCTCCCCAGGATTAAAACTTTCTACTTTTGAAATTCGTAATTAGAGGATCAAAGTACATAGCTAAATCCTTGGTAAAACTGTGGAGGGATGTGGGCTCCAAGAACTTACTAACTGGGGGAGGGGGTTATTATTTTATTAAAGAGAGCGTGGGCAATAGGTTCCTGTGTGACAAAACTTTTTTTTTATTTTAAAATATTAGTTTTTAAATTGTATTTACCTTACAGTTGACGTACAGAAATTTTGTATTTTATTGAAAGTCACTTGTTTTAAGATCTTACCGTGATCTTGTTTTATTAGGGTATTCTTTAATAATAGGGCAACAACTATAGAGGAACAGAATGCGAAGTCCGTGAGTGTATCATGCAATAAGAAAGTACGCGTAAACTTGGAAAAAACAAGCACATTCAAAAGAGTTTATTTTACCTAGAAACAACTGTATCCAGTCTTTTGCGCCAACAGAAGAAACATTTTTAGAACACTTTTAATGATCTAAAATCTATTGGACGAGTATTTTTTAGGGAATTTTTCTAAAATATACTTTTTTAAATTTTCTACTTTGATGTAGGAGCATCGTTTGACGCAAAATAAGTAGAAGTTGCAGTAAGATTAAGCGATATTAGAAAAATGATAGTAAAAATGTTGATAAGTACTTATTTTGACACATGTTACGGGATTATATACCGAAAAAACGAAAACAGGTTAAAAAAATGGATTATCCTTATTTCAAGTATGTTCCTGTATAAAAATAATTTTTAGAACACCACAACCCAAATAAACAAGGAAAATACCTAAAAAAAGTGTTATTTAGGAATTAGCCAAGAAACCTATATAACCTAAAAAACCATTAAAAAAATAAACAATTTTTTTAAGCGCTATTTCAATTAGGAAAATCAAAAAATGTTTAACTCCAATATTAAATCTAGAAAAGTGCAATTTTTTTATCCCACCCCGCTGTGGCGTCAGTATAATACGTAAGATTTGAGCTAAGCTTTCACGTATTGCTCGAGATGTTTACTAATGTCCTTTGTATAGTGGTCAGATAGATAAATGTAAAAAACGACGCAAGCCAGTAGGATACGTGAGGGAAGTTTAACCCAACGTCTGCCACTCTCGCAATGTGATGAGGAAGTACACGCAAGCAAACCAACTTACTTTCTCCTCTACACAAAAACGAGCAGCCCAAGTCAGTTGGACAGGCTTTTCTTGAGGATAGGTACACAGCAGGAAATTAAAAAGGGTTTCTATTCAATTTTCACTTACTGTTTATTTGTTACTAATGCAATAGTTACCTAAACTGACTCGTAATTAGAAGTTAGGTGACGTATGCAAGGTGAATAAGCTCAGAGAACCTAAATCTAACAGGGCCAAGGATGAGTGGGATAAGAGCCACCAATTAAAAGTAGCAAATAAGGAACTTGACCGAAACGTGACTGAAAGAGCAAACACAAATAATTAATAATAAAAAAAACAATGGTAACAATATTTCCTGTAACGACGATACAAATAATAACGGTAGCAATGAAAGAAATAGTGATGATAGTTATTGCAGTCAAAGTGGGAGTTACAACAGCAAAAGTAATCATAATAGTAGAAAGAATAGTTATACAAGTAATAATCACAATAATCATGATAATAGTAGTAATAATAATAATAATTATAATAAAAATAATAATTATAGTAACAGTAGCTGTAGTAGAAGCAGTAGTCGTAGTTCTAATAAAAGAGGGTGATAGTAGTCATACAAGTAATAACAATAATGAAAATAATAATAATGATAATAGTAATAATGAAAATAATAATAATAGTTAGGATAATTATAAGAATAGTAACGGTAATAATACTAGTTGTAGCAGTGAGGGTAATAAAATAAGTAGTGATGCAGCAATCATGATATTAATGATACAGATACCTTTTAAAAATTAGTTGCACTAATACAGTTGTCATTAGCAGTATGCAAGGTTCGTCAATAACATTAGGAGTATTGTAATTGGAGCAAAAATAAAATAAAGTCTATGACATATTATAGTTCTACTCACCTTTATGCTGACTAATTACTCTAGGTTTAAATAAATGTGATCAATAATTAACTTTAAGTTGCTTATTTAAATCTAAAAACAATCATGTCTTGAACTAACAGTTATAATTATTAAGAGAAGAAGGAGAGGTAAACGAGGAGGCTGCTGAGTTTTACACCGTGGTAGTGGCGTGGAGCTGCTTGTTAAAGTAGGGGAGTTAGATAGGCACCAATGCCTAATGAGATGTGTGGCTTCGTTTATGTTAAACTAAAAGTAACATCTCGTTGTTGTAATAATTTAAAATTTGCTAACAAGTTGGAGTTTTTGTAGCGTTGAGTTTCTCATGAAAATTCTTATTGACACCAATGACGCTATACTAGGTGCATTGACTGCTTACAAGACTTCTTTAAAACAGTTTTTTTTTTGAGATGATGAGAAAGCGCCGAATACCTTTACCCTTCTAATGCTGTTTTATGGATGGATAGAAATATAAGATTATGAGTACAGTGATTAAAAACGAGTATGTTAGGTCATTAAAATATTTTGAAACATTTGGCTGCTAACGTAAAACTGCTGTAGTCTTTTTACTACATCACATAACTGATCTGGTTCAATGAAGGGACATAGTTGATCCTGTCTTTTTTTTTTTTTTAATGGCTCTGTCAGGTAACTTATGGTCATAGACTTGCGTAATAGAGAAGTAGCTGCACTGTTTTGATAACTTTATGAGTAGGAATTCATTAAAATTAATTATAAATGACTGTAGTGCCATGAATAAACGTGTTTAAACTTAAGTTTTACATGTAGTGTAATAATAATAATTTTTTTTTCTTCTAATTAAGCACACTAAGAAAAAACGTATTCTCAAATAAATTCAAAAAAATTTGATGTAGATAAATTTTTTATTATTTTCTTAACTATTACAAATTATAAAAATTTTTGTATTAATAAAGTGAACTTAAATTCTTCAACTTAAATACTGTATGAGGTCTGTGAAGCTGTAGAAGTTCATAGGAAGGCTATAAAAGGTGGTAAGTCAGAATGGTGTAGTCTAAAAATAAATTTTTTCATTTAAAACAACGAAAAAAAAAGTCTTCTTCCGTGTTTTGGGGCAGGTGGTAAAGGGTAAATTTTGATTTATAGTAAAAAACGTCCTACACGAGCTTAATAATATTGTTTTAAATAAATATTAGTGAGGCTCTTTATTTACACACAAATAAAAATAGTTTGTTTATTTAACTACGATTAAGAATGTGAAGTCATCGCTGTGCAACAAATTGATAAAAATAATTTTATTCATAAGATATTTTTAAATACTACTGACACTTCTTTACTGACTTTTATTTTGCATAGAATTGAATTGTCATCAAGTTTAACATTTTTTATCACTATCAACAAATTACGTTTTTAATATTTCAATGCGTTTGGTTAATAATTCCAAAAAACGTTTCATTTCTCGTAGTCAACTGTACGTAGAATTTTTCAGTTGGAACAATAAAAATGGAATATCATTGACATAATTTAGTGAAAACCATCATTACACACTAATTTATTATACTCTGACCTTAAATATTTCTGCAATAGCATTGTTAGAATTTTTATAATATTTATAAAATAGTGATTTGTAAAGTATTATTATGATATATCCACTCTAACCTTGAGAAATGACTGAAAAAGTGACTTTAGTGTGTTATCCATCTACTGGGTACTCCTGAAAGCTAGGTAAAAGACTATCATTGAACTTTCATTATAACTTGATATGACTTTAGTCAAAGTTTTGCCCACAGTTAAGATTAACGAACTTACACCTCAGTAATATGGCAAACAAAATAATTTCATGCTGATAAGTGCACTGGATATCCCGGAAAACCAGAAAAAAAAATTTGGTTCAAAAATTTTTATAAGGTTACGTAACAACAGCCAAAGATTTAAGTTTAGTTACAATTGACTAACTCTAACATCAAAAATATAGAAAACAAAGCGATTTTACGTGGTTTCCAGTCACCAGGAAGCTCTAAGAAGCTAATAGTATAAAGATTGAAGTGAAACTCTTATTGTAACTAAACATAATTTCTGTTGAAGCTTTGATTTCTAATACAATCGACCAACATTAACCTCAAAAGTGTGGCAATTGAATGCGGTGTTTATCGCTCTCAGTCCATGGGGACTGCACCACAATTGCTTATCCTAATAAGTTGTTAGATCGAACGCCTCCATACGCAATGCAGACACTTAAGCGCATTTTTAACATTTAAGAACATAGTACATTGAATTAAAGTAATTTTTTTGAAGTTTTTCTGAAAATGATTTGATTTCACAAGCTCAAAAATCTGAACAAATTGTTTGCAAGTTTTACAAATCAATTATATAATTCTTTTAAGATTAGCTGGTTACTTAATACATCGATGTTGTAAAAAAAAAATTGATTAAAAATTTTGGTACTGTGAATCAGCTCCTTAGAGAAACTAGGGTTAATATTATGACAAGCGTACGAACCTCAAATTTTTACAATGTGTAAATTTATTATACGGGGTATCTTGTTAACACATTTTACTTTAAACATTTTGTCAGACAAGCCTGCAATCTCAAGCTAACCTTAGATAAACTAATGAGGCTTGAAAGAGGCCACTCGGATATGTGGTGTAAGTACCCTGTTTTGGCTTGAATTTGATCCCCATGCTTGCTAACCATTTTTCAATCAGAACCTTTAATTTTCATGCTGACATCTAATTCTACTCAAAGTTTTAACAAAATATTTGTTGGGTAATTTTTTTTTAGAATGTAAAGTTTTTAAAATAGAAGAAAAAATAGTTTGTTTTTTATGCATTATTGATAAGATCTAATAAACTTAATATTTTAAAACTACACATCTTATGAAAAAATTGTGGCAGGATTTTTATCAACATTTGATGTTGAATCAAATATTTTTATAAAAACAAGGTGTTATTACACTACAAATTTATTTCTATTTTTTTATCTGTATCTGTAATCATAAAAAGCGATGAACTAATAAGAAGTAAAAAACTTTGAATCACTGACAAAGATGTGCCAGAAGTGACACCACGCTACTATCTTACTTTGTGCTGTCAGCGTGGTGTCAATCATTTGACATTATAATTAATTTTAGTACTTGTACACGTATCTTACTTAAAGAACTAGTGATTTACTTTTTTTTCGATCATGAGTTTATATTTAATGACGTATAATAGTTGTAATATTATTTAATACATAAACTTAAGTGATATGTTGTGTTCAGGAAAGATGACAAGCTCGCAGGGCGCGGTTCTATTCAAACCCTGAATCGGATCGATAATCGGGGGTAAGACCTGTTGTTGTAGACTTGTAGTGAGTCAAGGAGTGGAGGTAAATTTTATTGACATTTTCTTGGGAAAAAGGTGCAGCTGCAGGCGTAAGCCAGCTGTTAAATTTAGTGGGGGTGGGGTTAGGGAGCAGGAATGGCTGGTGAGCACGCGATCGACCGAGCGTGCGTAGGTATTGATTTATGGGTGTAGTAGATAAGTGACGAATACTATACGGTATTTGTTATCAACAGTGGATAGACGTTACTAGACGTGACACGCCTCCCCTAAGTTTTTACTGTCTAGGTGAGTTCCTGCCTGGAATAAGTGGCTCGCGTTTTACAAATATACGGTTTGCATAATTTGAATGAATCTAGAGTTACATTTGTATAAAATAATGTCTTTACATATTAGTATTTCATATTACAATGTGAATTGATAGCTAACAATTATCTTATTTTTGAGTTATACAGTTAGTGAGGTGCAGTGTTTTTTATATATTTATTTATTTATTTATTATTACTACTTTTATTTTTATTTTTAGTATATATGTACATATGTATGTATATATTTGTAATTGTTAATGTGCTTAAATTCTGTTGTCGGTACGATTTCTTAAAAATATTCTTACAGTAGATTATAATGGTTTTAGGTTAATGGAGTAAAGAGGCAGTAATGTTGAAACGCAGACGAGATGGTAGGAGGAAGGAAAGGTGGTTATCGCTGGCCTACGATGTTGAAGTCAAATTTGTTCGAAGCAGACTTACAGTAACGGCAAACATCATTATGTAAGTTCCCGTGGCGTACTAGGTTAGGGCACTAAAACTGGCATCTCGCAAAAGTGTCGTTTTCATTACCTTGAAAATGACGAATGGTACATGTGCAACAGTCTTTCCAGGGTTTAGTGTCAAGGAGACAAGCTTGCATCGCTAAGGAGTAACATGACGTTTGTAACCCTTTACTTTCAATGGAAGCCACTCTTAATGACCAGCGTATGTTATACCAGCTGTACTGATCGCAGCTTGCCCTCGTTTACGAGTTTTGGCTTGATCCCATTTGGAGTGTTCTTTGTATTTTCTTATTTCACAACGCTGAAAGCTGCTGTTTAAATTTTTTAGGGTGACCTTGACTGCTTGCGTTGCTTGGTGTTTAATGGTTATTTCGGAAATGAATTTGGAATTGTTCAGTAATAAATTTATTACCATATACTCGATTAAGCTATCCAAATGTCGTTTGCAAGTGTTGTCCAATGGAGGTATTTGCCTTACGCCATAGATGTACAGAGCTGTTTTAAATGAGATTTTTTCTGCTTTTAGCTTTTTTGTAATGGCCGGTTTTCTGCTTGTATGTGCGCGAGGCTGGCTGCGTATAGGTTGGTATGCGATAAGTGATAATGAGTGTCCCCCTCTAGTTAAAAAAGTCGTCCCTACTTTTTGTATTTTTTAGCGATGGTTTTCGCGTATCTTTCTCACAAATATCCAGTGCTTAATATTAGTATTATAGTCTATGGATCTATTGATGCAATTATAAGTGGATTAAAAAGAATAAGTTAGGGGTCAATGTGTGGATGGTGATATTTGGAAGTGGCGTAAATATTATTACGAAGGGCAAAAGGTTTTAGTAATTATTATACACACATGATTATTTGAGTGCGCTAAATATGTGTGTGTAAAGGGTGTAATAGCGCTTTATCATACATGTTTTTGATTTTTTTTTTGTTAGTAGTGTTCTTGTTTTGTGTGCGTTGTTTTAATTTTTTTTTTATGTGTATTTTTTATTTATCTTTTTTATTTTTATTTTTGTTCTTTCAGTTTATGTTATTGCGTTTTCGTGTTGTGATTTTTTGTTGCTTTATTTTTGTTTTTGTTTCTTTTTGTGTTTCTAGTTAGTGTTTTTTTTTTGTGTTTTTTTTTTTTTTTTTTTGCTTTGCCTGTGCACCGCTTTTTAACGGTAGTTTAGGGACTCTGACCACTTCTTCTTCGGACCCTGAGTCGTTAGAAGGGGATTCTCTCCCACCGTCACTGAGGCTCTACTACCATCGAGTAGTTCGCCAGGAACTTCCTGTGACATGAAACCATGCCAAGGAATCACATACACCGTTTCAGACTCTTTGGAGCTGGGAATGCCGTAATTGGTTCTAACTTGCCAGATCTGGACGTAAACCATCTTCGTTTACAAGGATACCGAGGTATCTTATCTCTGATTGACAGAACTCGCTTTTTTCTAGGTTGAGGGTAAGTCCTGCGTTACGAACACATTTCAGCACGTGTTCTAGCCAGTTCAGATGCTCCTCAAATGTCTCCGGGACAGTTATTATGTCATTAAGGCAGGTATAGGTATATGGCTCAAGCTCTGGCCCAATATTGCGGTTAATCAGTCGCTGGAACGTAGCCGGTGCATTACTCAGGCTAAGTGGCAACCGTTGAAACTAAAACAGTTTTTTGCCAGGCACCGTAAATACCGACGTCGGCTTATCCCTCTCAGCTAGCGGAATTTGATGGTATGCGCTGCTGAAATCGAGGGTTAAAATAAAACACGCCCATCTCAGCTTGTGCGGGATCGTATCCATGTAAGGCAAAGGGTACGCGTCGGGTACTGTCACAGCGTTTACCGTCTGGTAGTCAACGCCAAATCGGTACTTCTCGTCCTTTTTGCGTATCCTGACCACTGGACTTGCCCAGACACTATAAGACGGTTCAACCACGCCACTTTCGAGTATCTCACTCACGTGGGCGTGTATGAGCTCCTGGATCTTGTCCGAAACAGGGTCACACTTTTGCTTGGTAGGCCACAAGGTCGTGACCTCGATTTCGTGCTCGATCTACGTAGTGCATCCTAAAGAAGCTTCACGTTCCACGTAGCGGTCCAAGAGTGTCTGCAACCCTTTTTGTTGCTTGGACGAAATTTCGTTTAGCCCTATGGTGGTGAGTTGGACCTTGCCCGATGCCGTCAGGCCTGCTACCTCCACAGGGACCTTGATCCCTTGTCCTTTTAGTACCAGGACTCTATTGACTGGATCCTTGACAGTCCCACAAGCGTTGATAAGGTTAGCGCTGACATAGCAATCAGCGTCTAACTTGGGCAGCCCTATGACATCCACGTCCCATTTCACCCCTCTAAGCGCAAAGGGTAGGGTGACGAGGCCTAAGGTGGGTGATGGTCGTCTGTCAGTCATCGCTGCACTGTCCAGCGTGAGACATAGTTGACGACCGCAGGCGATCGCTATCTGAATCCCGACTGCTCGCATGACAGTGTGCGTAGCGCCAGGGTCGTATAGCGCTCGTAGATTGTACCCAGATACTTCAGGAGGATTAGCTAATTTCTTTGGCAGCTCCTCTATTGCCTTTTTAAGAGCAACTTGTTCACTGCGGATGGACACTATCTCTTGCGAGCTTGCGCTCTCAGGTTGTGTCTTGCTGATACCAGCAACCTTAAGCTATTTCCTGGCCTCCGCAGTCTTAGCCTTGGGCTTGTACGCCGGTTCTGGCAGGTAAAAGTGTTTGGGTGGGGGTGGCTCACGGAACGCACTCCTAAACTCCAGGAGGTGCTAAGCCTCAGTGGCTTTTCGTCGCAGATCTGCCAGGCTGCACACCTCGTCTCGTCAGACTCGATCCTGTAGTTCGGGTCTCATGTTCCTGTGAAACAGGTCCATTTGATGTTCAACCAGCCACGGAGGTTGAATTCGTCGCACAATATTCCTAATCTGTTTCATGAAGTTTCGTACGGGCTCACCAGCGTACTGGGTGCGAATTTGCGCATTCGAGGTTAGACGGTACTGCACCTCCTCGTCTGAGCCATACCTCTCATGCTCCTTGGCTACGAAATCAGCCCAGCTGGTCCATTGGTCACATTCCTTGCGGAACCATATCGCTGCCATGTTGGTCATAAGCTCCAGTAGAGCTTGGAAAAGCTCTTTTTCCGTCAATCCGTAAGCTGTGCGGTGCTCCGTAATGCGCGTGAGGAAGGTGTCAAAGTTGTCGTAACTTTTCCCAGGGAACTTTGCATTCCACTGCTGAAACGATTTGTCCTAAGTCACGGCATTTGGAGTCAATGTACGACCTGCCTGACCCCAAATTTCTTTCTGCTGGAGGCGGAAGACTCCCCCCTGACCAGGCTGGACGTATGGGATCAACGGGTACAGCCGAATATTGGGGTAGGTGGGAGTACGTCGGGTGCGTTGACGAGCTCACTGCATACGTTCGTGGCCACGTCATAAGCGCTTAGATCTGCGTTGTCATGATTTTTTAGTACCAAAACTCGCACTGTACACAAAAAATTACTGGTAGTAACTGCACTGTGCCGCAACGCAGAAATTAGCTTGGGAGAGAGAGAGAGAGAGCTGACAGGTAGGGGAATTTTCGCCAAAGCGTTAGTTGGACCTAACTTTCTGCCTAAATTTATGCCTTAAGGATAAAAATTCATTTTATAATTTAAAACAACTTTATATTTAAAGCTGTCAGCTGTAGGGATATCGATTCCCTGAACTCTTGCTTTTTGTATTTGTGTATAAGAGTGGTACAATTTTAAATACAGTTATGTATAGCATACCTTGCACACGTACAGTACTGCACGTCGCTCTACGAGCCGCGAGAAGCCAAAAGCCGTATATACCTGTATACCAGCATATACGCGCTGTGTACTTTACTTCCACCGTACGTCAGCGTTCGCCACCTGTGAAAATCCGATTTGACAGGCTAAGCTTGTTGGCATTCGAAAATAATATATCGTCTCTAAATATTGTTGTCTTTCTCGCTCGCACTCGTACACTAAAAATCTTGAGTGCTGGAAGTCAGCAGTGACTCAAAATTGTCACATAAACATAGCCACTGCTTGGTTTACACGCGTGATCTATACGAGTCTGTCGGTGTCTCTCGCGTACGCTAACACTTTCTACGCGTTATACACGCGATCTATTTTGTTTTGCTATAGCTACTGCTACAGTTCCTACTTAACTATTACTATGTATATAGTAATAGTCGGGGTCGTCTACCTTGAGGACGACGCGACGTCACGCGATACCCAACAGAAGGTTGTTATGTCAGGCGCCAATGTTACGGGGTGCCACTGAAGCGGATTTTAACGAGGCGGAATTTGCAACCTCGACCGGGCCTGTGTTGCCCAGATACCCAAGGTGACACTTCCTGTAAGTGATGTACGTGGATCTCGCTCGCCGAGATCCCGCAGGGGCCAAGTATCGTGACGACCAGGGACGTCGTTGCCTCTCGCAACGACTTTAGCACATACAGGGGTGACAGGGCACAAACAAAATGGAAGCACTCACGAGTGAATTTAAATAAAAGAAATATATTCTAAAGAATTCGTACAATTTACGAAAGTAATCGTTGGTGTGTAGGTGTGTATGTGTGTACGCTAGTCAAGTGTGAAGACTCCACGAGCTCGCAGCGCAAACTTACAAACTGGACAGACAACGTGGGCTATTCGAGGCTCGCTGCCCTTTACAATCAGCTGCCTGCTGGCAGGTACTGACGGTAATTCGAAGTCACTCCTCGACGATGCCACTCGCAGGCCAAGTCTACTCGGAAACAATGGAGCAGGTACGCTTAGATCAGTAAGCGTCCCTACTGGCAGCGTTCAAAGGTCAAGATCAACAGTATCGGCCTTGTTGACCCTGAGTCCGGCGTCGCCTGCTATCCCAGCAGGATCTGAACACTCAGCACTAAGCATGGCACTGGGAACAACTCAAGCACAGCCACCACAATAACAATCGCAGGAACAGGAACACTCCGGAGGACGCTTCTCACGTCCACCAAAACAAAATTCGCTTCTCACGAAAAAATTACCTTGGGAAAGTTGCTTGTCGCAAACCGCTTCACGCGCGTTTGCTGGCTGGAGCTCATTTAATCTATTCTCAGCTTTTTCCCCTTTTCCCTCTTTTCCTATCGGTCCTAGCCTACCGATGATGGCTTGACAGTATCTCACCATCATAATATATATATATATTCCGACATTATATAGTCGTAAGAGTTAGAGCGAGGTTTTGCTCCCCCACGCTCCTCCCCAGCTTCCCTTCAGCTTTCCCCCAAATAAGGTAGTTATTCTTTCATTTTCTTGCATTTTTCGAGTAATTCTACTTTTTTACTAGTTTCCCCACGACCCCCCTCCACCTCCCCCCGCTTCTCTCAGCTCTCCTCCCAACTCTCCCCCAGCTCCCCCCAGCTTCTCCATGCATAATGTAAATATATTCGTAAAGCCTTATATATTAACTGTTACAAGTGGTCTAATTTTCACATTTAATTTTATTTGACCATAACAAATAATTTTGTTACAATTATCTTACTTACGATGTTTATTTTGATTACATACTCTAAAATGTCTCTTTAGGTTCTCTGCTCTTACATAACCTTTTCCACTATTTTGACAAATATTTTTTGAACGTTTTTTTCATTACTTTTCAAATGTCTCTGTAAGTGATGATTTCTTTTGAAACTGTTTTTGCATTTAATGCACTTAAGATTTTTTTCAATGTTTTGGCAGTCCTTTGAGTGGCGCAAATAGTTTTTCTTGTCTAATATTATAATGCTACACAGATCACATACAAAAAATTTTTTTTGTGAATTTTTTCGTGCGATTCGGTTTTACAAAAAAAAGATTGTTTATGATTATATTAATCTGGGTACTAGACGGTACTGAAATTTGCTTTTTTGGTGAAAGATAAAATTTGCAAGAAAGTATAATAATAGTAATGAACAATAGAATAGTTTTTTTGTTACTCTAAAATTTCATTCCAAACAATATTTTTAATTTTAAATTTGTTTTCTAATTCAATGAGGATAAAATTTTTTTTTGGTTTCTACATCTAGACAATGCAACATATAATTGCCCATGAGAGAATAATGGTTTTCTAAGGTATACTTCTAAGGCATCAAAACTTTGACCTTGAGATTTATTGATAGTCATAGAAAAAGCTAAGGTAAATGGAAATTGTTTTCTGTACAATATAAATGGTAGCGAAGAAGAATTGTTTGTTTGTAGTATTATTCTTGGAATAAAGACTTTATTTCCTTTTTTTTTACCTGTGATTATTTCAGCTTCGATGACGTATTTAAATACTTTTGTAATTCGTAATCTTGAACCATTGCAAAGTCCTTCAGATATGTTTAAGTTTCATATCAACATAACAATAGTCGTAATTTTTAAATTTAATTCATGTGGAGGAAAACCTTCTTAAATACTATTTTAATACTCTGTCGGGAAATGAATATAAAAAATTATCGTCTGATATGTCTACTTCTTTGTGAGTTGCTTTATGTGGAGGAAAACCTTCTTTAATACTATTTTAATACTCTGTCGGGAAATGAATATAAAAAATTATCGTCTGATATGTCTACTTCTTTGTGAGTTGCTTTATCAATACTATAGTACATAAGTAATGTTCTTACCATTTTAATTACAATTTTTTCGTTAAAAAAATTAGTGTATTCATTGTGAGAGGTTAATATAGATTTATTTATAAAAGAATCATCATCATTATAAAAAATTTTAAAACATACATCATTTGTTTTTCGGGTCTGAGGAATTATAAANATGTTGAATTTAAATAATTATGTAATTCGTAATCCTGTACCATTGCAAAGTCCTCCAGATATGTTTAAGTTTCATATCAACGTAACAACAGCGTTAATTTTTAAATTCAATTCATGTGGAGAAAGACCTTCTTTAAAACTATTTAAACATTCTGTAGAGAAATTAATATAAGTATTATCGTCTGATTTATTTACTTTTTTGTGAGTTACTTTATCAATACTATAGTGCGTTACTCATGTTCCTACCATATCATTAAAAATTTTTTTGTTTAAAAAATGAGTGTATTCATAGTAAAATGTTAATATAGCTCTACGTATGAAACAATCATCATCATTGTTAAAAATTTTAGAACATACATCATTTGTTTTCCATGACTGAGGAATTATAGAAGTTTAAATTTTGCCTTCTCCTATATCCAGTAGCAATTAAGAAAATTTTTTTATGAATTAAGCGAATATTATTTTTTAAATAAAAAACATTAAATAAAGGCCAAAAATTAGAAAATTTCATGGTTTCTTGAATAATAGTAATTTTGCTTCCATTTTTTACTAGTGGGAGAATTCGACGAAAGTCTCCACCCAAAATTATTATTTTATTTTCAAAAGGTTTATTACTACTAGATTAATCTTTTAAAGTCCTATCAACAATTTCTAACGCTTTTTTCGGTATCATAGAAGCTTTATCCCAAATAACTACTTCTACATTACGTAATTATTGTTTATCTGGCTTAAACTGAAAGAATGCACTTTCTATAGTGCTTAAGTCTAAAGGAAGTCCGAAAGTTCTATAAGTGGTCATTCCCTTTGGGAGCAGAATAGAAGCAATACCTGTCTAAGCCATTGTAAGAATTTTTTTTTCAATTGATACGAAATAATAAATTAATGTTTTGTATAGAAAAGTTTTTCCAGATCCACCAGAACCATCGAAGGAAAAAATTTTTTTTTCAAGTATTATTATTTCTTAAAAAATACGACGTTGATCATAACTGAGTTGTGAAAACATTTCATGGAATTTATGTTTACAAAATATTCTTATCATTGTCAGTATCGATATTTTTTTTTATCGTTTCTGTTGGTTATGGTAAACTGAAATCTTTACAAGACATATTTTCAGAATTAAAAATTTCGTTTGATTGTAAAAGAGCTTCATTTTGATCATCTTTACAATCTTTGATGACAAATTTTTGTATTTGTTCCAAATAATATTACCAAAAAGAATTTTCCGACATAATAAACCATGCGAAAAATTTTCGTAGTTAAAAAGGTATCATAACGTTACATGCTTCTTCAAAAATTATATGGTTTTGAAAATCGTGTTCTACTAATCTAATAGAAATAGCTGTTATTAGTCAGGGTAAAAGTGATTGTTAAAAATTCATGTAATAAATTATGATCAAAATACATTTTTTACATATATAAATTTCAAGTAACAATTAATATAATTCGAATTTTTTTTCATACTTCGTAAATGTGATTTGCAATGACAGGGCTTGGTGCGCAGAGCACGCAGGGGGCATGTATAGTTATTGGAGCTTAGAAATATCTATGGACACATACAGGATAGACAGCTCATTTGAAAAAGAGATCCACTAGAGGAAATAATAAAGCTTACCAACAAAAAGTCAAGGGCACATCTCTCTGTCTATATAAACTTTACCACTTTTATTTGAAATCAGGAACTTGTTCTTTATATTTCCTTAAAAGCCGACCAGTAATCATTTTCCAGCGAAAGAAATTTATTCCCAAGTATTTTCGAAAAATGCCATAGTCTTCCGAATTCTGTAAAATATAATTCAACATATTATTTCTATACTAACAATTCATTTTATCATTTTTGAAGGCTTTAAAAAATATTAATACAAACCTTATGTTGAAAAACTTACACTTATAATACAATAAAAGGGGGGGTTGGCGCGCGGATTGCGCACGGGGGCGGAGCCCTACTAGTATATATATATTCATTTTTTTATGTTACCTGTAAAGTAAAGAAGAAAATATTTATTCAAACTCTTGAAATCATCATTTAAAGACGCACTTTGTTTCAATATCTTTAAACCTATAGTTAATGTGGTGCTGGTAGCACTGTTTACATGATCACCAGACTGGCAATCTGATTCCACAATTCTTGTAATTGCCAAAATGAGGTGGGTTGGGTAAGCTGGCTTTTTGTCCAAGATTTGTTCTTTCGAGGAGTCCTCCGTAAGTTATTTCACTATCGTCAGCAGCTGCTTATTGTCGGGACAGGAGCTCGTAAGCATCGATCCTCGGGTGTCCAGATAGCGGCGATATCTCACGATGCATGAACCTGAAGCTTAGTTCCTGCCGCATTGCTTTAGCTCATTTCGAGGTCTTGGCTGGTTTTCTGTATGATGTTGCAGAAGAATTCTTTTTTCCAGAGGATTTCGTGAACGGTAAGATAAATTTTGTTTTTAAAGCTTTACTGTGGCAGTTTTTGTTGTTTGCGATGATGGCGGATCAAACCGTATTTCAGTGCTCGCAAGATGTTTTTTCTCTCTTGGTTTTCTCGAATTGGCGCGTTTTGTTTTTGTTGCACGAACTTTCTTGTACTGGTTGAGATTAAAGTTCTTGGTTCTTGATTGCGTCATGCGTCAGATTGGGTGACTATTTCATATGCTAGCAGCTCTAGGCCGATTAATACTTTGACTTCTGGATTCGCAGTAAATTTTCCGTTTTCGGTCAGTACCATTTTTGCCGCTTTCTTTTCGTGGAGGTAGTTAGAACGAAAATATAAGTGCGAAAGTCGCAAGAATAAGGTTGAAAAAATGCGCTGTGCTTGGCATATACACTGTTTCTAACATTCTTTGTCAAGTATAGTACGCAAGAACCGGGCGTGACTATCTATACTTTCTTTACCTTGATTGAAGCTGAGAAAAGGAAAACAGTCTCGAGTATGGAAAATTCAGAATAAATCGCTTGGTCACTGTAAAACAAAGGTCCGACGATATATGCTTTTTACTGCTTTTATTTTTCCAGGATATTTTGAGTCATTTTGGCTGATAAAGTAGGCGTTATAATGGAATAAGTTGATGTTATCGTTATAAGGTCATTAAATTATCCTTTCGAACTCTTGAATAGCGTACAGGCTTTCTCGTCTCTGCTTCTATGACTATGACTAGTTTTCCATAACTATATAGGGATCCTGTGCTGTGCGCCACTCGTTTAGGCAAAAAGTTGGGGACATTGTAAATTTGTTCTGTCCTTTTGGCTGCGGGATTCGTTTTATTTTCTGAAGTGCAAATCGGGCCTTCGAAGTCACAGTAAAAATCGGGGTCGATGCTTCTAATAGACGTATAGCTAATGCTTGTTTGATCTAACCTCACTATTAACTTCTAGAAAAGTCTTTTAGTAAGCACTAAGTAACATATTATAAGAATTTCTAGGGCTAGCGTTATATTGATCAGGAGTACTGTCGCGGCTATGATGATACATGTGTTGATTTTTGAATTAGCTATATAATACATTTGTTGTTGTAGCAAATACGTACAAGTTTAGATTAAAAATTTTTTTAGGTTTGTATATCAGGAGAGTGAGAGGTGGAATGATTATGTTGCTGTTTACGTATATATTGGTTCTGGAGTAGACGCTTTTCTGCGTCTTTTGTGGAGTATCTGAAGTTTGCTTTTATAACGTCATATCCAACTAATGGCAAGAGATATTTATTTTCTCCTCAGAGGACGATGATGTTTTGTTTACTTTCTGTTAAAAAGAGCCACTGGATGAGTTGTATGTTCTTATGACATAAGATGGCCTGGCGTTCAATACTTGTATATTACACCTATAGAAATCAATATTTTTAGAATAACGGAATATTTCTACTTCACAAAAGTTCGACTTTATGTCACGTGATAGCGATTGGCATAAGTACACGTCGATAAAAAGACACTTACTTGGTTCTGACTGTTCAACAAAATAGTGTTTGCGGCGACTATGTGTTAGTGCTAAATAATCTGCTGTGAGTATTATGTGAGCCACGATTGTGATATTGTGGCTCTTAATTTTTTTCTAAATACTGGCCATGGTATGCATTTAGACAGTTTTAAAGTCGTTATTTGTACGAGCAGAATTATGAAATGTATTATGATTTCGCTGTTGATTACCTGAAATTGAAGTTGACTGTATTTATACAAAGATTGGGTATCCATTGCTTTACTGGGATTGACATTTCTTGTTGAGAAATGGTATTTATTGAAAAACTAATATAGTATATGAGTCTTACTAAAAACTTTAAACTTACTTTGTTGCATTGAGTTGGTAATTTTCTCTACGAGATTTTTAAAGATGATGAAGATGTAATAGTTTTTAAGTAACAAGACGTCTCCTTGTGCTTGTGCCTCAGTAGGTGTGCTGGCGCTCTTTTTATATTCAGTTAGGTTTGTTTGTAGATTTTTTAGTTACTCTGTGGGTGCTTTCACGTTCTGGTTAATTTTATTGTCTATGTGATGGGTGCATTTTTCGCGTTTAGCGATAGTTTGCTGTTGGGTGATATAGATATGTTTGAAAATTCTGATATCTTTAGAATAAGTTGTGATATTGGTAACTTTGTTCTAAGTTAATTATCTATAGGACGTAGAATTAAAGTTACTTTGTTCTTAAATTTCAATTGCTAATTTTTATACTGTACAAGACAATGTATCGTTGTGGATATTTTTTTTAGAGGGGTAGTGTTAAGATTGGTTAAAATGTCGGTGAGGTCATAATGAGCTTGTTTAAGATGTTTAGTGTTCATGGAAGATACTATGGACTAAAATTTGATTATTATTCTTATATTTTATATTTGTCTGAAAGCGCTTTCTGGGTTAAAGTTCAATTGATGAGATTCAGGTGTTACCTTGGCACTTGTCGTTGTCATAATTGTAATTATAAAATAACACAAAAACATTTCTGATATCTGAAAACGAAATAAAGATATTCTGAATAAAAAAAGGGAGATTATATTTTCCTATTTGTTTTTGTATTACATAGTTATATCTCAGTGTTGTTGCATTTTGAGGTTTTTAACATCTCGTAAGTGATTGCTGATTCGTTCGGCGAGTTGGTGGCACTCTTTGAGAGCTGAGTAGTACATGGGTGGGCACATGTAGCGAGCTACTGGGGATTCAAACCCTTCTATAAAACAATCTATTGCTAGTTTTTCATGCTTCTGGGGTGTTTGTGTTATCTCTGACTAGCTGTGTTGCGCTATTTTACCCGCTCTAATATATAACTGTAAGACACGGTCATTTCTATGAGAGAAATTAGTCGTTGATTCATTTTTACGTTGTTTTGTCCAAATCATGGCGTCATTAAAATACATTAAATGGTTAGGAAAATTCGGTTTTTAGACTAAATTAAGAGATTAGTTACTGGTAGTTCCATGTTAAAAAATTTTTTTTTTTTTTTTACTTACGTTTCTGCGTTTTTAGTATGAATTGCTAAAGATGAAATTTGAGTTAATGTGATATGGGGTAGAAGTGTATGGTTTTTGGTGGTGCAGTGGCTGCGATGGAGTCTATTAATATTATTTCAGTAAGTTGCTTCACTGGTATTTGCTGATAACTTGGTTGATTTTGAGTAGTGGTATTGCCTCTGTTGCCTGAGTTTTCACCGTCGGGCGACAATCAGGCTAGATGTAGCAGCAGGGCCGTGAGTGAGTTCTAGATTGCTTCTAGGATGTAAATTGACTATCTATAAATGCTGTGTAGAGCGTAACCGTGAATAATTGTGTCTAAACTAAACTTAATGATCCAAAAAATTATTATTATGGTGGTAAAAGTGGCACTTGCTGAGCCGAAAAAAATTAATTTTTGCCACATTTTATACCAAGTATTTTCCACGAGTGTTTGTAAAGTGTTTTTCTCAAAGATATGGAAGCGTTAAAGTTGTTGTGCAAGTCTTGTCTTTCCTGTTAAACTTGCTGCTACTTGATTAGGTACCACTGAGCGTTCGGAAGAAAACACGATGTAAGTTTTTAATTTTTGCATGTTGTTGTAAGAACAAATACCGCTGTTTGCTAATTCGAGGGGACTGGAGTATTTTCCTGTTTGTTTGGTGTCTAGTTTTAGAAATTGTGGATCATCTTAAGTTGAAACTTGTGGTAACATTTTGTACCATCGTGATCCGAAATTGAACATTACGGTAGTACTGTATCGCATCCTATTTTTGTACCGTATTCTTTAAGTACGTGTCTGCGTGGTGCCAAAAAATAAGGTTTTTTATTCCAAAACGCTAGCAGCTCTTGGTAGCACGCATCGGTTTCTCTTAAGCGCACTTCTACTTGTACACATTTTATAATATGGGCTACCTTTTGGCCAAAAACTGATGTAACCTGGGCCAGACATAAGTCGATAAGCAAAATTGCTGAATGGTGGCAACATCGAGTGCATTTGTGATTACTTTTCGTTCTAATTTACATTGTTTTAACAGCTCGTCTCTGTAAACTTCGTTCATTTGTTTTCTGAAGGGTTTTTTTATAAAGATAAACTTAGAATTAACGTGTGTAAACATATCAATGTTGTTAATATCGCCTTTTTTCTGCTAGAAAATTCTGCTTTTTCGGGTTAGCCAGTAAAAATATTTTTGGGTGCTCTGTTTGAATAAGCAGGAAAGAGCATGTGTTTACAGTACCCATGTTTTTGAATGCGTACGACACATGATCTGATTCAAATACATACAGCGATTTAAACTCATTTTCTCTTTCAAATACCCTGCTTACGTATCCTGTAAACAGAGTTTTGTAGCGATTACGGTCGCATGAGTCAATAGGGATTACGTTCCAAAATGCGTATCCGTAAACGCTGTCAATGCAGTGATCGTCCTTAAAGATACATGATGTTCTCTATTGGAGTCTCACTTTGATATTGTTTAAATGTATAGTATTGTAATGCTCTTCTAAAGTGATAGAGGCGTAACCCTGTACGAATACTCTTTATATTTTACGTTTTCGTCTTTGTGCGATCCTGCATTTTTACGGGGCCATTAGAACCTATGGAGTCTGCTAATGTTACGAAAAAGGTCTCCGGATTGTTAATGAGAATGTCTTGTGTTATGTTGTCAAAAAGAGCTTTACTTTCGTGTGAAAGCATTCTATTGCATTTATCTCATGTTGTTTCTTTGAGGTATTCAGCTTGATTTTGCAATAAATGACACGTATGGAAGCGTAGTCATTTAATTGAATAAGTGATACGTGTACTCTAGTTGAATGTATGACTGGTACAGGAATGTCCCATTCTCTTATATTGACTAAAGAGAAAGTAAAATTAGCAAAAGATTGGCCGCAGTTATATCCAATAATTGCTGTGACTCGGTTGACGATTTGGTCAAAGATGAATAGTCAGAGAATTATCTTCATCTGTAAAATGAGTAATTTTTAATTGGTTTTTCGTGATTTATATTATTGACTCATTCTTTACCGTGGTTCTCACGGCATATCAAACAAAAACAACAATACACACGAGCGTTTAGCAAGTAAGAAAGAATAAGTATTCTTATTTGCAGATAGCGCATGCGTGTGTTAGTATGTGTGCATAAGTGTTTTTTTTTCTTTTATTACTTATTAAGGGGTTCTGAGATATGTATAAGTAGCGTAAGCAGCTGCACTGTACTATTTTGCTGTGTGTTTTGATGATCTTAATTTTTACGTTTCTGTTTTCCCATGTGTCGAGCACTTAGTAAGGTCCAGAATACTGATCGTTAAATTTATGACCTTTGGGGCCCTGTAGGAGCCATACATTATGTTCTATTTTAATTAATTTAAAGTTCGATTTTTTGTAGTATATCTTTCTTGCTTTGTTTTTAGCCATGATTTATTTTTTTTTAACGATCTTATGTAGATTGTTTAGTTGAGTGAGTAGATCTGTCATGTATTGTAAGAATGTTGGTAGCAAATTATCTGCTTCGAGGGGTTTGCTACTAGGTAGCCGTGCTATTTTTCTAAAAACTAGTTCGAAAGGTGTATGTTGAGTGCTTTCGTGATTATTAGTATTGAAACTAAAAGTCGCTAATTTTACCCATTTATTCTACTGTTTTTCTTTTGTTATATATATTCTAAGATATTCAGTAAGGGTGAGATGTGATCTTTCCAAGGAACCGTTTGATAAGGGGTGAAACGCCGTTGTTTTTAGCTGCTTAATTTGGAATTGACTAGCTACCCTCTAAATTAATTGACTTAGAAAAATAGTGCCTTAATCCGTTAGTATAGCTGCTGGAGCTCTATGAATACAAATGAATTTCTCAACGAAAGTGTCTGCTATTAATGTAGCAGTTTTATCTGATAATGAGACTGCTATAGCGTATTTCGAGAAAAAGCACTTAATTGTTAGAGTATGCTCGTTATTTTCCTGAGTTGCTGATAACGGACGCAGTATATCTAGAGCGAGTTAAGCAAAAAGTTTGGTAGGTGTGTCGGTGATAACTAGTTTTAGTTTGATTTTAACACGTACTAGCTTTTTTAGTTGACATTCAAAGCGTTTTTGTATGTACGATTGAATGTCTTTCTTCTGATGTTCCCAAAAATATTTGGATTATAGTTTGTTGTAAGTTTTATTAACACCCTTTTGCCCTCCTATGGCAGAGTTATGCATTGCTTTAATAATGTTAAATCTCTCCTGCGGCTAAAAATGCTATATATTCCCAGGCAAATTATTGTTTTGGTTTGTGTGGTATGTTCTTGTATCATCTGTAATATTTTTTGGAACTCAATATTTTCTTATTTGGTGGTTATAGCGATACTGACTGTCGATATATTTTTTTCTATTGATGTTTTATTTAAGTTAATAAGTGACTTATTAAGAACTGTTGTTATGTTTGTTTTGCTTCCTTTGTCTTGGTTTTTTATGTGTAAAACGATGTAAAAATTGGTGTTGTGTTTAATTAATTTAGGTGTGGCGATTGTCAATTTTTCCAAGCGGGGTAATTTGTTTATTGTACGAATACCTTCTGCCCTGTCATCTTATGGTTTGCCAAGGTTGTTTGTGAAGTACACATAACTTCTTTTTTACAAATAGATCTTTTCCCTTGAAAAATTAATTTTTTTTTTGTGTGACTAGGGTTGATGGGCTTTTAGTGTTATTATTGTTATTCCGCGTATTTTTTTTTCTTGTTCTCCTTTAATAGATGCTTCACATAAAGGTAGGGTTTGGAAAAAATTTTCTTCGCTGTTGAGCGGGTCTTGCTGCTGACTTTGATGAGTCTTGTGATGGATTTTTGGCGAGTTTTCTTCAGTTTGCCCTTCTTCTACGAAGAAGGCTGTCTGCTCTTGCTCAACGATCTTGAAAACAGATGAGCTTGATAAATAATCTTTATTGTAATTGTTGTTAAATTCTTTGTTTTTTGGGGGCTAAGGTAAATAGGTCTTCTTTGTAGCTAAAGCTGATGCTTTTGCCTGCCTTTTGGCAAGTCGTTATGCCGTATTGCTGGGTGTCTTCTGATATTGTATTTGGCAGGCGTTGTGGCTCTGTTTTTGTGCAGGTGAGTAAAAGTATGTGGTCATCGATTGGGTTTATAGACAAGGCACCTTCCTATCTTAACATTCTAGAAGCCTGGCTTATATATTATATAAAATTGGAAATCGGCCAGTTTAAGTCACCAGCGTGTGACTCATGGGCATGGGTCTTTCATTCAATTGAGCCACACAAGTGGCCGATGGTGGGTAACTAATATAAATTCTCTGTGTACGTACACTCTAAATTGCTCTGTACAATATATTAGAGCTTGGGCTTCTTTGGATAATGCACAGTAGTCACTTTTACTTTTAGACAAGGTGCGGCATAAAAAAGTAATGGGCTTATCTTTTTCAATTTCTCCTTGTGAGAGCACCCCTCCTATATCACAGCCTGAGGCATCTGTTGGAAGTATAAACGTTCTTTCAAAGTCGGGGTAAATTTAAATTTGAAGAGAGCATATTTTATCCTCAGGATTTCAAATGCTGTTTGACTTTCTTCGTTCCAAGAGAACTTCTGATCCTTTTTGAATAGTATGTTTAAGGGTTCTGATATTTTGGCAAAGTTTTCTATATTTCGATGGTAGTAGCCTACTAATCCTAAAAATTCTCACACTTTTGACTGTAAGACTGAATTAATTAATCTGGCTGTAAGACTGAATTTGCTTTTCTCAGTTGTTTTAAAAATTGAATGATAATCATACAGTGTTTATCAAATTCTTGGGAGTGAATACATACATCGTTGAAGAAAGAAACTGCTCCTTTAATGTTTAAAATAAGGGCTACTATAAATGCTACAAATATTGGTGCAATTTTTTTTAAATTCAAAATGGCATCTTTTACAGTAAGAAAGTCCTAAATCGCACATAAAGGCAGTTTCACGTCTGTTTTTTTCTCTCATTCTTATTAGGTAATAACCAGCTTTAAAATCAAAGACTGTAAAATATTTATATGTGCCAATTTTTTCAAGAATATCTGCTATGTTCGGTACTGCATGACTATGATTGGGTATTACGTCATTGAGTTTTCTGCAGTCTATTGCGACTCTGTATCTTTTTGGTCCGTTGGGTCTCGGCGTTTCTGGCACGCAGAAAACAGGCGCCGCGTAAGGGCTCTAGGAGGGCTTAGTGACCTCGTTCTAAGGCATTTCTTTGACTTGTCTGTTAATTTCTTTCTGCAAGACGGGAGGTTGCCAGAAAGACTTAATTTTAGTGGTGGTACTTATTATTGTTGGGATGTTTAGCTTTATGAGGTCCGTAGCAGGTAAACTTTTACATTCGATGTAAAATTTGTCGGCATAGTCTTATATGATCTTTTTCATGGTTATTAGCTTGTTGTGTTCGATGTGCTTAAGACGTAATAAATTTAGAACATGTTGCTCGCGTGGAGTTACGCTTGAATTTAATAATGTTTTTGAGATTTTTTAATTTTTAATGTTTGGAGCATGTTTTATTTTATTTGTAATTTAAGGCTTTGATGCAATTGTTAGCGCGTTCTTTTGCTTGTATAATTTTCTGAGAGTTTTATTCTTTCAAATATGTACCTATCTGTTTTGCAATATTTGTTGTCCTACTTGGTTTTTAGTGCTGAGATATTTTTAAGATCGTTTTCCATGTCACTTACGTTTGTATCCCGATGTTGTGCGTGTTGATTGTCGTTATGATTCTCAGCTTCAATGCTTTTGCAATTATCGGCAGTTTCGCAACATTTTCTTTTGGGGTAAGAACGTTTTGATTTTCTAATATAGATACTTGATGTTTGTTGAGTTCAAAATTTTAGATAATTGTGTCATTGTTGTTTGAGTCCTGATTTTTTGAAGTCCAGATTTCGGAGTTTATTACAGAGTTTTTTTAATTTTGATTTCGGACTATAGCGTTCATTAAATAGTTTCTTATTTCTCAATTTTGGATTACCGTAATTGTAATGTTAGCTTTTATTTCATGATTTCGTATTTCGGCTTCTGGAGTATTATGTTTTATTTCATAATCTTAAATTTTCATTTTTGGAATTTTGTTTCTTATTTCATGATTTCAGATTTCAGCTTTTGGAATGTCATTTTTAATTCCATGATTTCGGATTTTGGATATCTTTGGTAATTCAAGATTTCTTGTTTTTTGGTTATTGGCAAGTTCGGATTGTGCAGTTTTCGAAGGTTCTGAGTGAGAGTGCTCTGTTTCTTTAACGTGTAAGAAGTTATATGGAATACTTGTGCGTGCGATGGAATTTCCACGCTGTTTTTGGAAATGCCTTGTGTTATTTGTCCTGGTCTCGATAGGTATTACGTAATTTTCTATTATTAAGACATGTTTATAGTAATTAATTTGTACTTGATAAGTACAAAATATCTCGTTTTCTATTAGGCCGTATGTTTCTATGGGAAATTCATCTGTAATGATGTGAAATTTAAAGTAGCATTCTAGAAACCTCAAAATGATGTACCCTTGGGTCTTACTTCCCCTATTCGTAATGCTTTTAAAGTGCGATGACGGATTCTTTAATGAGTGATACTTCCGCACCGGTGTCGAGAATAAATGATAAGGGTTGATTTATTTCGCTGAACTTGATTATTACGGTAGGCGTTTGGGTTTTTATGATAAGTTGGGTGGTTTTGTTGACTATTCTCTATTTTGGAAATTTGTTAGTGTTACATTGCTAGTTTCTCACAAGCTTTTCCTCCGGAAGAAGCCTTAGTCGTTTGTCGATGCCTCTTGCTTGATTTTATTATTTTAAGCTTCAAGTGACCTTATTTTTTGCAATAGTTGCACGTATTTTGATTGTTTCGATCATTGTTAATTGAATTTGAAGTTTGGTGCTGCGTGTATTGGTTTGGCACATAATTGTTAGATTGATATGTAGTTGCAAGATTATTGTGTTACAATTGACTTTATTACACGCGCTTTTTTTGGGACTGATTGTGTAACGGTATAGGGGAGTGACTAGGATGACATTAAGTAGTAGAAGGTGTAGTATTGTACAAGGGCATGGCTTGGTAAGTGTCGGCTTTTTCTACGTGGAGAGAACGAACAAGGTTATTCTAGGATGACTTGTACACGCAATAATACTACAAAATTTTTAAGCTAATACCGGATGTTTTCATAGTATATTCGCCGAGCGAACAGCATTAAAAAAGGTCCACATTTCTTACAGTATTATTGCAAATGTTTTGGCCACAATTTGCTTGTGAGACATCTAATTAAGCAAGGGACTCTTTCGCTTAATACTCCGAGGTGTATCACGGAATAATTCTGGTTTACTTGACGAACAATTCTGGTTTAGCTATAGGTATACATAAGGTATTTATGCATGAGAACAGCATGCATGCTATAGTAGTTTAGTACGATACTTTTGTTGCATGAGAGTGCATATACGCGTGTGTGCTTATGTGCGTGTGCTCAATTGCTCCTGTATGGATATACTACTGCTGCTTTATTAAGTATATCTGCGGGAACACACAGGCACACACAAATATGTTTATATGCATTAACAGAATCCCATACACGATTATACCGCCTGTACGCTACGAGAATAATTCCGTGATGAGCACGGGATGATCAGGCGAAAGAGAATTACTAAAATATTGTAGCTGCACTATACTCATTAACAGATGGCGTAACAGAGATTGTGCTGTAGAGTACTGGGTAAACGGTGCATATTGGTCGTATTATTGCCAAGTTACTGACTTTGCTGATTTTCGTGTGAATTTCAGACTATCATCGCTTTTGATTGAGGAAACATAACATAAAAAAGTAATCAAGCAATTATTAGGTTTGAGGACCATAGAATATGACCTTGTTGGTTCTCTCCGTGTAGTAATGTAGCGGTACCAGCAATTGCCTGCTGTGTGCCCTAGTCTTTTACAAATTTGGCATTTTTCAAGAGTTTGGATAAAGTTCATTCGTTAGTCTTGACTTTGTCTATTAGTTATAATTTTCACTGTTTCTTGTAGATGTTTAGGTTAATAACACGGAAAGTCTCTTTCAATTTCTATAGCTTGAGTTGTGGCAGTTCTGAGGTTGTTCGCGTGGCCTAGACGTGCTTTTATTACCCAGTGTAACCCTTTTATAAAATATTTAACTTTATTTTGTTCGAGTTGTATTTAGAATTTTGGATAAATTCTACCGTTACGGAGAGTTGCTTGAAACAATTTTTGGGTGGTGCCTTGAACTCTATTAGAAGAGAAGATAACGCTTCCTTCTTTTTTTGTGTTAACGCCTGCGCCGCTATTTCACCTATTATTTGTTGCTATGTTTTTGCGGATCCGAAAGCGTTTGTAAAAAATGTTGCTATTTCTTAGATGGTGTCAAAAATTTTATTTTTGGTGGAGAGTAATGCTTGTATTGAAAGCCACATTTTAATTTATTTTTCTAAATAAGGCTCGTTTATTATTAAAACTACGTGGTATGCTTCTCAGCAGCGGTCTAAAAAAGTTGAGAGTGGGTTGTTTGACCCGTTCTGTATAGGTATCATTTCGATTGTGTCTCTTATAAAAAAATTGCGAATAGGTGCCAGAGTTAAATTATTTATGTTATTCAAGCTATTTGTAGTTTGAAAAGAAGTGCTTAATAAGGGCTCTTTAAAAACTGGAGTAATTATTGTAAGTAAAATTGTTGGAGTTGTTACTTTTAGGTGTTTCGATAATTTTTGGAAGTGTTCCAGTGCTTGAAGTGTTATCGATTTTGTTTTGAGTAGATTTGGTTGTATTATTGCCTAGAGAAAATCGCGATTCATAATTTGTTATGTTAGGGTTGGTAAGCTATGATGCTCTCATGTGTGGAATAAGTGGGGTATTAAGGTCTAGTTTTGAAAGATCTTCGGAAGTTTTCATGTTATTTGTTAAAAAATTACTAATTTTTTGGTTGAAGTCAGCGATGGCTTTTTTTTGCTGAATGGCAGTTATTATTTCCAAGAGATTTACATTTTGCGTAAGTAAATATTTATAGATATGTATCATTAATTCGTCTTGATAAACGCTTGTAACAATTTCTTTGTCTATTACTCCCGATAAGGATGCCACTAATTTCTTGATTTCAGGAGTATTTGCGATATTTATACTGTCAAGTAAGTCTCTTCCTCTCATTTGTAAGTTAGTTAAACAATCTGATAAAGTTAGTTGTCTTTTTGCAGTAAAGGTAGGTTTAATTCTGCTTATGTAAGTGAGTAGAATTTAAGTGCGTCAGCGTTGCAGTTGTCCATGGTTAATATGTAAAAGGTAATGGTTTTTTTTGAACGAGATCTCAATTAGTACAATGCGGCTCTTTGACGTAACTTGAGCGCGCGAGAATTTAAATGCAGCGTGCAGCGTGCGAACAGCAAATGCGTTTGCGTTAAGCAGTGTTTATAATGAAATTAAAGTATTAAAACTTATTTACCAGTACCTTTACGAGTAATGGACGATTGGCAGCTGACAGCTCTCCTGGGTTGTCTAGTGAAGTTAATTGCTTGTTAAGCCAGTAGTACAATACAAGAAAGGAAAAGCTCAATTGAATTAAGAGCAAGACTTACTTTAGTAAATTGCAGATATTGTAAAAATAATTGAGACAATCCAAAGTTTGATGATATAACTCGCTGTAGTTAAACCGGCAACTCCTTTGTTGGTTGACAAATTTTCCAGGAAAGAGGTGGAGCTTGCAGGGCGCGTTTCTATTTAAACCCTCAATCGCATCGATGACCAGGGATAGAACCAGTGGTGAGTCAAGGAGTGGTGGTAAATTTAATTAACATATTCTTGGAAAGAAGGTGCAGCTGCAGGCGTAAGCCAGCTGTTAAATTTGGTGGGGTCAGGGTTAGAGAGCAGGAATGGCTGGTGAGCACGCGATCGACCGAGCGTGCGTAGGTATCGATTTATGGGTGCGGTAGCTAGGTGACGGATACCATATGGTATTTGTTATCAACAGTGATTAGTCGTTAGTAGACGTAACATATGCAATAAAATAAATAAAAAGATACTTTATCAGGAGGGCAGTTAAGTAGGAGCTGAAAACGAGTAGGAGAGTTAGAATTATCTAGGACAAACACGCGTTTGAAATTTCTACTACTGTACAATCTAAAAATGTGCAAATATATGTATGATAATATACTTAATAGTTATTTTGGAGGTCATTTTACACAGATCCCTCCCCATCCCTCTTCGGCCCACCCTCCACCACTTTTTAGCTCTCCCTTTAAACAAAGTAGGATTTTATCAGCTTTTATTTTATTTTAATTGGGTTTAATCAACCTCCCCTCTCAATTATTTTTCATAAATTTATTACCTATTAATGCTATATCCCAATATAACTTTGTTTAGCCCCCTCTCTAACGCTGGCCAAATTTTATAACCCAATAACAGTATATCCTAACACAATTTTCAAAATTTTCCTCCCAGCATCCTTCAGCCATATCTCTGAGATGAAATAAAATTGGTTCTTATATCATCTTGAGTTATATAACTTCTTGCATTTTCCCCCTACGCACTCCCCACAGTTTTAAAAAAGCTCCTAAGTCCTCTTACATTTTTGAAACAGAATGTCTTAGGATTGCTCCAATATTTGTTCAAGCTCTCTTTAACCACTTCCCACCAATCTCCTACTAATTATTTTATCAACATATATTTGTTAGCACATTTTCATACCATCATTAAGATAGTTCTATGGTGCGCTTTTTTAAAAATTTTTAAAGAATTTGTTGGTTGCATTACTAAATTTGTATTAAACACGTTACATCTGATAACAAGTTAACTTTATAACTTGTTTGTTACTTAAAGTAATCTTAGCAAATGTAATTTTATTCATATATTTAGAAGTAACTATTTTATCATCAGAATGTGATATTATTAGTAAATGTGCATGCAGTAGTCCACGTTTCGGATCATTATCAAGTAAACGGTATCTAATATATTACCAAAAATACTATTACGCTTTATAGTGTCTAAAAGTATTCGTAATTTTGTATGGAGTGGCTAAACAGTTACATTTTGTATATAGTTTGGCACTGTTTGTATTGTTAAGTAAACTAGAACTGTTTCTAATTCTTTTCATCTAGGACTTCACGTTACTGTTAAAAATATCTTTGGTCTACCTTATTTTCTTATCATAGCCATAGCATTTTAATAATGTTATTGCATGTAACGTGGTCCTTTAACATATGTCAATGGCAATACATAAATAAGTTTGCAATTTTCTCTTTTTCTTCTATTTTCTAATATAATTAGGGTACTTTTGCTGACTGCATCCAAAAAAACCTCCATAGCATTTAATTTATAATTTTTGTGAAACGTTATTTGAATAGCTTAGTCTATTATTTTCAATCATAACATATTAATGTTGAGAAATTGTTAAGTTTGTCTTCTGACGTATAATAAAGCAACAAAAATTGTGTGTATTTAGTCCGTACGATAATCTACATAAATAATATTATAACATAGTAAGACTATTAAGACTATTATCATTAATATTAATATTATTATTAGTAGTATTATTATTATGATTATTATAATTACTATAAAAACAATATTGAGAGTAATTAATACTTCACCTTAAATCACCTGATGCAAACGTCAATGGAAATACCATTGGATTAACAAACTGGAAAGAATTCCTTAGATTATTTCTTTTTGATGGTTTCTTATTAGATCTTTGAGATAGACAAACAGATTAAAACCGTCTGGTTATCCTGAGTCTGAAAGAGTGATTGCTTCACATTTAGCTGTTAACGATTTAATGTAGGTATGGTTTTTCCCTTTTTCTTACAATAAACGATTTTATAATTTAAAGTTTTAATTAACATGAGATTTTTTATCAAAATATCTATAGTTTTTAGCTGTACAGCTATTTTTATACTGAAAGTCAGCAGTTTCATTTAATTTTTTATCAGATTTTTGTTATTACTTAAATAAAATCTTTGTTTACTTGCTAATTTATCGTTGTATGTATATAACTAATCATATAAAGTTAGTTTTCTCTGATCTAATTTAAAAGTATAAGATTCAGAGTGATACATTTCTCCTTGAATTTTTATGTCATGAATAAATCTACTTTATCGAGTTATCTTGTTACTTATAAAATATGCTAAACAAAAAAATGTTATGGTAAGATTGCATTAGTATTTTAAAAGTTTCATCCTGAAAAAAAAGGTTTTTTAGTTCTTTTGCCATGTTTACTTAGAGAACTGAATCAAATTTTGCAATTTGGCCAACAACGATATTTCTTACGTTTTTCTTTTCAAAAACACTTCTTAATAACAGTTACTTTTGTAACTTATTTTACTATAGCAAAAAAGTTTTGTTAAAGATTTATTATTATTTATTACACTGGTATAATTACCATTCTTATAATAAAAGTTTTTTTTGTTTTTCTAGTTTTTTTTTTTTAAATCAAATATTTAATTTTTCAAATTTTTAGTATACTTTATTTAAAAAAGGCATTGAACTAAATATACCAAAATCATTTTCCTTGCAGAATAACATATTTAATTCTAAGAGACTAGAATAATTATCAAAAACTAAAATGTTACTTTAATCTTTTGATGTAATTTCAATGTATACATGATAGTTCATTACGATACTAGTGCGCGAGGATGGCGATTGATGCGTGTGTAAATCACCTAACCTCTCGCACATATGGTGTATACAACTTTCCGACACATCGTGCATGGGGAACGAGATTTTAAGCCATCTAATGTGGCTCTGCAAAGATCTCGACGTACACACGCACTCGCACGAGTGCGCAGCTCTAGTTGTAAGCCACGTGTGTTAATCGAGGTCCCTGCGCATGGCGTTTCAAAAATCGTCTTTACAAAACATTAAATTCTTATTGTAGTGGCGAAAACTTCATCTTTATGACATACGATCAGTGTAATCATTTTTGAATAAGGTAAAATAGGGTATAGTGGGACACTTTTTTAAGCAAAAAATATTTATTTCTTATTTTTGAAGTTCCACTAATGCTAATTCATCTAAATTTTTTTTAAATTTAAAATATAGGTCGTTACTTAAGGAAACAATATTTATTGACTATGCTTTTCATTATCCGTTTAATTTAATAATTTTTCAAATAAGTCAAGAAATCTGCAGTAGTGAGACATAGTGTTTGAGGATGACGGCAGTAGTAGGACACTTAGTAGTGTGACAGTATGTGACAATGTTATTTGCATATGTAGGAACACAATTTCTTATTTATAAGAGGTGAATTATTACTTTTTAAAGTACACAAATACTGAAAATAATAGATTAATAGGAATTTCTCTTTTATATGTATATCTTTTTCAACGATATCACAAAATCCCTACTTACTATGTCCGTTAATAATAAAGGAAAAAATATTGTCTAATACAACATAAACTAAATAATATAAGTATTAATAATACAAACTAAAAAAATGATAATAGTGAGCACAAGTTTAAAATAAGTATTAATTTCTAAGGTCTTGAAATTTTTCTTTTTTTCTTTTTATATTGCTCTGCAATAAATGAACTTCACACGCACTAAATGCTTTTTCATTGTTTTCTAGTTTAGATAAACATTTTTTTATTTTCTGTACTATTGAGTCAGTATTCGCATTCTTGTTTTCTTATTTAAGAATTTTTTTTTTAGTTTTTAATTTTCAAGTTAATTTCTTTTTTTGTTCCTAACATTTTTTTTACTCNTTTATTTTTTCTTTTTTTTGTTTATTAACTAAAACCTACTGATTTTTTTAAGTTTTTTCATTTTGTATAAGTAATGCATCAAATTATTAACAACCGCCACAGGTCGGTTTTCCTTAGCTGCTTCCTTCTTGATCTTAAAATTAAGATTGGTTATAGAAAATATGTTTTTTGAAGGAGAATTATTTGTTTTTCTGTGGAGATAAGAAGAAAATTTTGAAGGCTGAAATACCAAATGAAAATATAGTGTGAGTAAGCTAGTACTTGTGTTTTTCTGTTGACAATTTTCAGAGGTATTGATTTTGTTCAGTTTTTTTTTCAATATTATTATGATGAAAATTAATTATTAAAAATATATATTATTTTCTGCAAAGTTGATTTTCTTACATTGGGTAGAATGGATTAATACAGATTGCATTGAGGTTAGGTTTCAGATTGTATCTATTTACCAGGTGACAATGCTCTCATTTACTTAATTACTAATCCTACAAATTTATTTGAGCTTAATTATACTATTAAAGATTAGACTGATGACACTAGCACAATTACTATAGTGAAAAGCATGAAATCACAGTCGTTAAAAATAGAATTTGGTCTTCTCAAGGATTTGTCCCACTACAACAAAGTTTTTTTAAAAAAAGGATGCAGTTGTGAGACAGCACTGATAAGCCTCGTCCCACTTCTACATGGTGTTTGCAGAAAATAAGGGTATACTAGAACAGGCTATATTTTTTGATGAAGTAATTATTTGTAAGATTTAATTAACAAAACTTGTTTTTGAGAGTCATATTATTACGTATAGTTGGAACAGACGAAAAAAATTTTATTTTTAGTGTATCATCTTGATAGTCAACTTTAGTGTCACATTTGAAATGGGCGAAATGCCTCGTTTAAGACGTATGCATAAAACGAGTGCTTAGACAGCTTGATAAAATATTTTTTCTTATACTCCCTTGAACGTTTACCACAATCAATTTTGAGAGTCTTATCTAGCTAAAAGATGAAGAAATATAAGGAAATTTTTTTAAGGATATTTTTTTACAAATGAATTTACCAGTTTTTATTTTATCCTCTTGTACCACTATACCCTGCAATTTCTGTGTTGTCCCACTATACCCTATTTTACCATGCAACATTGTCAAGGTAATTATTCCTAAATTTGTAGTTTTTTTGCAGCGTGTAAATAGTTAAAACGGCCGCAGCTGATGCAAGCCCATGCTTTGCCCGTCGTAAGCAAAAAGAAATGCAAACATATGCATTTTTATACCACATTAGTGTATAGCGCTGCACACCTTCTCCCTCTCTCTGACTATATCTATGCATATATACATCTATATTTATCGTTAGACTGTGAGCCTCCGGGATTGTCATAAGAGAGTCCAAAGCCTTGGGCTTGCTCACCCCCTCTCTTCGGGCTCTTACAGCTTAGCGGTGCGTCAAACTGTATCAACACAAACATCGTACTGTAGTAGCCTTACAGTTGGTACTGAATAAGCTTGATGTTGTGTTGGACTCTGACTGTACAACTTTTGTACTCTCTCAACCCAAATTATACCTCCATGCAATGTGGAAGAGCTCATGTTTCTAAAAATCGTCATTATAAGTTCAAAGGGTAGAGTAAGAAATTATTTTAACGAATTAATTTTTAATTTACTAAACAATCGTAGAAATCTTGATTGAGAGGTAAAAAAGAAGCGAAAATATAAGCAGCTTTTACCAACGGCTCTCAACATTAACATCCTAATTTAACATTATATCTGTAAATCATTGGCCGTAAAGTTTTCATGTGAGGCCTCTTCAATACATGCAGGACGAGCATGATAAACAAATTTTCAGACCAAGTTCTCCTCATTCTCCAAACAGGAGTGGTTCTTGTTGCCCAAACGTAGCCACTAGCAAGGATCTGAATTAGTGCCCACTGAAAAATTAATTTGTGCAACTACCTGAGTGTCTGTCACAAAAAATGTCAGTAATGCACTAACAATAAGGCTAAGAATTTTGCAACTTAATAAAACTGAGAGAACATTTATTACATGTGTGTCATTCTTTTACAAAACGAACGGATTTTGCTAAAAATTAATCGTCACCTCTCCGAATCAGCTAAAAATTGTTTTCCAGTTCCTATATTGAAAATTAAGAGATACGTGTCCAAGGAATTTTTCTTTATCGCCTTTTTTCGATTTTATAAGTTATAACAATTTTATCATAGTGGTTAGAGACTCATTTTAAACAATGTATAGCTCCGAGTTCTTAAGAGCTACAAAATTTTTACCTATGGCAATTTTGTAGTTGAAGAGTTGAACTTTAAGAAAAAAAATTTTAAAAAAAATTATCAACAAATTTAACTTTTTCAATCAATTTTTAACAATTACCCTCGAAATTAATCGATTTTTTATTATAACCATCGTATTTTGCGTCAAGTTTTAAGTAAAAATTATGTTTTTAAAATATAGAAATTTTTAAATTGTTATAGTTCAAATATTAATTTATGTAGCGTGTAATGGTAAAAAAACGGTTTTTAAGTATAACATGATATCTGTACCTCGTATCAAAAAAAGTTGAAAGTAAAAGTTGTGGATAACTGAAAGATCTACAAATTTTTTGTCGAGCATTTGTCAGTAAACCCTCAAAATGTTGTAGTATCATGCAAAAAAGCGAGAAATCACCATTTTATCATTTGTTTAGTATAAATTTTTCCTATTGTCGTACATCTATATTAAAAGCAGTTAATTGCATTTATTAAAATAAATTTACCATGCGTTAATAAAATCATATACATGTCTGACGGTGCAAGTAGACAGTATAAAAATAAAAAGAACTCCATTAATCTCACTCATCACTTTGAAGACTTTCAAATAGCAGCAGATTGGCATTTTTTCTTTACTTCACATGGAAAGGGACCATGCAATGGAATAGGCTGGACTGTAAAATAATGAGCTGCCAGAGCAAGTCTCCAGAGAATTAACAATCCCATTCGAACACCGCGAGAAACTTTTTGATTTGCCCAGAGAATCACTGCCAAATATTACTTGTCGTTATTCTATAAATGATGATTACGAAGAAGAAACAAAATTAGTGTCAGAGAGATTTTTGAGAGCAACAACAATTAAGGGAACGCTAAAATATCATAGCATAGTTTTACTATCTCGTCAAGAATTAGAAGCGAGGTTATTTTCTTTGCACGACAAAACAAGTATTGTGAAAATTTTCAAGTGACATAATTTTGTTATGACACTGTAAAAAAAGTTTTACTTGTACACGAAAATCTTGTTACATCTATAAAAAAATATTAAGCAATCATGACGTTTACTTTGTGTTTTATTACACATTATTATTTATTTAATAAAGTATGATTTCTTCACTTATTATTAGTCATCTCTGTTTTACAAGTAAAAAATTACACTTAATAAATGATAAAATGGTGATTTCTCGCTTGTTTTGATAATAATAAAAAATTTTGAGGTTATACTGACAAATAGTAAACAAAAAAGTTATAGATCTTTCAATTACTTACAACTTTTACTTGTAACTTTTTTCGATACAAGGTACAGATATAACTTTTTTCTGAAAAAACAGTTTTTTTTACCATTACGTGATACATGAATTTATATTTTAACAATAACAATTGAAAAGTTTTCATATTTTGTAAACATGATTTTAACGTAAAATTTGACACAGAATACGACGGTAATAATAAACTCCATTCATTTGCAGAGCAATTGTTAAAAATCGATTAAAACAATTAAATTGTTCATAACAATATTAATTTGTTGATAATTTTTTTCAATTTTTTTTCTTAAAGTTCAACTCATTAGCTACAAAAGTACCATTGGTAAAAATTTTGCAGCTCTTAAAGACTCGAAGCTATACATTGTTTAAAATGAGTCTCCAACCACTATTACGAAATATGTTATAACTTATACAATCGAAAATAGGCGATAAAAAAAAATTTTTGGACACGTATCTCTTATTTTTCAATATAGAAACTGGAAAGAAAGTTTCAGCAAAATCAGAGAGGTGAAGGTTAAAATCCGTTCGATTTGTAAAAGAATTAACCATATGCAGGA
Source organism: Copidosoma floridanum (assembly GCF_000648655.2). The sequence continues at coordinate 136,269 of NW_019379502.1, read as the reverse complement.
GCTAATATTAGTACCACAAAAATGTTCTCTATTAGTAAAAATACAATACTACCGTTATTAAATTTACTTTTTCAAACACCCTAATAATTAAACAGTGAAGTAAAAATTATTTGATAAAAAGAAAATTTCTGACAAGAAAACATCTTGTCACAAAAAACACCATTAAGTACGACAGAATTAAAAAAAATGTATTTCTAGATTGAGAACGAGCCAGACTTTGTAATACTGAGCCAGAAAAATGCAGTTCTTTCAAGCACAGAAATTAATACGGATTTTGCTGAAGAGTACGCAACAACATTTAGTTTTTGAAAAAGTTGTATGACCGTACTTTTTTGAAGTACTGATCTCAACCGTTTTATTTAAGTGCTATTCGTGAGTCTCTTAGAGTTGAGGTCACGAGCTTTATTTGCTGTTTTCAGTTTAGTGAAATCTTTTACTTAACTTATGAAGATAACTCAAATAGTTATTTTTTGAAATACAGTTTCTTCGGATCATTTCAACAATTTTTGGTAATTCTTTCATTACTAATAAATAACTTACATCTGTTACTAATTGTTGTAAAGGTTGCTTTGAAGTTCCCTAATGCTTCGTGCGGCCATTTTCAATAGCTCCTTTAACTATACGAATGAGTTCGTGGTTGGTAAGATGTTGCTGTTTCTGCTTTCTCTGCTAGCGCTGGAATTTTTTTCGGTGGGCCTTCTTCATTGTACTTTGCTCCTTAGTGTAGTTCAATACTATCGATGTTCTCCAAATGTACCAGAGTTGCGTCAGCAAACACGTTATGCCTTACGTGTATAAGGTACTCGCAAGTCGTGGGAGTCAAGAGTAGACTTAAACCTTTGAGGACAGGTGACAGACGCAAGGAGAGCAATTTTTTACATTTGTGGTACATTTTTATAGCGTCAGAGCGTGTGAAAAAGGCCATTGGTTGAATTAGATCAACCAATAAGCAATGTTCTTATAGCCTGCATTGACATCAAAATGGTAGGCTTGCACGACGATGTTACATGTTATGATTTTATACATTAGGAAATAACAATACAACGGTACCAATCACATTATTCTAACAAGTGCGATTGAGTTTTTAAGATCAGTGATGATGAAAGCTCGTATCGGCAATAAAAAAAACTCTAAATACAAGTTGAAGTGAAACCAACAAGTTTAAAAATTTTGCAATTTATTGTTTGGGATCTTAAAATCAATTTTGAAAATAAAAAAATAATTTGTTAATTACAATTTCTAAAAAAATATACGTTATATGAAATAGACAATTAGTGTGCAAGTAAACTATTTATTCGTACATTTAATACAATTTATGCATTCATATATTATGTAACTTACAATTTTAATACGTATATGCATTCTTACAACGAAGCTGGTCGTATTATGTACGTCAGTGTTATCAAATATTCACCTTGAAGCTAAGACACACATGCACATATAAGTAACACATAAGCTTTGTTTGTTATATAAGCTTGTGTACGTGTACAATACGTTTTGTATGAATTTTACAGATGAATTGCGTTTTTACTTATTATGTGATTCGTCTGTATCAATTCGGGATGTAACAAAATCATCCATAAAATGGATAACTTCACGTCTGGGAACACGTAACGAGCGAGTGGAGATATAGTGGGGAGACAGTAGGAGGCTGCTGCCTGAGCTGATAAAGTAGAAGCCTTCTAATCTTCCTCATCACATTGACCTTCCCCACTGCCCATTTGTCAGGCGTACTCAGACGCAAAATTAATGTTTTTTTTAAAGATTTTTAAATAAGGTAATTGAATGCTATTGCATACTATCCAGTGATTACTTTGAAGAGTAAGTCCTGATGATATATACAAATTAGTATTTTTACCGTACGTTTGGTTTTCGTCTATTGGCAGAAATTTTTCAGAAGCACCTATCTTTGTACTGACTTAAGTTCCTCAGAAAGCTTGGGAAATTTTTTTTTTGAAAAAAAAATCCACAGACTAAAGGCTTCAAACTTTGAAATATAAGCCTTAAAAGACATATTTGTAATGAGATAAACTTCAGTCATTTATTATCGAAAAATTGCGATTTCTTGCTGTATTCAATTATTTATGCAAAAATTTACTCTACCATTTTAGTTGTTAATGTCTTATTTTTTGTCTCTTTAAGGCTTACGAAGCAAAATAATTCGTTTAACGATTTTCGTTTTCTTTACTCCTTTTTTGCAAAATAAATATTAAATATCTTGAGAGTGTGGTTAATAATGTCCTTGATTTTACGTCAAATCTAATACATTTCTTAACCACTAAACAAGGTGCGTATACTACTTTTTATCAAACCTGTGCCGAGAGAAGAGATTTGTGTTCCACGGAGTGGGATGAAAGTTCCTACTTTCGGCCTAAAATGGTAACAAAGTGTTATTTAATACTTTCACGGTATTTTTTTAATAACTTATTACAAATCGATACAAGTACTATTTTACAAGTACTATTTTTTGTATTTCCACGATTTTTCTTCTATTTAACACGTTAAAAAACTTTAATGTACCGCAATTTTCAATACCGATTATTTTTCGTCCTCGTCTCTGTACTAAACAATTAAAATTGTTGGACTTATTATCGTCAGTGTTTGTTGGTCCAAAAATGTTTTAATTATTTTATAAGAGTAATAAGTGGTCAAGCTATTTATTGTCCGTTTTTAGTGTTTAAGAAACGAATTTCACTATTTTCTCTAAGTAAAAAGCAGTTTACCTATCAATTAATAGTTATTGCTTGCCCATACATCAATTTAACTGCTACTTATGACTTATAAGAAGCTTAGCTTTGTATTATTAGTGTTTCTTTTTTCGGAAATTGATTTTACTAATACACAAAACAAATAGAAAGTTAGGTTACTCATTACCAGTACTTCCTTGTCCATAAATTTAAATAATTATGATACGTACACAATCAATAGTTGGACTAAAAATATACTTGAGTTATTGTGGGCTGGTGCTTGCTTCCTTAAAAAAAGAGTCACTATTAACAATAACTTAATTAATTGTTACAACAGTTACTCATCGCCTTTTACATGATAGCAAAAGAAACCATTTGCAATATTTGATGGAATAAATATTTGTATTTATTGATACACTATAAAATAGAGAGTGACTACAAGAAGTATGTTGCTTTGGTAGTAAAATATTATAATTAAAACAAAATTTCTAACTATATATTTTTAAACTTTTCTTAATTTTTACAGCTTCAACAAACATACATTTCCATACCTCATAACACGAGAAAAAGCAATCCAACGGCCTTTTTTAGACCAGAGAACTGTTTCATAGCTTGCGATTTTTTTTTTGATCAAACTAACAGATAAAGCTATAAAAAATATGACATTATGTTAAACGATTGGGAAAAATCTTACTAAATAAAATAACTACACACTTAAAAACGGCTATACTCTATTAGAGACCCTCTGCCACTTGGAATAACTTGTTTGTGACCATTGCAGAGAATTAATACTTAATGTCACTTAAATTTTAATGCTAAGTGGATAACTTACCGTTAACTTCTGTTATGTCACGTTATATGGTGTAAGTTCAATGAAACTAAACCACACCTACATGTAGAAACCAGGATTAACCTAGAACCTATTAACACTGTTATCTTAAGATGTGATTTTTCATACAACAAACAACTTATTTGACTTACAAAAGAAAGAGTATATAGTTGTTACATAAAAAATTTGATTAAATGATACCTTGTTTCTAATAGAATTGCAAACCACACAAAAAATATCTCTAGAAAAAATTTACCTTTCTATGGTATTTGGAGAATACTTATTTACGATATTCATAATACTTGTAACTTATTAAATAATTATAAACAGCCTACGAAAAATTCGTACCAAAAAAAAATTATACTATGGACCATCTGATAATTTTTGCGACTTCTTAACCATTAGCACAATGAATAATAAAAAAAACAATTACAATCAGTCGATAAACACAAGATTTCAACAACCTCAGCAAGACCAATGATGCAAAGCACACCAACTCAAGGAACGCACCTTTCCAAAAAAACAGACACAATTATTGCTCATATTTCTAGAAGCAAAACATGACCCACGAAGATGAGAATAAAATTACTTACAAAAGAAATGTAGTAGTCCTGCCAACATATAAAGCACCATTAGCTTAGATGGTTGTTATTTTCTTTTTTCGTCTCTTTTTTCTTTTTTTTTTTTCTTCTCTTTCTTATCGAATAATTTCTTATAACTTTTAACTGACATTGTTAAACGCATGATCAAAATATTTGTTTAGTATTAATATTGAAAAAAAAAAAATAATGAAACGNATGTAAAAAAACGTAACACAACATAATAAAGTGTAAGAAACGTCCGAAATCCATGAGACTATTACAGTTCCTTACATTTTCTTACATTTTCTTGCAGGTTACGGCATATTATTATACATGTTCACTTTTTCTAACATTTTGTTACGTTTTCATATTTCCGCTGGGGATGTTCTTCTAATGACGTTACACCTTTCACTTTATTTATTATTTTTTTAAGCAGAAATATTTATCGTTAAAAAAACTGAGCACCCACTGACCACTGACTGTTTGAGTGTTGATATTTCTTACTATTTATTTATTTCTTTTTCTTCTTCTTTATTTCTAGCTTCTTCCTTGGCTCACATACCTTTACCTAATGGTTAATAATGTTGAGTCTACGGGTGGTGTAATTTCCCAAAAATCTTACTTCTGGAAAGATGCCGAAAACCTCTTTTTCTAACGTGAGCAGATACTTGAGGCAATATGAGTATTTCTTAGGACCCCGACTAGCTCCCGACAACTCTAATGTGAGACATGACTCATACCCCCATTGGCTTACTCTCCTCAATCATCTGGATGTCAGCATATAAATATTTTCTACCCAAAAGAAATCTTGTTTCATTTAGTAATAATATTTCTATTTTCTTTAATACGATAGTATAACTGTTTAATACAAGAATCTTAAACTGTAGAGCTTATGCTTGTCTAGAACTGTTGGTGTGCTTAAACTCTTTTATTATCAAATCTTGTCTTTACTGTAGGTAACACCTATGGAACCTTGGTATACAAAAGTTTTCTATTACCTAAAAAAAGGGAAAAGTTTAAACTATCAAACTTTCATTCATAATAAGTGATTTTGTCTTTCATTACTCACCCCTACAGTTTCGTTTCGAATACGATACACCGGCTTTAAATTACATATTTAATTAATCCTTTTTTCACAAAGTATCTTATTCTGCATGTAACACAAACATTCTTCCTTTTTAGGTACACTCCAACAACTTCAAATAAAACAAAACAAAAAAACATATGAGAAATTCACAGTTTTCTGTATGTCTATGTTAGCTGGTCTGATTTGTATGCAAGCATAATTGTTTTTTTCTTCTATTTAAAAAAAAAAAATTGTTGATTGACGTTACTATTTAAATTTTTTTTTGGATATTTAACATGGGCTCGACGATTTTCGCTCTTATAACTGCCGATCAGGGTGGCAATTAGCTCAGCCCGAATGAGTGACATCCCATTTCATAGTCAAATATTTATTACTTTGAAACACTTAGCTCTGTTCTAAAATTATAGAATACAAATGCTTAGCGAACTTTATATTTGCATCGGTAACCTTGCAACATTTAACTAACTTTTTAAAAAAAAGATATGGTCACAAAATTCGGACTTTCGGTGTATCTTCTGAACAATCTAATAAGTCGTATATCTTACAACATTAATTTCATGCAATACTGTACCAAAAAAATGAGGAAAATAAACGGATCTTGTGACTGCATGCATGCAATCAGTGGCTAACCAACAATCATAGAAGTAAGTTAAGAAATAAACAATTACAACCCGCTTAAACATTTTTAATTAAAACTAAAAAATAAAAAATAAGTATTTGCTTCAAAATGCGATTTTTTCCGGCTTTACCTGATATATTTATTTACCAGATAAGACATAGCTTAGTTGTTAACTGAATTAATTTTTTGTTGAACATGTTCAAAAATTAGGAATTTTAATACATTCGTAAAAATTCATACAATAGTTCAACGTCTGTTTGACATATGATACACGAAAATCACAACGGAGAGTCGATAGCTTGAAAGGAAAGTGTACTGTAAGTAAGATTAAATAAGGATTTTAGGCCGATGGCTGGTTCCTGACGAGTAAATATAGAATTGGGGTGTCTTGAGCGTTTTTTATCAAGTTGATCAAAATCTCTGAAATTTGGAAATTATGTAAATAAAGTATACCAAATACATTTGTAAAAAAAAGACTGGAGTCAACGACTTTCTGTTTTCATAAATCAGTTCTCAAAACTCAAAAATTTAACACCTACTCTTATGGACAGTGATCACAAAAATTATTATATCTTCGAAGATCTTTGATCAACCTAAAAAATTTAAAACAATTTTCGTGTATTTTTTTACAAAAAACTTATTTAACTTTCAGAAATATAGGGTCAACAGTTTAATTTAAGAGAAAATCAAAAGAAAAGTATAAGATGTTAATCTGGCTTGGCTCACAACATCTCCCAATTTTCACAATTATAATTTCCCTGTACTTTTCTGGCAGTCTTTCAATCTAGTACCTTAGATTCATCGAGAAAACTATTTATTAAAAAATTTACCGTCACAAAGCGTTGATCTTTTAAGGGGCCCTTATAGCACCCCACCCTCTGTATGGTATCAACCGCCCAAGCCACCTTAAATTTTTGGTAGAACGAACTATTAAGTCTTACCTATAATTAAGAAATTCGAATGTAATATTATTAAGCAGCTGACTCCAGACCAGAATAAATAAAAAATAATTGTTGGTGCAAAGGTGAAATAATTAAACTACCTTTGGCTCATACAACAAACCAATTTAGCATTCACCATTTTGGAATACAAAGATTCCAACAATTATTTAAGTTATACATTAAATTTCTTTGTTTTGGCAACATTTAATGCCAATGTATTTATTGCAACAAAAAAAAGCAATAAATAATTAAAAATAACAAGATCAAGATTACCAAATAGTCTAATCAATCTACGGTGGCCCAATTTGAAATTTGAAAAAGTTGTCAACAAAAACTACGTTAATGAAGAAGAAAACAGACATAAAAAGGTGTTATCACAAATCATATCATACCCATCGTTCCACTAAAGTTAACGATTGCGAATAATTTTTTTAATGCAAAATGGGTATTTGTTAGTAAAGTGTGCAAGTTTCAGAGTTCTACGCTTTTCACCGTCGCATAGGGATTTTTTTTTTAAAAAAAAACCTAACTTGGCTCCACATGGTCGTATCATGAAAATTTTTTTTTTTTAATTCGTAAAAAAATAAGTACAATGCATTGCAGTTAGTTATATACGTGCAATTATCAAAATACGTAAAAAAAATGCAAAAAACCGATAGAAAAAAAAGTACTTTTTTCGGAGTCCGATTTCGGCATCAAAAATTAAAAAATTTTACTTACTACAAACATTGCATGATAGAATAAGTCTAGACGAAGAGATTAAGCCCTGAAAAATCGCTCCAGCATTATTTCCTGACGTCTATTGAAGTTTTTACGAAAGGTGTTTTTTTTCGAAAAAATGCGATATTTCGAAAAATTTCTAATATTTTTTGCTAAAAAAACAACTGAAGATTTGTGAACCAAAAACTTATAATTTGATCGGATACTAACTTTAAAATCTCAAAAAAAAAAAAAGTTTTTAACAAATTAAAAAAAGACGATTTTCGATGGTTTTTTCAAGTTTTCTCAGCAACTACGCATTCAAATTATATCCAACGTGCATCAATCGATTGGTTTTTTTAAGATTGACAACTGTGTCATTTAACTTTTCGGCATTGAAGGTCAAATTTTTTTCAAACGCAAAAAAAGTGATTTTCGGACTTTCACGAATTTTTTAGGTTAACGCAGGCACTGAATAACCGGAAAAAAACGCTATGTTTCTTGAATTGTTTTCTTTTATACCAACGTATTTTTTGTTTTCTGCTAACACTAACGTCAAATTCAACATTGAGCCTTCGTAGATTAATTGGCCTATGAGTCACCGAGTGGGAATGCCATGGCCGTGGCCTCCACACGTCATTGGCGCTGACTTCGCGTAAAACCACCAAGTATGTTTATGAACTCCATAAGTACTTGCTCAATCATCATGGCTGTCTAAATTATAGACCAACCTTTATTAGAACGATGAATACCACTAAATTCCTGTGTCCTAAATTTATCAAGTTTAAAAATATCTATATACTTCTTGAAACTTAGCATATTTTGCAAAAAATGTGATTGCTGGAACCACCACTCTTTTTCATCCTGCTGATTCCAACTTAAAGTCCGAGCCTATATAGAATGTGCCTATATAACATGAGCGCTTACGCAATAAAAACCCGCCACACACGACCTATTCCACTACACAAATGACGCTCGGTGCATGAGAACTCTCTTACAAAAAGGTTCGGTATTTAACGAAAACTAACGATTGCAAATATATTTTCATAAAGTTATATAGTATTAACGAGTAATGTATCTAAGTTTCAAAGCTCCACGTGTTTTACTTTTACGTGGGAAACTAAAAAAAAAAAAAACTTTGCTCCTAGTGAAAACTGCAATTTATTTTTTTTTTATTTGTACTTTCATATATATTGTACTTTTGTATAAACAACAAAGTGCAACTGGTTTAACAGGTAAATAAATAAAAAATGGTACCCGAATGCCAAAAACACATTACAAAATAAATTTTTTTTTGGAGGACCAACTTTGGGGTGAATAATTGAAATTCTACTTGCTGCTGAAACATCACGGTAGAAAAAGTCTAAGCAACGAAATCGAGCCTCTAAAAACCACTTTAGCATAATCTATTGATTAAGAAGAACGTTTCTAAAAAAGCTATTTTTGTTTAAAATAGAATATTTTGAAAAGTTTGAAATACTTTTTGCAAAAAAATACAGATTTGTAAGCATTCTTGGCTTACTTGTACCTAGTTTTAACTTAAAAAACAAAAATAAAAAAATGCGAGTAATTGAATTTCTCGACACTTTTCATCCAATACACGATTGCCAAGGCAACTCGAATTTTCCAGTTGAAACTACAGTTTGTAGAAACATTGTCATATGTATCAATTTGAAAAAAGTGCCACCTCAACCAGGACTTGAACCTGGAACTCTTTTCTTGACAGAAAAGTGCATTACAAATTTCACCATGGAGGTCTCAGTGACTCCTCTTCTCAATTGCTACAATTTATACTTTTTCAGCAATTTTTTCATAAATTAAATTTTAAACACCGAAATTAATCATTACCATCATTATACATATGTTTTATTATGTAGGTTGCAAGTGTGTCTCAATATACTAAAAAGTTATTTTGGAACATATTTTGTATCAGCTTTAGTTAAATTTGCTTACAGAATTAACTCATATTCTTCCAATTAACTACAACAAAAACTATACCATAAACTTGACAACATTAGTTTACAAGATGAAGTTGCATTTGATAAACAGATGAAATATAATGAACAGTTTATTAACTCTGCCAAGTCATATAAAAAGAAGCTTAACACGTTTGAACAGTTCAAAGAATATTGTGATAGTCATTTTGTTAATAATATTACAGATACTTACTTCCCTGACAATTTTATTCGTACACTTAGTCTAAGTTTTAATTTTTCTACTAATTTAAATTCGATTATGACTGTTTATTTTATTAAGACTATTAAATTCTTCCCAGTATCAAATACTTTTAAGAATTCTATTATTTCAACGATTAGAGGTTCCTGTTTATCGGAATTTAAAGGTAGTATTGTCAATAACAGGAAGCTAACATATTTTGATAAATCTATCAACGGTTGTCTGGGTTGCACAAGACAGTTCTTCAGGCACCACATGTATCATATTTATAATAATTTTTAGTATCATAAGAGAATTGTACGGATTTTAATTTGTAAAAAATTATGTAAAACATTAAAAGGTTATTAACATGCATGATTAAAATCTATTTAAACCATGAACGTACTTAAATGAATCATTGTGTTAGTCTTATAATTACACAATAAATGCATACATCTGTAGTTATTATTTTCTGCCGACAAAACTATACAGTGTAAAAACTTTTTTTTTCACAGTAAACAGCACAGCAATTCTGATATTTCTTTGATATAAGTGTATTCAATTTTTGAAAATCATTGTTTGAATAGTGTAGTCTTATGGTGCAAGGTCTCGCAAGAAGCTACACCAAGTTTCGGACTATAATATTTAGCACAACGGTATCTGGAGTAATTTAATGAAAAGTCATTGTGCCACGTAAAAAGAGCTAACAGCAGATGCTGCCTTATTGACTCTTCTGAAATTAGATTTGCATATAAGTCGTTACGAACGCTTACGTTTAAAAAAATTTTTTGATAACTGCAAACACCATTTATTTTAAACTTGGCATGTGCATCACTAAAGTATTGACTATTAGAATATTAATTTTTTAAAATATTCTTTTCACTACATTAATTGTAGTGCGTATTTTCATAAATTATTTTCTTGAGAACTGTAGGTTCAATTTTGTTAAAAATCAGGACGTACATTACTTAAATGTTTATAATATATACATTTTTCTAAACTTTTTTCTCGATCTGATACCCCTAGTAAATATGTGAAACTAGAAAGTTTTTTAGGTGTATAATAATTGTTAAATCCGATTTATGAAATACTTTTCAGAAAATGAGAATTTGAAAAGTAAGAGATCGTGTAAGGTTATGTTTTAAATGTTAAATATTCAATTTTATTATTCATCTCCATAAATAAATTTTTGCTCATATTGAATAATAGTTATGAAACATAAGTGTATAATTTGTATCACATTTAATACATACAAATTTATTGGTAGAACATTTAACGTGCTCTCTTTTATCTTTTTTATTTTAGCATTTTTACCATCTTTTTTTATCTGCTGTATTTTTTTCTCTTTACTATTGCTATAATTTCTTAGTGTTCTCTTTTAGTTTTTGCTACTTTTTTCTTCATTAGTTTTGTTTAGAATACTTTTCTGGGGCATTTGCCAAGGCTTTTGGTGGCATTGTGGACAGTTTTCATTATTTTTATATTTTTTTATTGTAGGTATAAAAAAATTCGCGTTTGTAAGGGTTAGTATTGAGTAAAAATATATTTATGAATCTTATTTTTCCGACTTACATTACAGGAACCTTCTAAAGATTAAAAAACATGCTTAGAGTATTCTGTACTATTGTGGTTTTTTTTAGCAGCATAGACTTTAGAAGTAGTTTTTTAAATAAAGAAATACAAAAAATATCCCGATTTGTGTCCCCCAATATAAAATGATTTTTTTGCAGCATACCCTTAAAACGGGGCTTTTTTACCCGCAAAATGTCATGTTCTATAAGACAAAAATCATGAACACAGGTTTCAGTAAAGGTAACATCGTGTTTCCACGATTAACATGCTATTATTATAAATACACCAGTAATCCCTAAGTGGCTTTACCCTCTTTTTTCTAAATATTGCTTAAAATATGTGCTTCGATTTTCATTAAAAAATAAAAAGTTTTTATTTGTAACAAATATCACGTCAATCAATTTTTAAAATTTTTAGAATAAACCATGAAGTATCTCTCACTTCACCTACTTTCTACGCGTAAATTTTTTAGATATTTGTTTTGTTTATGATAAATTTTCAAATTTTTCAATATGATATATTATTCGTAGTATTCAACGAAAAGTTCTAATTACCATAAAAGTGTCAAAAAACACAATAAGATCACAATCTGTTCATATAAATTCATTGAGGCACTAGAAAAATTTTCGAAATATCAAGGTAGCGTGTATAGTGTTCATAAAGTGTATAGTGTTCTTCGTCGTGGCAAGATATTTCACTCTAGCCTTAATATTTTATTAATATCTTATCGATTATATACCTCAAAATAAAAGATATTATCAAACAAAGTAGTATGAAATTTAATCTTTTCACATAACGTCACTAAATAAGTTAGGAAGCTGGATCATGTTAAAAAATACAGATAACTTTTCAATCAAGGTACGAATGACTTTGGGTATGTCAACTAGTTGTGAGTTGTTTTTATTTATTACTTTATAAATAACATGTAATGTCAGGTATGTGCAGAAATATTACTGTAAAAATAACCTCCACAAGTAGGTGGGAGTATTAAATCCTCAATTTTGGTATCATAGAAATTTTGAGCGGCTCCATTTTCTTCTTTAACTTCATGTATCTAGCGATAATTGAGTTATTGCTATTTATCTTACTCCATGACGCATGAAAACAATGAAGCTAAATTTTTATATCACTGTAAAATAAGAAATTTCTAGTTCAGCCCAACGCTCAAGAAAATTATCAAAACGTTTTTGAGGTGTAGCATCATAATGAATTGTACATTTCTTATGCCAATGTATTGCAAGGCTCTTAATAGTTTGTAAATTTTTACTCATCAACAATTTATTGTGGGTGCGACTAACTTAACGTTAAGTAATGTACGCCCTTGCCAAGCTGTTTTGCAGTAAGATTTTGAAAGTAGGGAGAACCCTTTTTTACCCAGATTTCTAATAATTGTAATAGCGTATAAAACATTAAAACTTGTAACTACCCTTATGTCAAAATTGGTTTCGTAGTTTTTAAGAGTTTTGCGAAAATTTAATAAAAGTCTTTCTCTTGATAAAATAATAGTAATAATAATAATAATAATAGTAATAATAATAATAATGGTTATAATAATTACAATAATGATAATAATAATAATAAAAATAACAATAATAACAATAATAACAATGAATAATGAATATCGATAATACACAACAACGTAATAGTAATAATATAATACATAATAATAAGATAAGATAAAAATATGATGTCATTTATATAGATATAACTAGTAGCCCCTTTCGCAGGTCCCTTGGGCCAAAAAATAGCCCCGGAGATGACGGCATTTATCTGACAAAAACTACTATACAAAATATAACGATGCTAAAAAGTACTGTCACTCCTTCCACCCTAAAATATTTGTTGACCCTTAAAAGAAGAGGCTGTTGATTGACACTTTCTCACGTTATAATATTTAGAAAGGGCTATTTGTTAAAACTGTAAGGATTAGTAACTAATTAAATTTTTTTTCCAATTTTAAAACCTCGTTACCAGAGAAACAAAGTTCTGGAGCATCATCTCTCGATTTTCTTAGCGCCACAATAAATATAAATATGCGTTTTTTAACGTATTTGAGTAGCTGAAGGATTTGGGTAGTTATTGTCAGGGTTGTAGTGGAAAGCTTATCTATCACCTTATAATTTGTTTCCTCTTTGATTTTGACACTGCTCTTCTAATCTTAATAATTGTTCTGAGTCCATTTCTTGACACCTAAAATTGTATACGTTCGAAGAATTTGGAGTTTTTCTTTTAATTCACTCTCTTGCTATTCTAGGCATTGTTTAAAAACTTTTGTAAGCCTAAAGAGCTTTTTATGTTAACTTTATTAGGATGTAATACATTTGTTAGCAAAGTAGTTCAACGTTAAATGTCCCTAAAAACGATCGGTGAGCTAAACTCTTTATTGACAAAAGTTTCCAGCATGGATGTGACTGCATGGGTACTTTAGATTGATCTTTTCTGGCCTGCTTTTATAGTGCCAGACTGGTTACAAGGAAAACCACAACATTCTGAAGCATTGGAGATAATTGTAGTGCTCTTTTCCAATATTTCTTGGTAGTATGACGAAGACGATGGTATCCAAAGCTCCTTCCTTTAACCGTGGAGCTCAGTCACTTCAATGATCCAATAAGGAGATCCGCTTGTGTCGCTTAGGTTTGCCAAGCGCCGACCTTGGGGATGATTGGTGATACCTGGTTTAATGTTTAGAGTCGAGATGGTAATGCAGAGCCGTCGGTGGCTAGAGTACCCAGCATTGTGGCAAAAAACTCCACTTGTAACGTCTGCCAGTGAATGACTACCTGTGCTTAAAAGCGGCCGGCTTCATTAAGTCTATTAGTGTGAAAATCGTTGTCGCAATTTGCTAAAAACATTTTTTGGAAATAGTTGTTTTTTTGGCAAGATAATTAATTTAATGTTGGATGAATCTGAAAAGGGCCGATGAAATTGATAGCGGTTTAATGAACATAAAGATTTATAATGGCACTACAAAAGCCATTGGTGATACTTTTAGTCAGAGTCTATTATTTTCATAATTTGTGACTACTTGAATTCCTTAAAATTATTCTCGTGAACTTGCTATTCTTGCAAGAGGTGCTTTGGCAGTACCAGGTTGGCTGGAAGAATAGCCGTAATGCCCTTAAGCATTTTGGCTATTTATGCTCTAGCCAGACGTCTGTTAGTGTTTTGCCACGGACGTGAGTATTGAAAACGTCTTTGTTTTCACCTCACTTGGTCATTTTCGTGATCCAAGTTAAAAATCAGCTTAGCTTGCCATCTCATCACACACTGTCAGAGAGTTGTCGGTAGCCGGAGTACTCAGCTGTCCGACTGAAAGCTCTATTTTTAGCGTACTGCTAGGACACGACAATGGTTTTTGATGTCCTGATAAGGATTGATATAAACAGACTCACTGACTACTTCAAGCAAAACTTTAAGCTTATTTATTGCTATTATTAATTTATGTCATAGTTTCAGTCGTCACTTGATAAAGATTCAAACTTATTTTGAAATAAATAAAGAACTAGTTCATTAGTTAATCTTTACAATTTAAATTGTTAAGATTAACTTATAAACTAGTTCTTCATTTAATTCAAAATTTTAATAATTTTTTAAGAAAATTCCATGTGACAACAATCTAGGGAATGTCAAGAGTCACTACACAATATATCATTAAAATCGGTTTAATTATTTCTTCGTAGTTAAAGGTTACAATGGTTTTTTCGACTTTTCTTTATATACCAGTGAGATAAGATGAGATTTTAACATGTAAATCGCTGCAAAACAGTGTCACCTTCGTTGAAACCCGTGTTCATGTTTTTTTCCCAATAGTACGTGACACGGCGAGCAAACAAGCTTGGTTTTAAGGGTGTATCTCAAGAATTTTTGTTATGAAATGGGAAATAAAAACGGAATATTTTCTGTGGACTTACTCACATACAGTTTCTTGTTATTGACAGCATAGGTTTCATTGAATATGGTTTAAAAATAAAAATAAAAATTGAAGTAGCTCCAACTATCCTGTTTCCGAAGTAATTAAGAAATTTTTTGCATCGTTTTTTCTTGCAAACTATTAAAGTAATGAGATTCAGAGAAACTACTATCAGAAATTTGCAGAGGATTTATCCTTATTATCAGAAGTTATATCTTATGTTAAATATGATGATAAGGAATATTTTTCAGTAGCAATACGCTTAACATTTCTTGTCCAAAGGTAGAAAAAGCATTTAATACAGATAAATACTAAATTTGAAAACAAACAATAAAAAGATGATTAAGATTAAATACCTCAGTCTCCAATAACCTAGTGTATTAATATCTGAAAATAACATGTCAAAAACCTGATAATAGATTTCTAGTTCTCTGAGAAATATTTTTATTTCCATTAAAATATAAGCAACCGACAAATGCAATTTCGTGGGCTTCTTTATAGCTAGTGGGTGGACTGTAAGAAATGTGGTGACTCTTAAAACTAGAAATGTAAAAAATTTACTTGAGAACGCTAAGAAAACTAAAAAATAAGTGCTGCAGGCTGCAAAATAATCCATAAGGCTCTAAAGGTCCATACCCTGAACATTCAGGAATTTCGGAGCCAACTTTATTCTGTAACGTGCAGATCTCTTTTCCAACTAACACGACACCTATTTTGTCCAAAAAAAGTAAAGATTACTTAAACGCTCCACACTTTCTTTCATTTTAAATTATAGTAAAGATTTAATAAAGATAATTACCAACTTACAACTATCTTGCATAGGTTATTATTTATCGTTCATCACGAACTAAAATTGTTTATGTTTACCTGCAATCTAATGAAGATTAATCAAAGGGAAAGCTTTTAAGTCTTCGAACTAAATGTCCGAATTATTTTGTAATTTGTTATGCGTGATAAAAGCGTGTTTTTTAGTTTTTTAAACAATTTTTTTTTTTTTTAACACTTTCTAGTCTTATAGACGGTCAACCCCTCCAGACTTCCATAAAAGGGGGCAAGGCTAAAAACAATAGGGTTGCGCCCGGTGCCATAAGGGGACACTAGCAACATGACACTTTTTACCAGCCTTATACCATTCAGCCCTCGGCGCGTATCCTACCTTGGCTTATGTGGAATCTTATAGACTCAATGCTCAATCTTCGGATTTCTTCCGTCAAACCTTATTAATTGATACTCATGACATAAGGATTGGGTAAGAGAATGTCATTTCACATTATTTTCGGCAAATCCTCTTATTTTATACCTCAATCATAGGGTTGCATTTCAAATATCCAATCCGCCATCTTGGGATGGCCGCCATGTTTGATTTAGGTCACGTGATTATTTTTTCGTATTCCTGACAGCAAACCGTTTTATTTAGTATCCATATCATAGGGTTGGATTTCAAACAGCCAGCCTGCCATCTTGGGGAGACCACCATATTGGATTTGTAACGAGGTTTTTTAGCTAGTCATGAATTGTCATCAGAACTCAGAGCGTGTGCTAAATTTCATCCTAATCGAAGACTGGAAAGATTAAGGTTGCAAGATTTGCTTACATACATTATTAGTTACAAGTAAAGGTAATAAACGTGTTTTAAAAATGATACCATTGTGTCATTTACACTGTTCACTTTATTTAGGAGTCAAAACCCCCAGCTTATAAAATAAGCCCGTGCATGGCGTCGATAGCTGATAAAAGTGAAAATTCCTATAGCCAAGAATAAATTATTTATACTTTAAATGAGTGTGTATATTAGAAGTCCGTTATTAAAACAAATTGTATTTTTTATTCATAAACCCCCTTAAAAATTATTTAAATAGCAAAGAATTTTTAATTTTTATCATTGATTGATTTTTTTTACCGCTTAAAATATTTTATTTTTATTCATAAATAATGTTTACAAACATTTTTTTTCGTATACGTGGAAATGTATTTTTAATACTAATTGTATAAAATAATTTTATAAGCTGATACTTATCGTTAGCAGGGCCATTTCGTAATTTCATAATAATTCCTTTGGTGCTGAAAAAATGTTGGAAAAATATTTTAGGTAAAAAAAAAAAAATTAAACAAAGTCGAAAATTTAAAATCACAAGCTATTTAAGTAAAAAATCATTTTTTGCTTAGAAACACGGGTAATATCAAAAATTTTTGGAGTTTCATGATATGGATTTTAATTTTAAGAATATAACAAAGAGATTTAAAGAGGTAAATAACTAAAAAACAATTTTGTACATAAAGGACACCCTAATATAAACTCTGGTGATGTATATCGATGAGTCGGGGTAAGTAACACATACGTTATGGAAAAAAATTTGATTACTATTTCGTTCTTGTTGATCTCTATTTCGATCTGTAAGTACTTACGTTATAGTAAACGTATACAGACAACGATTCTAGAAAAAATGGCAGTACAATAAACATTTTCTTCTACGCAATCGTTTGGTATAAACTTAACTTACTTAGAAAGTATATAACGTGACTTTAACCAGTACCAAACTCTTACTTAGTTATATATTCGTTGGTTGCAAATCATTTGAGGAGACGAACGACAGTAGAGCCCATTAGGAGAGAAAAATGCAAAGTTATAAAAATTTTTAAACCTGATTAAATTTCTAACTACTTAACGTTATCCGTCGTAAAAATAAAGAGATCTATAGTAAATACATACTTAATACTTTCACAACTGCAAAGAAATTAAATTCAACAATGCAATCGACAACTCAAAGTTATCAAAATATCAGTAGTATCTGACTAACAGTACTGGTGGGAGCGTCAGTTTGTCAGTTACCGTCAGTTGTGTCAAACCCACTTTACTTCATCGGCGATATCAATTAGTTTGTTCTGTTTTGATACAATACGGGCAATAGAACTAACGTTGAGGGATCATACTAAAACCCAACGTTTTAATCTATTGATTTTCTCCTAATAATAGGTTAGACGATATCTCAGGCAATGCTGCCAATACCAGAGCTCAGTACCAAATTTTTAACATGAAAGCATCGGGTCTTATGAAAACAATTACATTTGAATAAATTAAAACTTTATTTTAATGTAATAATTAATGAAACTTGTACATTTTCCAATATATCAGTGTACTAAACTGAGTATAAATTGTTCTTTTGTTAATAGTACTAAGTAAAATTATAACAATGAAGGTGTATAAGATATTTAAAAAGGATAGTATACAATATATTAATTTTGAAAGACAACAAAAACTTCTATGTCTTAAAGCGTATTTCAAATAAGATGCAAATTTTTCTAAGTATCTTTATACGAAATGAAATTGTAAGGTGCGTAAGAATGACATCACTTCTGTAATAATAACATAAAATGTGCAAGGTCATTTCAAAACAATTTTCCGAAAACCATAATTTAAAATAACAGAGAAAACGTTTACAAATCAAAAAAAGTAAGATCAGCCCAAAATAAAAAATTTCTCAAGCTTCCTAAAGAGATTTGTTGACATAATTTGAGATTAACATAGAAATTTTTTGGTTTTAAATGTACCTAAAACCTTTTAACAATTTCTCTAAACATACTAGTAATGAATCTACTATGAAATCGCTTCTTCTAAATCTGATTAATATATTTGACTTTTTTATACAGTGTGCTAGCATAAAAATGAATTATACTGAGTAAACGTTAGTGAATGGCTTTCGCGTACGTGAATGAATTTTAAAGTGTAAGCAACACAAAAAATATTTTAAAAATCGTACATTTGTTAATTTTTATACATTTAATAACACGAATTTGTTTCAAAGTTTAAAGAACTCATAAAACGTTATAAAAGCCGTATATTGTTAATTTTACAGTTTTCTGTAACACTTAATTTACATAACTAAGAATCAGTTTATAAATAATTTTACTAAATAAAAAACTATCCTCATAGGTTCAATTGAAGGCGCTACGTCAAATTTTATTGTTTAATTACCTGCCATGAGAGGTATGTGAGCTAATATAAAAGTTAATTGTACTTAGTGTGCACTAAAGAATGGCTCTTATGTAAGCAAATTGATTTTGAAGTGTAAATACATAAAATATTTTTAAAACTGTACATATTCAGGTTTTTAAGTATTTAATAACACATGTCTCACAGAAAGAGTAAGCTGAATATGATTAAAATGAACAAATATGAAAACTAACCTTGAATGTTTAAATTAAAACGGAATTATTTCATCAATTGTAACTCTTCTATCACGTTATGGGACAGGTAAGAGTTTGCGAGCGCGAGTCACTGTTGTTGTGTTATCGCACACGCGAATTAAAAAAATAGCAAAAAAGAAGTTCTCATAAGTGTGCACTAATAAATACCGTACATTTTTAATTTCAAAAAAATTTTAGTATAACATAATTTACAGAACTAGTAAGCAGTATAAAAATGAAATGACAAAATTGAAAAACTAATTACTTAGCCTTGTAATATTGCTACAAAGTTGTGATACATTGGGTTCTGAATTTTAAATTTAGTTCAAGGGAGTTGGAAAAATTACAGAAATCGTTTATGAACATTTAAACTATACAATTTTGTGTGCAAACATAAAATGGCTCTTGACTGTGTTTAAAATTTTACTTTTTCCACGATATTAACTTGCTTTTTCCGTAGATACAGAAAAACTAGTTTTAAACGTTTGAAGCAAGACAGAGGTAAGTCGTTCATTGTTATAATATACATAGTCACATATCACGTAACATTAAAGTTCAGATTCAGCATAGGCAATAACCACTGACTGTCACTCGTAATAAGTCAAGTTACTTTTTTCTCATACTTTTAGTATGTCACTTGAGTAAAAGAACCCAAAATCATCTGATTTGTATATTTCCATGATGACATTTTTACTTCGAACGTTTCTCAGTATACACAGGTAAATTGTATTGTAGAAATTGTCTTACATTTTACCACCATAAACGGTTGGGTTTCCCTCCCACTTAATGCGTGGAGAAAGGACTCTTCCACTTTTAAGTTACTAGAGAGGTAAAAACTTCTCCCTCTCGCTTAGTGTGGGTATTCTTTTTATAATAACAGAGATAAGTAAAGAGATTGCTTACGCCAATGCTACGGCGTGAGACAACTTTTTTCCATTGATCAGGGCGACCCACAGCAGCCAGCCGTCAAACCAAAGCGCACATTTTTCAAGAGTGCAGGACTCGTATCGAATACCGTGCGCCTATAAGAAGAGAAATGGATTCGCGTGGAAATGAGCATGTAGGAGCACATTTTATCACACGTAGGAGAGGTATACCAAATGTGTGCCTACGAGAAGAGGAGTGGAAATGTTGACTATAGCTATATATCTGAGTGCAGAGCCAAAGCAAGCGACGACACGAGTTTTTCTCTTTTGACTAAAACCGAGTACTTATATGCTATATATATTTAACTGACTCTTGCTCTCTCGCTCTTGCTTGAATGTTATCTATTAATCTTACATTCGATCAAATCGTGAAACTAAATGCTCATAATTATATGCACAGAATTTAATATCAAAACATTTTTCATTTTTTCCGTACGTTAATACTTATTTTGAAACCGAGTATTATTTTAAAAAAATGTTCCGTTTTTTTTTAAGGACGGCAGTTAAGCTATAACCACTTGTTTATTATTTTTCCTTATTACAATTGTTATGAACCGTGGAACAAGTCCCAGAGGTTATCGATAAAGATATGTGACTTTAAGATCTTCTCCCTTCGACGTTCTGATAGCTAAGATGGTTAGGGATTATGCTACTAGAGTTCTTGTCTTGCTATTTAAGGATTGATTCTTACGGTCGGCAAATTTNAAAAAAAAATGTTTTGATATCAAATTCTGTGCATATAATTATATGAGCATTTAGTTTCACGATTTAATTAAATGTAAGATTAATAGATAACATTTAAGCAAGAGCGAGAGAGCAAAAGCAGTGAGTTAAATATGTAGCATATACTCGGTTGCAGTCAAAAGAGAAAAACTCGTATCGGAACTTGCTTTCATGGGCTGTTTTTTTTTTTTCCTAAGAAATAATGAAGCTGTTCTGATCAAGAATATTTTTATATAAAGGCTTGTGCCGCTTCTCAAATTTTTTTGCAGTCTTTGGATCAATCTAAACTGTCATTAATTTTTTTTTTTTTTTTTTTCTAAGAAATAATGAAGCTGTTCTGATCAATATTTTCATCTATCTATACAATAACCATAATCTTCGGAGGCAGAACAAAACTTACACAAAACTCCATAAACATTTATTTTCCGTCTTTTGTTGTAAAAAAATTTTAGGTATAGTAGCGTCACTTATTGTATTGATTAAATATGTAATTTCAATGTCAAGTACATAATGTTGGTTCTAGATTAAACCTTTATTTAGCGTATGTAAATATCAATACTTAATACCTTTGAAAATCATTCAACAAAAATCTTAAGAATAATGATAAACAGATCTTATATATCAACATTAATTCTTTGATTAGCAGTTGAAGCTTTATGTCTTGTGTACCATTATTAATAAGAGCTACTAAGCTAAACCTCATTATTGTTCTAAATTATTAAGCATTCGTTTAGTTGCAAACATAATTGTCAAAAAAAAGTAGTTAAAATTAAAAAAAAAAATTTTTCTACAGCATTGACGTTCTTTATATTTTTGATTAAAAGCTGTAGGAATTTTGGGTATAACTTACTTTGACGCTTTGAGCAAGCTCACAAATTTTTAAATAAACAATTTAATTGGGATGTCACTTTTTTAAATAAACAAAAAGCTTGTGCACGGTTATATACTTATAATAGATACTCGATACCAAATTTTCAATCATTTTCATTAATAAATGAAAAGACTACAAATTTATAATAATTGGTTTTAAAAACCGGAGATCTTACGCTTTTTTACAACTTAATATGGCAAAAAACAGAATTTTAAATAATCAAAAAACCTTAATCAATAGAAAATTTCATTAAGAACAGTTTTGCTTTTGTACTTTTTTCAATCAGACCAATAGAAAAGCAGTTATGAGCCAAAATGTTTAAGAAATTCAATTAATTTTGACAATTTGTTAAGTTACTATTGAAACTGACGATTTTGTTGCACAAAATTATTTTTTCCATTTATAAGACTATATTTGTAAATGATTAAAACGATCTTCTTCCAGGTGGCAGAAATTTTCTTATTCACCATTTTTTCGAGCTTTAACTACCGGACTACGAAAAAATGACCTTGATGTCTGATTAATAAATTATTTATAATCTGTAATTATTTATCATGATATTTTTAATGGTATGTATATTATGTAATGCAAGATAAAAACAATTAACATAAAGTTGTATAGTAATGTTTTTTTTAACTTGAATACAATAGAAGTTAGTTTCATATTTTTCAGTTGAAAACTATATAATTAGCGTCACTTTCATATAATTGGGTTCTTTTATAGAATAAAGACTAGTATAGTTATCAAGAAAAATCTCTTACGAAAAAGACACTTGTTGTTATACAGAATGAAAACGAGAAGCTGATTTAATAAGGCAGTACAAGTCCTTGCTTACACAGAATTTTCGAAAAAACCAACATTATAATCTTCTGTGCCATGAAAAATCGTGTCACAAGGCCTAAAGTTTATATACACGATATTCCCCGTGTTATTAANNTTAATAATTTATATTATAAGTTGTGTTAATAATTTCTTGGGAGTTTTAAATGTAAGAATTATACTTATATCCTAAGAAATTATTTTATTATTATGAAATTACGAAATGGCCCTGCTAACGATAAGTATCAGCTTATAAAATTATTTTATACAATTAGTATTAAAAATACATTTCCACGTATACGAAAAAAAATGTTTGTAAACATTATTTATGAATAAAAATAAACATAAACGGAAAGAACCTAAACAAGAAAGATGAATCACATTAAAAAAAAGAAATTTGCCGACCGTAAGAATCAATCCTTAAATAGCAAGACAAGAACTCTAGTAGCATAATCCCTAACCATCTTAGCTTTCAGAACGTCAAAGGACGAAGATCTGAAAGTCACATCTCTTTATCGATAACCTCTTGGGCTTGTCCCACAGTTCATATTAATTATGATCAGGAAAAATAATAAACAAGTGGTTGTAGCTGAACTGCCATCTTTAAAAAAAAGCTGAACATTTTTTTTTTAAATAATACTGGACTTTAAAATAAGTATTAACGTACGGAAAAAAATAGAAAAATATTTTGATATTAAATTCTGTGCATATAATTATGAGCATTTAGTTACACGATTTAATTAAATGTAAGATTAATAGATAACATTCAAGCAAGAGCGAGAGAGCCAGAGTCAGTTAAATATATATATCACATAAGTACTCGGTTTTAGTCAAAAGAGAAAAACTCGTGTCATCGCTTGCTTTGGCTCTGCACTCAGATATATAGCTATAGTCAACATTTCCACTCCTCTTCTCGTAGGCACACATTTGGTATACCTCTCCTACGTGTCACCAAAATGTGCGCCTACATGCTCATTTCCACGCGAATCTACTTCTCTTCTTATAGGCGCACGATATTCGATACGAGTCTCGCACTCTCGAAAAATGTGCACTTTGGTTTGACGGCTGGCCGCTGTGGGTCACCCCGATCAGTGGAAAAAAGTAGTCTCATGCCGTAGTATTGTCGTTAGCAATTTCTCTACTTATCTTTGATAGTAATAGGTTTCTCCAATAGAGTCCAAAATATTTTTTAATTTTTTTTTCAAGACATCGAAATAAAACGTGATTTATAAGGATGAGGTGTGAATTTGAGGTTAGTAACAACAAAGGTCAATACGTTCATCAATTTATTTTAGAATTTTAAGCATCTACAAGTGCAATTGTATGATATAACGCAGAACTATATATAAAGTCGAATACTTTTTTTTTAATTGTTAAATATTCGCATTTTGTCGTATATATAGACACAACTTTTTTATACACACTCTCTAAATCGGAATCATTCTTATCTCTTACAATTTTGTTTACAGTATCAGGTCTATAATAATAGCTTAATAGCCTTGTCGTTATAACTTATATAGTAAACTTAAGGGACCAGCTGGAGCCATAAATTATGATGTCCTGGAAGTTGCTGTCATCCGTGGTTAAATACTTTTCAATGTCTGTAAACGCCAATTTAAAATTATTCCAATTTAAAATTTTGGAAGAAATTTTTCCAAAATCTGTGCTAAATAGACGAACTACAGGTTCCCGATTATTGTCAATTAATTTCTTATATTCCAGATCAAATACAGCTTTTTTGCCAAATGATTTATTCAACCCATTAAGTTTGCAAAAAATTTGTGAAGGTGACTGTTAATACTGCTTTACGCTTGAAAGATTGACTGCTACCGACTCCACAACCCTCTTTTTCTAAAACTCCATTTTTCTGTTTAATTGTATTGACGGAATGACGGGCAGTCAGACATTGTACTAGTTGTAGCTCGAAGGAGACAGTGTGAAAAACGTTTGGAGGTGGTGAGTCACGTTGTAGTATGACGAATTGCGTTGAACACAGATTTAGGATATCGTTTGTTAACACAAGTATAATCGTGAAATGCGTGCGGATGAAAAACGCTGAGTATTTAATCTTTTACAAATTATAAACATTCAGAGGTAGGATCGCAAAACGCTGACATCGTTTACTTTTGGGATTCGTAATAATGTAACACTAGTATTTGTCACTAGACGTTCAAGAATGTTTTTTGTGTGCCACAGTTAGAAAAACGTTTCTTTCGAGAATGTTCAATGCACACTCGTAAATGTACTTGATAAGAGTCTTATCTGATTTGCGCAACAGAGCCCTCTATTGTGTGGTGTCGAGATAACAAAGAGATCTTACAATGGCGACGTGTTTTTGACCGAACGGGGAACGTTATTTTGGTGAAATTAGAACGAAACGATTGGAACTTAGTTTGCCGTGTCACTTTTATTCGTCTATTTCTTAGCTACGTATACGTACAGATACTCGTCATCTGAAAAAATAAAGGTTCGAAATCGACAATAATCTGGTGTTTTTTCCTTGAGATCCAAGAAAAGGTAACCGAATGGCCTCGAAGTAGCGTCCAAATACGCTTCTTGCAAGAGCCGAGGATTTTCTCGACACATATTTCTTGGAAGATATTGCATTTGCACGCAATCTCGCAAATTTCTAAAGACGACAATGTATTGCAAGCTTAGCAATGTACTGCGTTGACCCTTACCTTGAGGAAATATATCTTGCATGATAAAAATGACGCTTAAACTTTTACGATGACTAGCTTTAGTAAATAAGTCAACGATACAACTACTACCGAATGATTCAATAATGACCGATTTTAATCCATGATCACCCACCCAATCGCTATTTTGTGGTAATTTTTCGTAAAACTCAATATTACTCTCGAGATCCTAATAACCAGGCTGACACATAGCGTAACAAAAAAAGACCCACTGGGATCGAGTCTCACTCAATGTGTCATAAAAACCATCTGACAAACACAGTTTCGCCCAACCTGTAGATCCACTCAGTGTACACGTCTACGGGTGTTGCTATCGCGTATCCGTACTGCCCAACTAAACTCTGTCGAAAGGCTGATTGACCGCAGCGGGGGCCTCCGCAGACTGCTCAAAAAACCGCAAGCACTTTCGAAAAGATAGCGCGAAGGTGGCTCGCGTGACCGATCAGCTTGCTTTGTTGGGTTCACCTGCCATTCAAGCTCTTTTTATCGCCATTTCCGCCACCCCCACCATTGCTCATGGATTGCTCGTGCGACCAATCGGCTTGTAACGTCACGGCGTTTAAAGCACCTATTCCGCATAATCAAGATAACCTTATTAGAAAGTTTCCTTCTTATTCGTGGCAGTTTTGAGGTTGAAGTCACACGAGTAACTAACATTAAAATGATTTTTTCTTTCAAAGATAAAAATTCGTTGTCAAGAATGTGCTGATGTCACAGTTTTCGAAATATGTCTCAAGTTTTATTCAACATTCGTTGCAACGGTTTCAAGAACGCGCTGACACAAGTATAACGTGATTAAATACATGTTTTAGCTCGTAAGGATGATTTTGGTTTTCATGGTCCAAGTAGCGTGGTAAAGAATGTGCTGATGTCATCTTTTTTGGAATATTTATCGTGTTTTATTAAGCATCAGACGCAACACCAAGATGAGTATCAGGTAATCAATTACATATTTAACTTGTATAAATGAGTGATGTCTTAGTCCTAAAAAGAATCGATTCTTGGAATTGAAATAACTATCTTTGAAAACTTTTTATCTAACTTTTTTCGGATTGAGAAAAGTATGCTGCAAAACGTATTTTTTATTTTTTTTTCATATGTTTTTTCTATAACTGGTTTTTGTCAATCACCATCTTAGTTCCTAGAGCTCGTCAATGTAGCATTGGCTTTACTATGCATCGAACCCACCTTATCATTTACTTTTTGATGCATTGGCTGTGAAAGAGAAATGATCTAACCAACAACTTTGTCGTACCTCGACAGTGTGAGTCTTTTCCCCTACTCTAATGTATTATATCCCTTTTTCCACGACAGCACGTTTGTAACCATATGGATAATTCAAGGTCATGCTGTTAAAATACCTTTTACTATAGACAAGTTGACATGTTCTTATTTCTGGTTGAGTCACTGCATCGTAAAAAATTGTGCGATGAAAGAAGAAACTTGACAATGTTATTTTCGTAATATTAGTTATAACAAGTTCTTAAATCGTATTATCTTTTAACTATTGCTGTAATTTAATTTGAAACCTTTCACTTTGCAAACATAATCTTCACTACCGTCAGGTTTTTAATCTTATATGCGTAAAACTTTGGTCCACCGGATAAAAACGAAGAAATTTATGTACCAACTTTTTTATTAACCAATTTGTCAGTGAGACTGCTTAGTGTTGTGTCACTGGGTTAATCGTTCATTCCTTTTCAGAAAATATTAAAAACGAAGTCCGTATCGTAATAGGTAGCACGTTTTCCTAGAAAATGCAAATATTTAAAAAGCTTTAAGCGTGCTTGTGCGGTCACTAAAGCGGCAACCACAACGTTATTTGACAGTAATGACGTCAAGGCCTCAGTCTTATTATTCCAGTTAATGTACAATGTATTGTTGTTGACGAGTGAAACATCATTTACATCGATTTTTGCACTCGTAAATAATTCTATTCATTTTTCTGGAACCGTCACCACCTTAGTTTTTGTCAAATTTTCACGTTGATCAAACTTACCCCACAAAAAATTCACTAATAATTTTGGCGATGGATCTTAATTCAGCTTTAAGGTTTATCTTATTTTTGTCAAAATTTTTTTCCTTAGTTCTACAAATTTCGTCAATATAGAACTCTTTTTTCTCATTAGATATACAGGTACGTAGGTAACTCGAAGCTAGTGTCTTTTTTTTTTAAACTCGTTAATATAATGTGCAAATGATCCTCCTTTGTTTGTTTCTTGATTGTACTGTGTTACGTAATATTGATGTATTTTATAAACATTTTTAACGGTATAACCTACGTGAACATCCCCCTTGACTTCTTTAGATACCCACGTACCTCTTTAAATGTAGTCTTTTGCATCGTCGTGGATGAATGCTCTGGAAAAATATTCTTGCAACACGTATGGCACAAAGAAAAAATAAGCTTACCGTGCATTTCCACTGGTAGTACATAATGATACAATTTTGTAAGTGGTAGCACATCACACACAATTATACCGTTTATTTGGGAAATGTCATTATTGTTCCCTAAAACTTTTAACACCCCGCTTCATTAGAGTATGACGTTAGATAACCAACGGGGAATATACCTCGTTTGCAAATATATGGATACAAAAAGCATACGTTAGCGTATTTAATTTTCTCTTCATCCTGACAATCATACATTTTTTCAGTGTCTCCTGTTCGACCGCTAAAAAATGCAACACGTGAATTCAATGGTTTTCTACTCTAATAGTTTTTATTTTCTAGAATAAAACTTGAAAAATCTTCATTTTCACGTATTTCTTGGTCAAACTTCCATTCAAATTTCTATCAACTCATAATGTGACATTCTTATCTTTTCGTTCATCGTGCAAGTTTTCTCATATCTATCATCCATTGTATCTCTAGTCATCAAAATGATATCTCGGTTGATTCGGTAACACCATGGGCAGCCATACCAAATGCAACCTTGATGTTGCAATATGATTCCACGATGATCATGCACACCATCTAGAAGAGTACAGTATTCATCGACAAGGATACTTTCTGGTAAGTGTCTCTGTTGGCAGTGTCCAGCGTGTTCGATAAATTACTGGAGACCGTGTTTTTTTATCCAATAAAGTCATTTTAAAGCTATTTCAGATTCATTGTTAGCCAATCAGTAACCTTTTTGTAGTATAATACCAACTTGATTTTTTTTTTAGAATTTTTTTCTATACACATGCAAGCTGGTCAAAGTAATCGTTGTGCTCTCTTCAAAATGATCCTCCTCAAATGTTTCAAAGATTTTTCGAAAAGCTACGCAAGCTCATCTTAAAATTCTCACTTCTTGCTTATAGTATTTTATAATTTCATTTTTAATGTCAAATATATAATTATCTTCTATTTGTTTATTGTACCACATTAAAAACTGATCTTGATCTTTCGTATGCATGCTATCGGGTGAATATACGTCGAGCGGTGGTAGAGGACCTATGTACGACTGATTTTAGGGTTTGTTAAAAAAATGTGGAAAAATACCTTTTTCAATTTTGGACTGACCGTACGACTTGGGTAAGCCGCTTAAAGGCATATCACAGTTATTCAGACTACCAATAAATTTTATTTCCATAAAATCCATCAATATTATTTTTGATCCGTTCATGATAACGGATGGTAATACGCGTTTGCTGTAGTTTTTCACTATAAACTTTAAAGTAAATTGAGCATTTTATTTTTGTTCATTGTGAGCTATGTAAATGAACTTGTCAAAATATTTTTGGTTATCTGAAGCACGATCTATCAACTGTTTGAGAAGATTAGTTTAAAAACCTTATTCTCGAATGCCGCAATGATCACAGCTTATCGAAATATTTTGTACGTTGCTATAAGCTTTAAAAACTTGTTGAACGATACACTGATTTACTTTTACTACTAATACTATTTACTTATACTGCTACTACTACTACTGTATTGTATGTCATCACCATCTTATTTTCCGCTTGTTTCTTCCGTATCTCAATGTTTTTCATCATCGCTACTAATATCTTCGTACATCGGTTAACGTAGCGATTTCAATCATTTCATCACTTTTCTTAAATATACACTTCAAAGATAGTTTCGTAACCTATAAATTTCAACATGTAAGTCCAGACGAGACCACAAATCTCAAGCAGTTTTACAAAAGTTCTTACCAACTTCCAAACAGAGATTAGAGAAACTATTAATTAAAAAAATATCAATAAACTTATTCTGATAAAAGCTTTCAAATGAAACTTTCAATTCTTTTACAAAGGGAAAAAGGTTGTAACTCTAACTATGTACAACATATACTGAAAATGGTAGGCCATCATGCCAGCCTTGGTGACCAGTCTATCTTGAGCACATGTTGCCATCTGTAGGTAATTCATGACCCAAATCGGTTAAATTCAAGAGTAGAAACCGATAATACAACGACAAAATAGACTTATCGTTTGATAACCATTACTGTTATTGGATTAAACAATGCAGGGTAAGAAGGAGAGGTGTGCAGGGGTGCCCGCTCACCGATACGACGGTCCACGCTACATAAATTAGTGTATTTTTCCTAGTTATAATGATTTCTCTATTAATTAAGAACATGTTTTTTCACAGAAATTTGACGCCGAATACGATGGTTCTATTAAATAATCCATAAAGTTTTGGGACCATATTTGAAACTTGATTTAAACATGTGTTAATAACAATGTAAGGTTGTTTATAAATATTGTTGTGAATCCTTTTTTTTTAAATTTACTTGATTACCTTTAAAATTAACGAAAAAATTTACTCTAGCTTAAAAAGAACTGAAGTTATAAGTGTTTGATAATGAGTCTCCGTGGAGAAAATCACGAAACTCTTGCATCGGCAATCCTCTCTATCTAAGGAAAAAAAAAAAATCCTTGAATAGGTGTTTTTTTTTGTTTTAATACAGAACCCATAAAAAAATTTTCAGCCAAATAAACAATTTGTTGGTCAGAAAGGCGTTCAGTTTGTAAAAAAAATTATCCATTTACAGAAAAAGAAAAAGTGGATTCCTGTCTTAAAGTTGTTAATAGGATGCTGATAAAGTTAACTAATTAAAAACTCTGTCAGTGTCCTAATTATTTCTTAACAAGTCAAGATTTCACAATATGATGTTTTTATTAATGTTCAAAATCCTAATTAATAAACTTATTAGCTGTTAACTATTATTCATGCAAAATGTAATTGTACCATTTTTAATCTATGTATCTTATTTTTTTCGTTATTTTAAGCCCCAAGGGCTGATTAAATTTTTTCTTACGATTTTCATTTTCTTTACGCCTTTTTGTTTAAAAAAAGGGTTCTTGATACCTTTACGGTTTTGTTTAACAACTAGCTACAAACCAATTTTGTAAAAGTTATTTTTCTCGCATTCCCATGTTTTCTACTATTTATCACGTTAAAAAACTTTACTGTACGACAATTTCGAAAAACAAATTATTTTTTGCTCCCATCCCTGTCTTAAGCATAAGAACAGTTGAACTTATTATCTGCAGTGCTTATTTGCTAAAAAATGTTTTAACTATCTTACAAAACTGTTGAACAGTTAAGGTATTTATTGCCAGTTGTTACTCTTTACAAAATTTCTCTTTATTCAACTATTTTAAATAAGTTAAAACCAGTTTAATAACTTGACAATAACTATTGTTTTTCTCTAAATTAATTTGATTGCTACTTATGACGAAGAAGTAGTTGAGCTTTTCATTGGAGGCGCCATTTCTCCAAAAATTTATTGAATTACTACACAAAACAAATAGAAAATTAGGCCATATATTACCAGCACTTTCTTGCCTACAAATAGGTATAATTATGATACGTATCTCATAAACAGTGGGGCTAGTAATACACTTAAGCTATTTTTCTCTGATTCTGGCTTACTTCGAAAAAATAGTAACTATTAACAATAACTGTAATTGATTAGGTTACTTTGCATGCTGGCTAAATAATTTATTTCCAAATTATCGACGAACAAGTATTTGTATGTACTGATGCACTATAAAATGGAGATTACTTACTAAGAGTATATTACTTTTGTGATGAAATTTTGTAATTAACACGAAATTCCTTATTATCTACTTTTAAACATTTTTTGATTCCCATAGCTTCAACAAACAGCCTTTTTTATACCTCATAACATGGGAAAAAGCAATGGGGAAAAAAACGGCCTATTTTAGACCCAGTTACAGTCTTGTAGCTTGAGGATTGTATGGTACTCTTTAGCACCATTTTATTTTTTTACTTGATTACAGCTCGTTATTTGACCATGTACACATGAATTTCCAACAAAAAAGCTACAAAGTTTAATAGTCATGTACATTTTTATCTTGTCATCTTGTCATAAAAATTGGTCAAAATTTATTAATCAAAAACACAATTTAAAAATCAGAGTTAAAATAGTAAGTTTGAATAGCATTACCAACAATTAAAATTACAAACATTAAAGCCCACAATTCAGAGGAAAAAATTAAAGTTAATAGTATCATAAAAGTTGTAGTCATGATATAAAGGCTAACTTTTTTAAAGGTGTTTTTTCTTCTCCAGGCTTTATTCTGAAATGTTTAGATTGCTATATCACATGATAATTCATTTCAAGTTTAGTGAAGATATAAAAACATTTTTTTTCCAATTTTTATGATAAATAATGATGTGACCTTACTTTCTAAGACATTTAAGCAAAGCCTTTATATTATTTTTCTTTTTTAGACTTTAATGGTTGCAGTCAAATTTAAATTTGTATCATAACCAAGGCTTCCAGATTTTCGTAAATCTCACACATTTGTAGTGTGCAATACTTTTTTATCTACTGAGCAAGCCTGAGTAAAAGAGCCTTTTCGATGGCAAAGTTCATCTCCATCAACATCAGCACATTTGTAAAGCTCAACGCTTTGGCCATCTTGACTAATACTTTCGTTATTACGCCTATTCAGCTTCTTCGGTCTTTTTTGTTGTAAAGGAGAGCGTCTTGTTATTGAACCCCACCTACTCTCTTTCTCTTGGAGAACGCAGATTTCTGGTTTTTTTTCGAAGCAGTCTGATAGACTTCTGTCTTTTACAATCCGTGTTAAGTTCTGAATGGTAAAGACTTGAAACCTTTAGCCAAAGGCTTACTGTTCCTTTTTTTTTTAAGAAAACAGCTTTTATTCAAATTGCTGCTTATTTCAGGTGGTTAAAAGAAGCTTCCATACTTTTAGTTGATGGCCTTAATCATATTTTTCATTTTCTTTGTGGTAGATTGAGCTTGTTAAATTTTTTTACTTTGTTTGAGTCTTAGCTATACATCATTTCTCTTTCCGTAGGGTCAAGCTCCTCTTGAATCTTGTTACTGAAAACACATGAATCATGTTACTGCTAATACCAAAGGGGCTTGGTTTGTGTCTTTGATTAATAAAAGACTATTTAACATTGAATAGTTTGTGTTATCCATGGATAGCATTGTTGTGCCCCTTTTCCCTATAATTTGTGGGGCTTGAGGCAGTCACCTAGGCTCTAACTGGATCAAAACTATTAGTGGATTTTCTAAGAATGGTTACCACCTGTGGTTCCGGTTTTTTAAGGACGCTCTTAACTTTGGTATTTTCTTTGAAACCTGTTAATCTGTGAAAGACAACACTACCTTTTTTTCAAATTATAATCTAAAAAGGGTTAACGCCAGTGCAGTGGTTCTCTTCGTTACCACCAAAGGACGCTACTTGCTCGGGATGGCTGGACATCACTACTCTTCTAACAGAGACTTCTGTAGTGTTCTGTAAGAGTTATAAGAATAGAGCTTATAGGCAGTAAATATTTGTGGAGGCATACTATCAATGAGTTAGAAAGACAAGCAATAAGCAGACCATTCCACGACCAGAGTAGAGGACCCAACAAAGCAGGCTAGTGGAAACAATATACTAAAAAGTGCAACCATGTAGCCACGTTAGTGAGCCTAGATTAGTCCACTACGTCTTTTTTATTTACAAGGTTGTTGGAACCAACATGTTGAAGTAGATGGCTTTGAGCAGTGAGGGGGAGTTGAAAATATTTAAAGCTGACTTTGAGGCTGTCGAATTAAATTTTAACATAAATTAACGGTCAGCATCCCATGCAAGAGTCTATAGTCGTTATAAGGCGATGATTGTATTGGATTCCAATCTGCTGCTAGTGCTAGTGCCACTTGTGGGTGTCTGGGCGGTGATTCACAACAGTTAAAATGAGCCCGTAGCCAGTGTACTTGATGCCTAAATTTCTCGGGCGTTGGACAATAGAGCCAAGAAATGTACACGATGGTTTGCAAGAGTGGATCGAAGTGCGAGTCAATACACTTATATTTAAAATGATATTCTACGATGGTATTTATTTTATATAAGCAGTGCTCTTGCCACTGTCGTAGTGTAGGTTTTAGTGAGCGAGTGAAGACCTAGCTTTGACTAAAGATTAAGTGTTACGGGTGAATGATTCCGAGTGGGTAGTCTCTTTTACACACTTAAAATTAATTTAGTGCTTGCGAAAATTATAAGGAAACATGAAAATTATTGATTAATCGTGGAAATATTCTTACATTATGTATTAACTTATTAAGTATACTTAAATGATATAAATTTGTTGATACTTTCGATGAATTTAGCTAGGATATATATGACCTGTTTATCTAGGTTAATAATTAAATTTATTGTAGAAAATGGACCATAGTTATTAGTTTTGTACAGATCTTTAAGCATCATCAATCGTTGGTTCTTAATTCTAACACATTGCCAAAAAAAGTGTTTCACGTTGTCGGTATCTTCTCCGCATTAACACAAATCAGAGTTGACAATATTAAATCTACATAGGGCAAAGTTGAGTGACGCATGGCCACTTCTGATTTTATTTATTGATACTATGGATTTGCGTGAGAGCTTACAAAAGTCAAAGAACCAAGGCTTACATCTAGTTTTGTGGAACAACTTATAATCAATCGTTCCATGACTTTTAAACATAGATAACAAGCTCAATTTGTTGTCTTTAAAACATTCACTGCGGAATCTACTTTCAAGGTTAGTGGAGAGGATTAACAAATTTCTAGGAGGGCCTTTAAGTGCTGCATGTTCGATAATCTTATCTGCCTCTTTATTGCCTAATTTTTTGATTTATGATGGTATTCAAACAAGTTGAAAATCTCTCTCCAGTTCTTGCGCAATGATAATTTTTTGTTTTAGATTTAAAGTTAGAGGAAATTCAGTGCTTGCAATACTCTTCAGTGTGAGGGCGCGCCCATCCCACATCAGAAGCAAGTAGCTGCTATCTAGCAATTAGTAGGTGGTACTATAAGGATCAAAGTTACAGATTTAATCTACGCACAATATTTGAAAGTCAATATCATGAGAAATGGTAGATAGGGATTACTGTAATAACTATTTCTCAAATCATACCCTGGATGGTAAAAAGATGTACAGCCATATTAGATGTTGTTACTCAGCATTATCCATCCTTATCATCCAGCTCCACCCGCTGCTGGGGTCCTCACGCCAGGCAGGAAAGAACACCACAAGAAAGCTCGCCACCAGAATTAAACTGTGAATACACCAGTGTTTGTTTAGTGAAAGTGTAATATTCGTATCTAAAAAGAATGTTATAACCATCACTTTCTTTCATACACTACTAGTGCTTGTTTTTGTTGGCTTGCCTTGGGCATCATATTCCGCCTTTGGAAAGAGTAGAAAGCAGGACGCATGATCAGCACTGGCCCACGTATTCACATTGATAAAAGCAGAAAGATAAGATTTATGCCCTCATAATTATAAACATGTAAGCCAATACAGAAGCCCATATCTCTTACTTTCTGCTTTTCACAACCACCGCAAATATCCCCCTGAACTATCTAGTGCCTTTTAGATCTGAGAATAGTACCCTTATCTACCACCTGGGAAGCACCTGGTATGAAAACTATTAAAATTCCTACCCAGTGGCTTGCTGTAGTAGCAAGAGATGTTTTGGCAGGACCCAGGTTGTTCGAAAGAGTCATAATGACGTGATGCCATTAAGCACTGGAGCTGGTTACACTCGGGCAAGAAGTCTCTAGGTATAACGCCACGGACGTTAGCATTAAGAACAGCTTTTTCATCATACTGCGCCGAAAGTAGGAACTTTAGTCCCGCTTCGCGGAACGAATATCCCTTCTCTTGGTGCAGGATTGATAAAAAACAGAATACACACCACGTTTGAAGGTTAGGAAATGCATTAGATTTCACTTTAACCACCCTCGGATTTGCCTCGGGCGTTTATTCACGTGAAATCTAAAACATTCTTAACCTCGCTCACTAGGTGCGTAATATACTAATCTTCGTAATACTTTGTCATCTTGGTAATCCAGGGTAGAAATAGGCTTAGGTAGCTTGCCGATTGTAGACTTTTAGAGTGTCGTCGGTAGCCAGGATACCCAGCTTTTCAACTTACAGCTCTGTTCTTAACATACTGCTAGTGATTAACTATGTAATTGACATTCTGCTCACAGATACTATAATTAGACTAACTAAATTTGATTGCAAGCAGCTTTGATTCTACTTTTATCACCTAGTGAATCTTTCTGACGTGCGATACTAGTATTTTGCTGCAAAACTTTAAGCTTATGTTTTGCTATTGTTATTTCTTCTTTCGAGAAAAAACCATTTGAAAATTATTCAAGAACTATCCTGAGTAAGTATGCAAAAGTACAGCAAATTTAGTTAAGTAGTTCTCGTTGTAAGCGATTACAACGTTTTTTAGGACTTTGCTTTCTATTTTAACAAAATTACAAAACATGTAAGCAATTTATAAATTTTCTGTACACTGACTGTAAGCAATATTAAAAAAAAAAAAAAAAAAACAGCCAATGAGCAGTAGCTAATAAGTTAAAAGTCTGTTAGTTATAATTATGTGCAATATGTTCTTAAAAAATGAAAAAAATTTACTCCAGTGGAGATCAATAGTGAGTGTATTTGGATAAGCCAAAAAAAGAGAGTTAGCTTACTGTCTATCACAATAATAACGTGAAAAATGTAGATTGTAAGATGTAAGAAGTAGGCAAGGTTTAGAAAAAACTAAAGGGTGGGAAACTATTTCACTCTGGCTAACTTGGTGAAGGGAGGGATGATTGCGGATGTGCCACATTCCCAAAAACCTAGTAGCTTTGAATTCTTAATAAACCTACGATTCATGCGTTTTCTGTAAACAATAAACAATCCTAACTTCACAAGTGCCCCATCTAATTTTGTTATTATTTCATTTGACGCTAAACTGGAATGCTTATACTTTTTTAACGTGAATTCATAATTTAAAAAAATGTTGTAAAAAATGAAAATGCACTAAAACCGAATATGATGTGAGATAGAGGGGGTAATTGATAGCACGGATGTTACCATGGTATCTTGACTACGTAAATAAAAATCATTTTTTCAATTTTAAAATTATTTTTAATAAGAACTAAACAAAAAATTCACAATACATCTTACTCTATGCTTTAGACGTCAAAGATTATGTTTTTTGTTTATCACAAGATTTTTTTAAATTCGAGTACTCAAAAACCGTCATCTTCGTTTTTGATATACATCAAACACAGTAAGGATTTTATGCTTCTTAAACAAAAATAGATAGAATAATTTTAAAAAGTTAGAAAACCATATGTGAAAAGTGGGTATGTTTAGCAGGTGCCTCAAGCACTTATGTTCGAGCTGCTCTGTTAACATATCTTGAAGAGGCCTCCTTGAGTGGCAAATCATTGACAATTTTTATTTAAATTAAGACGCACACTCTACACATGGTTTTTCAATTGTTACATTTATTGAATGTGCATACGGAGTGAGAGAAGAAAAAAAGAAGTACCATGAAAAAATAGATACATTTATTGGCAAAATCACATTCAATGAAGCAGTATATTACATGGGTGTGGGGCAGATAAGGCACACAAAGCATTGGAGCATCTTATAAGATTGCGAGTTTTACATCAATAGCTTATTCTTACTTAACATTCTCAGTAATTAAAGACGAAGTTTAAAAAAATTTTTAAAATTACTTCAAAATAATTTAATGCTTATTTTTTTTTGCAAATAGAAATCAATTTTTTTCGCAACGTTTAAATCATTACTAATAAAGGAAAATTCGATGGTATACAACTAATCGTTAAAAATAAAAAGATTTATCTAGAATTACTTAAAACAAACAAATTCTACTTTCGTTGCTAATTTCTCGAGTTATAAGACTCTTTCTAAACTATACAAAAATCTGCCTTTGCTACACCCATAAATAACTTTTTGCTTCTTCTAAGCGTTTTTTGATATGTTAATTAAAAAAAAACTTTATAAATTCATTTACCTTTCCCTACACACACCCATTCATATTCACACCTTTGCGCTTGCTCACACACAAACACACATACATTAAACGTAAGAAGAGAGTATGCTCAACCTAAACCTTAATTGCTTCTCAAAAATTTTTTTCACCAATTTCTGAATTTAAAAGTTTTCGTAGATTATTGCACAGTAAACTGTAATTAAGTCTTAGAATTTTTGGAAATTCTTGCTACTTCATCATAAAAACTCTATAACTTATCAATTTGTGACCTAATATTTAAGAAACCAGAAAGTTTTAGTTATCTTTGTTAATTATTTGAATTTAATTTCTTAGACCTAATTAAATAAAGATTTTAAAATGACTTGCGCATTTAAATGTTTCTCAGCCAAATGGACTGTACACAGATACAAAGATGTATAAAAGCTTTCCTAAAGTAGTTAATTTTTAAAAAATTAGAAACATTATGAGATAGTGGTAAAAAAATCATAAAGTAAACGGTTTTTGCTAAACTCTTGTCCAAAAGTTAAACCAATAAAATAAACAACTAAGTAAAACTAAAATTATTTTGAAACGAAGCTTCTTCGTAGTGAGCATATAATTTTAAATAAAAATAATTAAAAAATCTTAAATATATGACGGATAAGGTACATACACATACTCAATAACAAGTTCTTTAATTTCTATTTCAACTTTAAACGTATTGCCTTGTAAGAAACAAGTAATCTTAAAAAGTTAAAACATGAAATGTTTTTGAACAATAATAAAAAGCAAAAAAACGAGAATTTGTAGTTAAAAAAAAAAGGTACATCGTCACTATAAAAATTTGTTTGTGTCAGTGTGGATCCAAAAAGAAAAGAAGTCCGTTTCAAATTATAATTAGTATTAAGAATTATGAAACATAATTCACTACAATAATACACTCGCACCACACACACGCACACAGAGAAAGTGAGAGATATTTATGCTTAAATAGAAAACTTTTATTATAAAGCTTAACACATTTAATACATATAAACTTGAAGTATAATTTTTCTTGAATAACGAAACTTTTTCTTCGGGAAAGCAATAGCAGAGAAGCCTTAAATAATAATGGGTATCTAAACATCATCTTCCACACACCATTTTTTCTTACATTCATCCATATACTGATGTTCCTGAGCTACAACTATAACAATTTTCTATATTTAATATGCTGAAGCAGTAATAAAAACGGTTAAAATTAACCACTTACAAAAAAAGTCAGTCCTTTAGTGTTCTGATAATTAAAAAGAAACAAAACGAATCAGTACAAAAAAAAATTCTGTATCTATTAGTGATTCAAATTTCAAAATGATAAACAAGAATTGATAAACAGATATTGCTCGTAAGAACTTTAATAAAACTTAAAAAATGAAATAACAACCTTTTTATTTTTTCACACAGCCAGACACACACTTTTTCTCCCTCTCTCTCTCCATTTTACGCCTATCACAAAGCTTCTCATCTGAGAAAGTGATATAACAGTATTGTTGTGAGTATAAAAGAAGTCACAAAAATTCACATTATATAAGGCATTTTAACAATAAGGATTGTAATAAGTCATCACAAAATAGTAGAACAAAACGTATGGTGCAAAAATGATATAATCATACACACAACGTCTTTATTAGATAGTATCAGCAACGAAAAACGGCTGGGATTTTGTCGCAATTTTACTGTTTTTTTAATTCTATTTTTATAAGATATTTACTTACTTTGCACGATTTTCTTACACTTCTCAATAAATATACACATTCACAAATATACAATAATTCATTTTTTCAGTACACTTTCAATCTACACTTGATTAAGAGTTGTTACTAAGATTATCTACTTAGACTTCCAAAAGTAAGTTATAATATTTCTAATGAGATCTTAAAAAACCTCACTTTTAAAAAATTTATCAAAACAACTCTGTATCACAAAATTAACTCAGTTCATCTGCTTTTCATAAGTTACTTATGTTCTAAAGATACAACTATATGATAACGGAATCAGAGGTTCCATCTGAAAAAAAATAAACTCTGACTGACAGCACTGAAAACTATTACTTTACAAAATGCAAGTTTACACCTTGATTTTACAACTTACTAGCCCAAAACCTTAACGAAGTTCTTAAACCTCTTTATTTTATTCTCTCTCTCTTTTGAACACACACATTTCCGTGGTCTAAAGAATTGTCTTTGATGCGCGTGCATTCACATAAACATGTATAGAGTCTTTCACCAAAGTGATAGATGTGACAGTATAAGCCAGCAAATAGATTTAAACCCACGCCTGGTGCAACGTGACTCGTGGAATCTGCAGAAAGTCACGTGGCTAGTCACGTTGTATTTAATGTGGAATATTACTTCGCTGTCTCTCTTTCCATCTGAGTTAATAGTAATTGTGCTTATTGCAATGTAAACAATATGAGACATTAAAAATTTTTGTTATTACTTATGTCAAACTTATGTGCATACATGCAATAAGAAAATAAATGTGCAAAATAGAAGAAATTAAAAGTCAATTTTTTAACAACTGCTTATTATCAATTTAACTTGTTAAACTAACAATAGTTTTTCTTATTCTGTTAAAAATTAAGGCTTGTAAATATCATCATTTTTCATGAAACTTTGACTCTGCTACGTTATTTAGAAATTTAAAAAAAAATACAACACTAGTTTAATGTCTTTTAACAAAAAATTATAGGTCATTCTGCCAACAGACTTCAACTTCCTAATTCATAGCTATGTTGCATACTTTTTTCTCCCTCCATACTGGCTACGTAAAAACTTGGTGAGAAATGACAACATACGTGAAGTTGGTCAAGTTGTACGAAATACTGAAATT
Source organism: Copidosoma floridanum (assembly GCF_000648655.2). The sequence continues at coordinate 95,850 of NW_019379502.1, read as the reverse complement.
CGTAAAAAGAGTATTGAATTTAAGAGCTAATTTAATGTGGAGAAGTTTGATTCATTTAAAAAAAGTGTTTTATTTATTTTTTTGGTTAGATATTTTAAAATTTATGTTGGTTATGATCAGTACTACACTAAAGTGATATAAAACCCAATTATTATTACCACACTCAAGCTTCATAGAATGTATTAAAACATTACCACTATCCATATCCATCATAGGTGTAAATTTCATACTATCCTTATGGATCACTATATAAAATAATTATTGTAATAGTAAATGAGTAGTACCGAAATAGCCCATGAACAAGATAATTTCTCTAAATTTATCAAAAAATTTTTATTTGTTTTTGTTAATCATGAATATCGTTAAATAAAAATTTTCACAAATCAATTGCCTAAGAAGATGTTAGCTCATAGATATGCAATAACTTAATCTTCTATTAATTTTTAATCTAGTCACTAAAGTTTTCATCAAAAAATTTAAGCCTCTAATTAGAAAATTAAATTTTGTTGACTTTTAAAAACATTTATTGTTATTTTTTAGAAAGTTATGATTAAAATCCGTCGAAATTGTCTATAAGTACATAAAATATATTTGTAATGTCGACAGCTACGTTGGAGAGTACAACAAAACTTTTAGGGACAAATTTGTTTGACAATTTTGAATTAAAATTTTTAAGTAGTTTCAAACCAATTTATAAAGAAAAATAGAGATGGCTTACTTTTTATAACAATGTACAAAAATGGCAGACAATAAGCTGTCACCAGCATGCAGCAAACAATCTCACCCAATACAGGTGCTGCTTTTTGCAGTTGTCAATAAAGTTATAAATAGTCCTCTTTTGAAACTGTTTTTTACACAATAAAATAGAAACTTTCAAAAAAACTTGTCAAAGTCGTAGGAAGTAAGTATGTCTTTAAGAGCATTTTCAAACCAAAACATTCCAACTAACTTTTTTGTTAAAAATTATAAGTTTCGTAGCTCATACAGTATCTGTTACTAATCAAGTATTTTATAAGAATTATAAGTTTGACATATTTGTATGTGCTTGCCTAGCAACGCTGAGGTATTTCACGTGTTTTTACCTTTTTTCTTATGGCACACAGTGGCACAGTGGTTAAGGCCACAGTTCTATCTCAAAGGCTTGTTTGTGCACGCCTCTGATTTTAAGACACAGCCTCTACTTACTTGGTCTGCAGTTCTAAGAAAGTAATCTCTCACGTGGCTTTTTCTAACTATGGCTTAATAGTCACAGGGACGTATAAAATGTAAGTCTTAATTTTTGTGTAAGTTTTTGGTTCGCAAAAATACTGAGCCAATTCTTCATTATACTAATGATGATAACACTTACATGCGTGATAACACAGTAATACACAATTAAATAGAACTTGTATGAAGACCTAAAATGTCTGTAAAATGTTGGGAAAGCAGAAAAAACTTCAAATAAATCTTATCTTTTTTAGCTTTCTGACATCTTAAATTAATCTAAAATGCTAGTTAGTCTAAAAAAATATAAGAATTAATACTATGTACCACTAGCAATACATTTACCTTCAACTTATTAATTTTAAACATAAAAAGTGAGAAAGAAAAACATTTAACGTAGATAATTCCAAATATTGTTATACTTAAATAAGTTGATGTTGTTAGTGTTGGACAATATTCAGTTGGTACGTCGACTTGATAAATTGTTTTAGTACAATGGGTCTGTCATACGTTTCGTAGTATGAAAATGTTGACTTTAATTATTATTATTATTTCCATGAACAATTCATTAATATAATTTCACTTGTTGTGAAGATAATAAGTACTTTAAGCAAACTTTAAACAGTTTTTAATCCAAAAAAAATTGTTTTCTAGAAGTTTTACAAAAAGTTTCTCACACATTTAAGACACTTTAAAGCATTTCATATCGCTATTATAAGTATATACCACTACCGCCAATTCTATATTATTAATGCTAGTGATAGTTGAAAACATGTATTTTAAATGTAAGTTTGTCTGAAGGTTCTTGTTTTTTCCACAATGACCACAATGTCAATAGTGTAAATTGTCAGTTAATTAATTAATACTAACAAAGTTGTCATGCAATTGTGTATAAAAAAATATTTTACCAACACAAATAAAATTATTTTTTATTTGGGATTTTTTTTTAGATTTGATAAATATTATGTTTTATCTTTAAAAAAAAACTTTTGTTTGATAACATATTACAGAAGTTTAAGAAATACACTTTTTATAGATATTGCTCTTGAACATCTATAGTTAAAATCTTTATGTGGATGGATGTTTATTGATTTAAAAATCTGTATACTTTAGAATGAGTACTAGTAGGAGAACAAGCGTAGCTTAGTTGCCTGGTGAGTCAACAAAATGAGCTCATTAAAAGGCTTATTTGAAATGCAGTTTTCTAAGGGTAATCATATAGTTTATTTAATCAGTGTAGTAATGAAAAGCTAGTCCATGAATTTTCTGTCAGTATATATAAGTGTCACACTCTTGAATAACGCTTCTATGCCAAAAAAAAAAGCTTTTAAAAACATACCCCAAAGGTATTAAAAACTGGTTATTGTTAGTAAAATTCTTGTATAAACGCACGGTTCCATTGTTACCTTAATTAATTGTTTAAATCAACTAATGCTCATAAATTATTAAAATGCCGTTTTAAAAATTTTCAAGATTTTATTATTGCTCTATTTTCTAAATTATTTTTCTGAAGACTAAGAATTCAAAGGAAATATGCATTACAAAAAGAGAAAAATACAAAACTTTCTTAAAAAAAAATTGTACTTCAAGTTCTCAAAAATTATGTATTCCTTTACAGAAAAAGTATCAAAAGCTAAATTTAATTTGACCTAGTTGAAATAATTAGGCTGGGCCAATTTAGAGTCTGTTTTTTAGTGATAACGTTTCTTTTACTTATTTATATATGTGATATGTTCTGATATACTTGTAGATTATAGACAAAAAGTTGTACTGAACAAAGATTCATAAGATATAAAAGTAAAAAAAAAGTTTGCTGTGCTGTACCCTCTAGTATATATCAGAGATATCACTCCAAAAGAATTTCCATGATAATTAGGACCACATAAAATGACAATAGTAATTTCATTACATTTGAACAGAGTTGTCAAATTTCAATATCTGGTGATAACGTGAAAAGTAATGATCTTTTTGTATGCAACACTTCTATCATTAAGATAAGGTTAAATTCTGTAAAAATTAAAACAGAAACTTTTAGCAAACTTTTTTGTATTTACCGTCATGGTATTGTATAAAAAAAATTAAAGTTAGAATGCTTGAAAAGCTGCTGCATAATTGTTGAAACACTTCGTTAGGATTTGCAGATTCAAGTCCATAGATACCGGTGACTTCAACTCTAAAGCCATCACTTTGGGGGAGCCGAGAACCGACTCCAGAAAGCAATCGGTGCTAGAGATGGCTGCAAGGATAGATCTCATCGTCATGAACTCTGGTAGTTCAGCAACGTTCAGGCGACCCGGAAACCGGGGCACGATCATTGACCTTACACTAGCGTCGTTACAAATGGCGGCATGGATGTCTTACTGGCAGGTTCTGGAGAACTATATGGCTAGTTATCACCAATTTTTCAGCTTTATAATCAATGAGGAACATGGTGCAAACTTACTTGGAGTGCCTCGAGGGCGCGCAACCGGGTGGAACATGGTAAAGCTCAATCAAGATTTGTTGCGGGAAGCCATGGCCAGCGCGCCCCCTCCTGCCGATTTATCTAAGATTACCAATTTGGCAGAAGTTGAGGGTCTTGTGGAAGGTACTATGAGACGTGTTAAGGAGTGGTGTGACACGTGTAAGCCCAAAAGAACCACCAGGCGAGGCCAGCGCTCGCGCTACTGGTGGATCGAAGAAATTGCCAACCTGTGCAGGAAGGCACAGTGCCTACGCCGTCTAGCACAACGACACAGAAATCGCGAAGACGCGGAGAAGGCTGTTGCCGCGTACAGGGAAGCAAAAAGTACCCTGGTGCGAGAGATCAAGGTGAGCAAGAACCGATGCTGGCGCGAACTCATCGCTAAAGAAGATAAAAATACGTGGGGCCTGGGCTACCAAATTGCGCTTAAAAGACTGCGCGGCTCAGACCTGGTGGCGCCAATAAAGCTTCCTTCTTGAAGAGGGTGGTCTCTTGTCTCTTTTCAGAGCATCTCGAGAGGAGGCAGAAGGACATAAGTGTGGGCGAGGTGCCTCTCTTTACCCTCGATGAATTGAGGTCAGTGGTATCGGGGAGGCCAGGCTGCAAGACCCCAGGTCCGGACGGGGTGCCATCCAAAGTTCTCAAGGTCATAGCCGCGGAAAAACCACACGTATTGCTGAAAATGTTTAATGCGTCTTTGCGCAACGGATTGTTCAGTGAGCGGTGAAAGATTCAAAGGCTTATCCTTCTGGACAAGGGTAAACCGCCCCCTTTGGTCCCGTCGTCGCTCCGACCTCTGTCCATGCTGGATAATGCCGAAAGAATGCTTGAGAGGCTGGCACGAACTCGTCTGAAGGTGAAAACAGTCTCTCGGACAATCAGTACGGGTTTCGAGGGGGACGATCTACGGTCATGGCTGTGGCTGAGGTCCTTGAGTCGGTGAGGGAGGCATGGAAGCCCTCACAGAAGACGAGAAGCGCCTGTGTTCTGGTGACTCTCGACGTTAGAAACGCTTTTAACTCGGCCGAATGGTCCGACATAATGAGGGCTTTAAGGCGCCAGAATGTACCGGAACACCTTAGAAAGATACTGGATAGCTATCTTCAGGATCGCGTACTCCGGTATGACACAAAGGATGGACCAAGAGAGAAGCGCCTGACGTTGGGAATCGCACAGGGCTCTGCTCTTGGCCCTGACTTATGGAATCTGATCTACGATGAACTTTTGCGCTTTGATATGCCTTCAGGGGTCAAGCTGACGGGTTTTGCTGATATTATAGCATTGCACGTCACAGTGAGATCCCCAGAGGAGGCCGAGCGCCAAATTCTGTGGGTGGTCGCGATAGTGTTGGAGTGGCTGTGGGATCACGTTTTTGTACTTCCGATCGACAAGACGGAGATGGTCGTCCTTACCAAGAAAAGGTGGTTCAGGAGGGGCTTTGGCCTTAGCGTTGCGGGTAAGGCAATGTGCGCAAGCCCAGTTGTGCGCTACCTGGGGGTGTGGGTTGACTCCCGGCTCACCTTCTGGTAGCACATCAAGAGAGCAGCTGACAAAGCCGCCGAGTTTTCGGGAGCGCTTACACGGTTAATGCCGAATGTTGGGTGCCCACGAGAGGCCAAAAGGCGGCTTCTGGCGTTGGTCTCCACTCTGTTAGCGATACTGCTGTATGGCGTGGAGTTGTAGGCAGATGCGGTTGCGAGACGGGATGTCCGAGAGTGCCTCATTTTGGTGCAGCGCATTGGATCTCTAAATATCGCTTCCGCCTACCACGCGATTTCTTCTGCTGCTGTTATGGTAATAGCACGAACGATCCCCATCGTGTTGCTTGCACTGGAGTGGCAAAGAAAATACCTGGGCTCTTTTGATGAAAGTGATTGCAACAGGCATGGGAAAGCGTTGACAACGTGTCGACAGAAGTGGAAACAGGCTAGTGTGGGTAGATGGATGCACCAACTGATCCTGGACCAGTGACCATAAGTGGAGAGAGGGCATGGAGAGGTTAATTATGACATAACTCAGTATTTCTTTGGGCATGGTAAGTTCGATGCCTATCTCCATCACGTGGTGGTGAAAACATCTCCCAGATGTTTTTACTGCTCCGCGGTGATTATTACCATCGAACACACATTTTTTTGTGTGCGAAAGATGGCACCGTGAGCAACAGCAACTAGTGGACAAGCTTGGCTTGACATCCACTCCCAAAAACATCATCTCTAAAATGCTTCGCACCGAAAAGAGATGAAGAGTGGTGGTCAATTACGTTGGGTCAGTGGTCCGTCGAAGGAAGGAAGAGGAGAAAGCCGCCACACAAGACGCCAAGGCTGCCCTTAAGGTGGCAGCATGTAAGAGTAACAAATAAGGTGGAGCTAGAGAACGGGTGCCAATCCTTAGGGACCTTAACTCCTTTTTAGGACTCCAGAGGATTGGCATCTCTAGCGAATGGTGGCGAGTCAGCTCGTTAATGCTGCGGGACGCGATGGTCTCCCTGGTGGCTCCACCCTGAAGTAATGTTAACATGGTTCCAAAATGAATCTAAAGCCACGCGGCATGGGGGGGTATGGGCTTAGTGAGTATGAGTGGTCTTATAAAAAAAATCCACTGAGTCCCACACTATCGCTGTCCCTGCGGTGTGCCTCAATGCATTTTCCCTCCCTCTACAAAAAAAGCTACTATTACTACTATTACTCTTACTACTTCTACTACTTTTACAACTACTACTACTACTACTACTACTACTACTACGACTACTACTACTACTACTACTACTACTACTACGACTACTACTACTACTACTACTACTACTACTACGACTACTACTACTACTACTACTACTACTACTACTACGACTACTACTACTACTACTACTACTACTACTACTACTACTACTACTACTACTACTACTACTACTACTACTACTACTACTACTACTACTACTACTACTACTTCTACTACTCCCAGGTGGGGTTTTCGCTAGTTTCTCCATACCGGGCGCTTCCCCGGGTAGTGGATAAGAGCATCCTCTTAAAAAATGAGGTGACGATAGGCAGCTGGGGTGGCTTTTTGTGGTGGTGGTCGGGGGCGTGGATCGGGAGGTAAGTGTGGCATTGGCGTGTGTATCTGCGGTGGTGTGGACGGGCGACTAGTGCCCCATGTCTCCATCGGTGTTGATGCTTGGGCTGGCTCTGCTTGTGCTCCTTATTTTTCGCTTTTTGCTGATTCCGTGGGTGGCACTCCATTGCTTGATGCGGGCCAACAAAAACAAGCACCCGTCGTGTATAGAAGTTAGCGGCGGTTAAAACATTTTTCTCAGATACATGCATCACACACTCTCACTAAACAAACACAGGAACACTTACGGATTGTTCTGGGTTGCGTGTGGCGGATCCTTTTCCGGGCTTGCGTTGGAAGCCTCGTGGCGGGTGAAGCCGGACGATGAGGCCCAGGTAAGTCTGGGTAATTGACATCTGATATTTCTGTACGCCTCATAATTAAAAAAGACGTGGTGGGCCGACTAATCTAGGCTTACTACTAAAAACGCTATATGGCGGCACCTTAGTGCCTTACGCCAGCCCGTTTTGTTGGGTTGTCTGCGCGGTTGTGGAACTGTTTACCTGCCACTAGTCTCGCTAGGATGACCGTAGTGTACCAACATACACATACATTACACGAACACTATTCTTAGACTACTACTCTCCCTAAGCCGAAGGTGTCGTGTGGACCGTGCCGAAAGGTTAGGTGGCTACCGGGGTACTGGCGGTCTCAAACGGTGACTTGTGGATACCTGGTGACCTTAACGATTATCCAGCTTTACTGGCACATGCGGGGCTTTGTGTCGGTGGACTTTCATTTCCCTAGCTACTCGTGGGAACAAAAATGAAGGCTACAATTTCAAGGGTCTTGGGAAAAGGGAGTTTAAGTGAAGGTAGTAAAGGCCACGGCAAAGCAACGGGAGAGGGGAGCCAGGAAGAGGCTCTCTTAAACCATCTGCTGCAGGTCTTGGTTAATCTGGGTGGACTCGTCAAAAAATATGGGACTACTCAGAAGGAAATAAGAAGTGGAGTTGAGGTGGCCCTATTAACAGCTCAGGGCCTCCAAAATAAGTTGGCTAGTGTCACGGCTGGGGTGGGGGGGGGTCGGGGTCCCCATCTCTCTTTTCGACTCCTTCAGGGGAGAAGAAGAGGAATTAAATTGAATTTAGTTGAATTGAATTTATTGTTTTAAAGAGCTAAGGGCTTTTCTACCAGTTTTACTACTTATATATATATATATATATATACATATAAGTAGTAAAACTGGTTGAAATGGAGGAAGGATGTGGGGAGCTCTCCAAGTCCTACTGTCCTGGCGCGACAGCCAAAAAAAAAGACGTGGCGGTTGGAGTCCAGTCCGGATGAAAAGGAACGGACCCCGCCCACAAAGGAAGGAAATGGAGACGGTAATCCCCCTGATCAAAAGGAGTGTAAGACCGTGTCCAAAAAAACGGATAAAAAGGATGGAGAAAGAGGAGGGAGCCAACCCAAGAAAAACTATGGGGGGGTGCCCGCCTCTAGAAAACGCTGGGAATCCGCGTTGGAGGGCCAGGCCAGAGGCAATCCTCATTAAGCCAGCAGAGGGAAAAAAGTATGCCGAGGTCCTGGCCCAGATAAAAAGGGTGAGCCTGGAAAAGATCGTGGTGAGAATGGCATCAGTCAGGGAGACGAGGACGGGTAGTCCTAGTCGAACTGCGGAATGCCAACACTGAGCGCCGCGATGCGTTCACGGCAGTGTTAAAAAGCGCTGTGGCAGATGCTGGCGGCGTTTGCACCCTCGTCCAGAGTCTTGCCTGGGAGATACGAAACGTTGACCTGACGGTGACCGAAAAGGAGGTAAAGGAGGCGCTGAAAGGTCCTCGACAAAATGGACCAACTGCAGCTGGGTTCGGTCAACTGCAGGATTCGACCCAGGACCAGAGCTGAGCGTTGCTACAGGTGCCTTGGGTTCGGCCACATCTCTATTCGGTGTGGCGGGCATGACAGGACTGGGGCGTGCTTCAGGTGTGGCAAAAAGGGTCACGTGGCACGGAGCTGCTCGTAAAAAAAAGTGAACTGCTACCTGTGTGAGAACGTGAATCCAAGGCCGGATATCAGCCACATCGCTGGCACTGCCAGGTGTGGAGCCCTACGGGCGGCTGTGGGAATAGCTCCGGAGAAATGGCACTGATCCTGCAGGTAAATCTTGACAGGACCGTGCTTGCGCACAATCTGCTAAACCAGTTTTCTCGTGCCCAGGGTGTGGATATGCTCTTTATAAATGAGCCATTCCGCACGTTACCGGGCCGAGGCTAGTACTGCGACAGGACAAAAGGGACAGCCATCCTGATTTTCAGCGACAAGTTCTCCGTATCTGATACTGGAGGTGGCAACGTGTTCATGTGGATCAGGTGTGGAAGTGCTTTCTATGTGAGTTGCTACATATCCCCTAATATTTCAAATGGTACCTTTGGAGAGCGGCTTGCCGAACTCGAGGATGCCGTTCGAGTGTGCAGGGAGAGTGGTGATGTAGTCCTGGCCAGCGACTTTAACTCCAAGGTCGTTGCTTGGGGGGAGCCGAGAACCGACCCCAGAAGACGGGCGGTGCTAGAGATGGCTGTGAGGCTGGATCTCATTGTCATGAACTCTGGTGGTTCAGCAACGTTCAGGCGACCTGGTAGCCGGCGAACGATCATCGATCTCACGCAGGTGTCGTCAGAAATGGTGGCGCGAGTGTCAGACTGGCAGGTCCTAGAAGGCTACATGGCCAGTTATCACCAGTATGTCAGCTTCGTGGTAAACGAGGATCGTGTTGCAGGCTCGCAAAATGTAATCCAAAGGTGCGTTGCCAGGTGGAACGTGGCAAAACTTAACCAAGATTTGCTGCTGGAAGCCATGGTTAGCGCGCCTTCTCCAGCCAATTTGAACAAGATCACAAATCCAGAGAAGGCCGAGACACTCGTGAGCGGCACTACGAGATGGGTCAAGGAATGGTGCAACGCGTGTATGCCTAAGAGATCTGCCAAAAGAGGTCGACGTTCGTGCTACTGGTGGACCGAAGACATCGCTTACTTGCACAGAGAGGCACAGAATCTACGGCGTCTTGCACAGTGACACAGAACTCGCGAAGGCGCTGGGGCAGCTGTTGCCACGTACAAAAAAGCAAACAAAGCGTTGGTGAGGGCGATCAAGGTGAGCAATAACCGATGCTGGCGCGAGCTCATCGCCAAAGTTAATAAGGACACGTGTGGCCTGGGCTACCGGACCGCGTTAAAAACACTTCGCGGTACGGACCCGACGCCGCCGATGAAACCTTCCTTTTTGGAGGAGGTGGTCTCTTGCCTTTTTCTGGAGCATCCTGCTAGGAGGCAAGAGGACACAAGTGTAGGACAAGTGCCTCTCTTTACGCTCGATGAATTAAGGTCGGTGGCATCGGAGACGCCGGAGAAAAAAGCACCTGTTCTGACAGGGTGCCATCCGAAGTCCTAAAGATCATAGCTGCGGAGAAGCCACACGTTTTGTTGGACATGTTAAATGCGTGCCTGCACGTTGGACTGTTCAGCGAGCGATGGAAGATCTAAAGGCTTGTTCTTTTGGACCACCCCTCCTGGTTCCGTCGTCATTCCGACCCTTAGGTATGCTGAAAAATGCTGGGAAAATGCTAGAGAGGCTGATAAGAACCCGCTTAAGAGGGGAAGTCAGCCTCTCAGAAAACCAGTACGGGTTCCGAAAGGGGCGATCGACGGTTATGGCCGTGGCTGAGGTTCTCGAGTCGGTCAGGAAGGCATGAAAACCCTCTTATAAGACAAGGAGCGTCTGCGTCCTGGTGACTCTCGATGTAAAGAAAAGCCTTAAACTCGGCAACAGTTCAACATAATAAGGACCCTGAAGCGTCAGAATGTGCTGGACTACCTGAGAAAGATCCTGGACGGTTACCTCCAGGATCAAGCACTCCGGTACGACACGAAGGATAGATCAAGAGAGAGGCGTCTGACGTTGGGAGTCGCTCAGGGATCTGCACTTGGCCCCGACCTCTAGAACCTGGTCTATGACGAACTTTTGCGCCTTGAAATCCTTCCTGGGGTCAAGCTGACGGGCTTTGCTGGCGACATGGCATTGTACGTTACATCGAGATCGCGAGAGGAGGCCAAGCACAAAATACGGTGGGCAGTCGCGATAGTGTCGGAGTAGCTCCGGGATCACGGTTTTGAGCAAGCTGTAGGAAAAATGGAGATGGTCGTCCACACCAGGCAGAGATGGTTCAGGGGTAATTTTGCCTGAGCATTGCAGGTAAGGTAATCTGCGCAAGTCCGGTGGTGTGCTACTTCGGAGTGTGGATCGATGTACAACTCACCTTTAGGGAGCACATTAGGAGAGCAGCCAATAAAGCCGCTGGGGTCTCTAAGGCGCTTTTACGATTAATGCTGAATGTTGGAGGCCCACGGGTAGCCAAAAGGCGGCTCCTTGCGTCGGTCTCCAACTCAATTCTGCTGTACGGCGTGGAGGTATGGGCGAACGCACTCGCGAAAAAAGATGTCCGAAAGCGCTTAACTTCGGTGCAGCGCATCGGGTCCTTTAGAATCACGTGTGCCTACTGTACGGTCTCCTCCGCTGCTGCTATGGTGATAGCACGAACGATTCCCGTCGTGTTGCTTGAGCGGGAGCGGTGAAGAAAATTCCAGAGATCTGGCGACGAAAGCGATAGCAACAGGCGGGAGAAAACGTTGACGACGTGGCTACAGGAGTGAAGTCAGGCTGTTGTGGGTAGATGGACGCACCACCTGATTCAGCACCTATGGCCATGAATGTAGAGAGGGCATAGAGAGGTAAACTACCACCTCACCCAGTTCCTCTCTGGGCATGGTCAGTTCAATACCTATCTCCACCGCATGGCGGTGAAGGCATCACCTAGGTGTTCTTACTGCCCTGCGTTGGATGATACCGTCAAACACACGTTTTTCGTGTGTAAGAGATGGCACCGTGAGCGCCAAAAAGTGGTGGACAAGATTAGTGTAGCACCCACTCCTAAAACCATTATCTCTGAGATGCTCAGCAGCAAAGAGAGGTGGACGGTAAAGAATGGCTTTGTCAGGACAGTCCTCCGGCAGAAGAAAGAAGAAAAGAGCCGCCACACAGGTAGCGAGGGGCCCCTGAGTATTTTGATGCAGACCTAAGCTGCGCTAAATATTTATTCTCATCAGCAAGGGAAATCATACATGAAGCGCTAGAACACGCGTGCCGGTTCTCAGGGACCCCGAGTCCTTTTCAGGACTCGAGAGGATTGGCACCTCTAGCAACTGTTAGCAAGCTTGCTCGCTAATGCTGTGAAATACGATGATCTCCCTGGTGGCTCCACCCTGAAGTAATGCTAACGCGGTTCCAGGGTGGATCAAAAGCCACGCGGCATGGGGGAGGGGGTTTTAGTGGGTATGGGTGGTCTAATGAAAAAAATTCACGAAGTCCTACACTACCGCTGTCCCTGCGGTGTGTATAAATGCATTTTCTCTTCCACCAGAAATAAAAAAAAAAAAAAAAAAAAAAACTACTACGACTACTACTACTACTCCCGCGTAGGGTTTTCGCCAGTTTCTTCATACCAGGCGCTTCCCTGGGTGGCGGATAGGGGCATCTTCTAAAGACATAAAGTGACGAATGGCAGCTGGGGTTGCTCTCTGTGGTAGTGGTCGGGGGCGTGGGTCGGGGGGCGTGTATGGCGTTGGCATGTGTATCTGTGGTAATGTAGACGGTAGACTAGTGCCCCTTGTCTTCACTGGTGTAGATGCATGGGTCATCACTGCTTGTGCTCCTTGTTTTTCGCTTTCTGCTGCCACCGTGCATTGCTTGAGGCGGGCCAACAAAAACTAGCACCTGTCGTGTATAGAAGTAAGCAGTGGTTACAAACTTCTTCTCAGATATATGCACCACACTCTCACTAAAAAAATACAGGGATACTTATGGATTGTTCCAGATTGCGTGTGGTGGGTCCTTTTCTGGTCTTGCGTTGGAGGCCTGGCGGCGGGTGAAGCCGGACGATGAGGCCCAGGAAAGCCTGGGTAACCACATCAAATATGGCTGGATGCCTTATAAACAAAAAAGACGTGGTGGGCTGACTAATCTAGGCTCACTCCAACTAAGAAGGCTATATGGCGGCACCTTAGTGCCTTACGCCAGCCCGTTTTGTTGAATTGTCTGCGCGGTCGTGGAACTGTACACTTGCCGCTTGTCTCGCTGGGATAACTGTTGTGTATCAACATATTCATATATTACACACGAATAACATTCTTAGACTCGTAATTCAACGCCGGAGCAGTCTCCACGGGTGGGACTAAGGGAGAGTGGCAACCCCCGGACGGCCCGAGCAAGTAGCGGTCCTCTCTGGTAACAGTTAGGGTCGCTGCCCTAGTTTTAACACTTTCCAAATAACACTTTCTAGAAATAAGAGTAGTACTGGCCGTCACGGGTCACCACGACACTCAAATAAGATGCCAATACGAAGAACGCCGATGCAAAACTTGTACCCCAGGTGGTAACCTCTCTAAAAGAATCCGTTGGCAGTTCCGATCCGGTGAAAGCCCGGGTGACTGTCGAAGGCCCCACTGATTCTAAAGGAAACTACAAAGACGTATCTTATGACTATAAGAAACTGCTTAATGTTTTATGGCATTTTTTAACGGACATAAAATGAAGAAGAAGCCTGTCGAGCATAGGCACAAACGACACCGAGAACAGCAGGGTGTCAGTATTGAACCACCAGATCCAGGAGGAGTTTGCCTCTTTAAAAGAAAGTGGTGCTAAGCTCAGAGTAAAGCGACAGCAAGTGGCTGATAAAGTCCAATTAGCAACGAAACATATTACAGAGACGCTACAAATAATCAGCGATAAGTACGTTAACATAGCGAACGCTGTTAAGAATGAGCTCAAAGCCGAACTTAAACATCTCCAAGAGGCAAAGGTGCTAAGAAAAGGCTTTTTTTAAGAAGAAAAAGTGTATGAAAACTCTTGAAAGTTGTCATTCGAATCCCTGCAGTGGAAGAAACAAAGGCGAAATAATTTTTGACGGCATGTACAGAAAAAAACCCTGAATACTGCCCTAAAAGAAATAGAACGAAGTAAAAGAAACAGGAGCCCATTGGACAGCCTCAAGAAACGCCAGCAAACCATGCCTCCAAAGAAATTAAGAACAGACAGTGGCAAACAAAAAGGAATTCTTCTAAATAAAAAAGCAAGCACGAAGAAAAAAGTGGATGCGACAACAACAGTAGTAGTGAAGATGGCCAACGGGCAGACCATTGTAAAGGTGCTGAGGACGATGAAGGTGAACTTTGACCCTGATAAGGCTAATGTGGCAGTCCAAAATGTTGTCACTACAACAAAAGAAGACATACTTGTTGAGGGCAAAGGTGTAGAGAATGCTACAACATTTTCACAGCAATTTGAAAAGTCGGTAGCCAGACAGAGTACTGTCAAAATGAGCAACAAAAAGTGACATTTAAGGTCAGAGACCTGGATGCTATTGTAGAGGAAGATAAGGTCAAAGAGGCTTTTGCTAGGACTCTGAGACTTAAGAGCCAGGAGCGAGAAGTAGCTCTCCTAAAGCTAAATGCCAGAGGACAGTGGCTGGCGTTGATAAAGGTGAACGAAGCAACTGCCAGACAAGTAGAAGAGAAATGCAGGTTACGTGTTGGCTTCGTAAGCTGCTGAATACGAAGAAGAACTGAAGTAACACAATGTTACAAATGCCTGGGATATGGAAACGTCTGAGGCAAATGTTAGAACAAAAACAGATCCAAGCTTTGCTTCCGGTAGGGAAGCTCAAACCACCGAAAGAAAGAGTGTCCAGGCCCAGCACGGTGCTTCCTTTGCCCAACAACGGACAACAAGCACGAAGCAGGCAGCGGGAGCTGATCTTTATTGAGAAGTGCCCTAAAAGAGGCCAGGAATAAGGCCAAAGCAGGATCAAAATAAGGCAAAAAGGTCATGAGTTGGAAGGCAGACGTGTGGGCCCACGCTGCGCTAGGTACTTTTTACCTATCAGCAAGGGAAAGCATCAAGCTTTTGTGGTGCTTGCTAGGTTAGCGGCCTTCTATGGAGAGCTAGAAAAGGTGCTGGTCTTTGGGGACTCTGAGTCCTTTTTAGAGCTTGAGATCAACAGCATCTCTAGCAAATGGATGCGAGTTAGCTCGTTAATGCTGTGAGACGCGATGGTCTCCCTGGTAGCTCTACCCTAAAGTAATGCTAACGCGGTTCTGGTGTGGATCAAAAGCCACGTGGCATGGTGGGGCTTAGTTGGTATGGTAGGTCTACTAAAAAAAAATTTACTGAGTCTTACACTTCCACTGTCCCTGCGGGGTTGCCTTAATGCATTGCTTCTGCTTCCACAAAAATAAAAAATAAAAACTACCACTATCTCTACTAATATTAATTCTTCTTTCACTACCACTACTTTACTACTTCTGCTACTGCTACTGCTACTTTTTCAGATACTGCTACAGCTACTGCTACTTCTGGCCACCCTCCAAGGGCTGCAAGACTTTGTCGTTAGTAAGGGTGCCTAGTTTGGTATAAGCTAGTCTTTAAATAAATAGGTGATCATTTGTCTGAATGTTTGAGGGACTGGGTTACCCTGAAAACAAAAGAGAAAAATTTAAAGGGGGAGCTATAAAAATTGAATGAAAGTATGAATGTTGTATGCGTGTAGGGACTAAAGCTCAAAGGAAGCTGTCTGGACCCCTGAATGAAAACCAGCCAACTTAGTGGGTCAGCAGGGACTAACCCCCTGTCCAAGCCACTAAGAGTGAGCCTGCTGTCTTGGTATGGTGATAACCTTGACGTTTCTTAACCACTTTCCATCCCATCGAGTATAGAAGTAAGCGGTGGTAACAACATTGTTATCAGATACATTCATCACACTCTTACTAAACAATTACGGGTATATCACTAGTTTTTTTGGTTTTCGTGTGGTAGGGTCTTCTTTTGGCTAGTGTGGTTGGCCTGACATCGGATAAAGTCAGACGATGAGGCCGAGGTAAGTCTGAGTTTCGGCATCTTATGAATCTGTATGCCTTATGAATAAAAAAAGACGTGGTAGGCTGACTAATCTAGGCTTACAACTACCGAGGTGGCTACATGTCAGCACTACTAGTGCCTTGTATAAGCAAGCTTGTTTTGTCGTGTTGTCTGCGCTGGTCGTGAGATTGCATGCCTGTTGCTTGTCTTGCTGGGATGACTGAAGTGTACCAACACTACACACATGTATACATACACTACACACAATCACTACTTCTGCACATTCCACACAACTCCAGGGTCGGGTCTGTGGGTGGGACTGAGGGACAGTGGTGACTCTTGGCCAGCTTGAGCAAGTAACGCCTATCTTCGGCCACAACGTGGGCTGCTGCGCTGGTTTTCACCCTTTTCAGAATCTCATTTATAGAAAAAAGGGGAGTGTCGAGAGAAGCACAGTCACAGTCACTTGTCAACACGATCTTAAAAAGAATAAAAAAATAAAGAACGTCAATGTAAAACTTGTACCCACGCTATAACCTTTTTGAAGGAATCCGCTGGCAGTTCCAATCCATTGTCAGCCCAGATAACGGCCACTGACCCCACGGGTTCTGGGGGGCGCGGTGGGGGCACAAAGACGTGTTTCATGGCATACCAGGACCGTTAAATGAGTCATGGCCTGTTCTTACAGATATAGGACATAGAAAAAGCCTTTTCACCGTAGGCTGTAACGTCAGCGAGGGTGGTTACGTGTTTGTCTACAGCAACAAGACGTAAGATGAGCTTGCTTTTCTGAAAAGAGAGGTTGTAAGTTAACGTGCAAGAGTTCTTAGGAAAAGACAGTTTAAACTTTCTTATCAATCTTTATTTTACTTTTTGAAAAAACTTTCTACGTTTTGACGCTACTGTGACTCGCGAAAAAGTGTCTTGGGCTTGCATCGCTGTTGAAAAAAATAGCTTAACGTTTTTCTTATTGCCAAGGAGATCCATGACATTTGTTTCTCGGCGCAACTGTCCGCGAGAATACCTCTCGCCTCGTAGCGTGACGTACTGTCATTCCAAGCGGCCCCAGACAATCATCTTCTTCTCTCAGATTGCCATGCTCGCAACGCCTACGCAGCAACAATATCCTTGCTACGCTGCAACTTTTATTAATTTATATGCGCTCTTACGAACAATGGTGCAAACCCAAAACGCCTTACATATAATCGCTATTTCCCATCAGGAACAGAGGTAGCTGAGCTAAAAGCAAAGAGAACGCAAGAGATTAAGCGAGCTTAATCTGCAACAAAAGAAAAGAAAGAGACGCTCAAGGCAATTTATGGAAAGTATAGAAACACAGCAATTTCTGTTAGAATTGGTTTAAGAGCTGCGCTTGAGCACTTGGAAGCAGTTGCGTTGACTAAAAAAAGCTTCCTTTTAAAAGAAATAAATGTAACGAGAAATTAAAAAAAGTTTTTTGATTCCCTGCAATACAGAGAACATGGAAGAGATAACTTCTGACGGCATGTTCAGAAAAGAACCCAGAGCACTGCTCTTAAGGAGATAGGGCGAGTAAAAGGATACAGGAGCTCATCAAACAGCCCCGAAAAACACAAACTAGCCATGTCCGATACCTGGACGCTATTGTCGAGGAAGACGAGGTTCAAAAGGCTTTTGTAGAGACTTTAAGACTCAATAGCCAGGAGTCTCAAGTCGCTCTCTTACAACCAAATATCAGAGGTTGAAGGCAGGTTAAGAGTCAGAATTAAAGTAACAAGATGTTACTAATGCCTGAAATATGGAAATGTTTCAGGCAGATGAAAAGAAGAAAATAAGTTCAAATATTGCTTCCAGTGTGAAAGCTGAAACTACCGGAAAAAAGAGTGTTCAAGCCCAGCACGGTATTTTCTGTGTCCAACGACGGAAAACAAGCACGAAGCTGGCAGTGAAAGTTTTCCTTGATTTAGAAGAGCAATAGAAGAGGCCAATAAAAAGGCTTAAACAGGACGTAAATAAGGCGAAGTTGGAAAGTAGGCTAATGTTGATTTACGCTGCGCTGAGTATCTTTACTTATCAGCAAGGAAAAGCATCAAGCTTGTAGTGGTGCTTGCTAAGTAAGCAGCATACTATAAAGCGCTAGACAGGGTGCTTGTCCTTATGGACCCCAAGTCCTTTTTAGGACTCTGGAGGATTGGCACTTTTAGCAAATGGTGGCAAGCTTGCTCGTTAATGCTGTGAGATGCAATGGTCTCCCTAGTGACAACACCCTGAAGTAATGCTAACGTGGTTCCAGGGTGAAACAAAAGCCACGCTGAATGGGGGTGGGGTGGTTTAGTTGGTGTGGGTGGTTTAATAAAAATTGAATTAGGATGTGGCCTAAATCTAAAGCCAAGCACTGCTTCAGTTACCTGAGCCTTCGTCATATTGCGAGGCAGTGTGGTGGGCCTGACAGGACTGGCGCGTGCTTAAGGTGTTGGGAGAAGGGCCATGTAGCACAAAGTTGCTCTAAATAAGAAGTGAGCTGCTACTTGTGCGAATGCGGTGTCCTGAAGCTGGATATCAACCACGTCGCTGATGCAGCTGGGTATTGGGTGCTTCGGGTGTCTGCCAGGCTGCTTATTGAAAGCGCGAAATAGCCTATTTTTTAACATATTATAAGCATCAAATAGAATTTTTCGAAAGCACAAAATAAAATCTTTCAAAAGTGCCAATCAGAATACAAAACAAAAACATGTATAAAATGTTTATCCCAGCATAAATTTCGTAGTTTCTTAATGTACTACGTGGTTTTTGATTCGCAGTTCGTGAGCTTGCTTTATTTTGTCAATTTCCCACTTATAATGTATGATTTTATTGTGACCACGACGAAGAAAGGAAAAATATGTCCGATTCTGAAAAGTTATAAGTATAGAAAAGTGGGTTTTACTATCGCGGAAAAAAAAGTTGTTCTACGTTGTAGTGTCTGCAGAGGTACCACAAAATTGTTTATAAATTATCGTATTTTGTAAATAATACACATTTCAAAAGACCATCAAAATTATGAAGCTTGTTCCCAGTTCACCGTAGAAAAATATATTATAAAAAACTCCTGCAAGCGGAAAGCGGAAGAGGATATTTTTTTGCGGCCACAGAAAATAATCTGTACTAAATTATACGGAAATTCTAACAAAAATAAAATGGACAACAATATAAATAATATTCGCCTATCAAAGTATAGAGCCCGAAGACAGATATAACTATTAGTTTCAAAATCACGTGAGGAAGCATTGGCACAACTCCGTCAAATGAAAATTTTGACGAACCACCTGGAGTTGTTTTGTCACGATTTTGATGAAATTGTGATTTAAACATGTTCGTCTAATATTGAAATTAATTTTAACAATATTAAAAATACTGGTAAAATGTGGCAAAGTTATTTTGATCGATGGAACTTTCAATACAAGCTTACGTTTCTTTTTTTAATTATACGTAATCCATTCTTACAATAATGGCACCTACAATCAATTGGTGTTTTGCTTTCTGCTGGAGCAATCTAAAGAGATGTATATAAACATGTAAAAATGAATTGAACAATCAGCAGGTAATTCAATTCATAGTGCTTACTTACAATAATTAAATTTACGTGACACTCATTTTATTAAAAAATCGCATACTAAAAAACCTAGGACAAGAATTTAATCCTGACGTTACACTAGTGGATTTTGAAATAGCAGCCCACAAAGCTGTTGAGAAGTTTTTTTATACCTCGCATCTAGACCATAATTTGTGCATAGATGTAGTAAAAAAAATTCAAAGCACTACGTACTTATAATTTTCTAACTTCTTGAAATCAAAGAAAAAAGATAAACATGTTGAAAGCCGTTCCAAATATTTAAAATAACATTGTACTGGATAAGACAATAATCATTAATCAACATTAGAGTTTCTCAAGAGAATTTGTAAAAAAGCACTTTCTGTTGCAATTGTTAATGAACGGACATACTAAAAGTATGTTTCCAAATAATTTAGAGTATGTACTCAATTTTGACAGTGTTATGACAATTTTAATTAACTTCAAAGCAATATGTGTCTGGATGTGTCACT
Source organism: Copidosoma floridanum (assembly GCF_000648655.2). Next base: position 76,107 of record NW_019379502.1, on the reverse strand, counting down.
GTTTATAGAAAATAAATTAATTTTAATATCTATGGCTTATTGGTTTGTTTTATTCAATATTTTACTTTTAGCGTTTTTAAAAGGTTTTGTTTGGTGCTTTTAAACAGTGTAAGTTAACGCTTTTAAATGGTTTAGTTTTGCTCTCTTAAAAAAAAAAGTTTATGATTTTGGCACTTTTCAAAGCTACCGGTCTGCCGAGACAGCTCAGCGGAAATGGCGTTAATCTTGCAGGTAAACCTTGATAGGACTGTGCTCGCACACAATCTGTTGGACTAGCTTGCATGTGTCTAAAGTGTGGACTTGCTCTTTATGAATGAGCCGGCCCGCACGTTACTGGTTTGGGGCTAGTACTGCAACGAGACTGAATGCGTGGCCATCCTCATCTGCAGCAACAAGCTCTTCGTATCTGACACCAAAGGTGGAGATGGATCTGTGTGGGTCAGGTGTAGAACTGTTTTCTATTTGAGTTGCTACATTTTCCCTAATATTTCGATTGGCGTCTTCGGAGGGTGGCTTACCGAATTCAAGGATGCTGTTCACATATGTTGGAAGAACGGCGACGTAGTCCTGGATGGCGACTTTAACTCCAAAGGCGTTGCTTGGGGAGAGCCAAGAACTGACTTCAGAGAGTGCGCGATGCTAGAGATGGCTGCATAGCTAGATTTTATCGTCATGAACTCTGGTAGGTCAGCGACGTTCAGGTGGCCTGGTAACCGGAGCACGATTATTGATTTCACATTAGTGTCATCCCAAATGGCGGCACCAGTGTCTGATTGAGTTCTGGAGGACTACACGGCAAGTTATCACGAGTATGTCAGATTCATATTATGTGAGGACCGTGGAACAAGCTTGCCAGAAGTAATTTGAAGGCTAGTTTACGATTAGAATGTGGTAAAACTCAAGTGAGATTTTCTACTGAAAGCCATAAAAAGTGCCCCCCTCCTGTTTTCTTAAGCAAGTTCACAAGCACAGAAAAAGTCAAGGCACTAGTGAGCGGCACTATAAAACGTGTCGAAGAATAGTGCGATGCGTGTATACTGTAAGCCCAAAACATTTGCTAAAATGGGTTGACGTTCATGCTACTGGTGGACTGAAGAAATTTTTAACCTGTGCTGCAAGGTGCATCACTTATGGCATCTTGCACAGCAACACATAACTTGCGAAGATGCCGTGGTGGTTGTTGCCACGTACAGAAAATAAAAAAAGCCTTAGCATGAGCGATCAGGTAAGCAAGAATCGATACTGGGGAAAGCTTATTGCTGAGGTGGAAAAGAATACGTGGGGGCTTGGGCAAACTGATCGCATTAAAAAGACTGCGTGGCTTGGACCTGACGCCGCTAATGGAACCTTCCTTTCTGGAGTGGGTTGTGCAGAGCATTTGGAAAGGGGGTAGGAGGACATGGGTTCAGGCCAAGTGCCTCGTATTACCTTTGATAAATTAATGTTGGTGGCATCGGAGATGCCGGAGCGAAGGGTCCTGAGTCTAGACGGGGTGCCGTCTAAAGTCTTTAAGGTCATAGCTATGGAGAAGCCATAAGTTTTGCAGGACATGTTTAATGCGTGCCTAAGTGCTACACTGTTTAGTAAACGTTAAAAGATCCTAAGGCTTGCTCTTTAAAAAAAGGGCAAACCACCACCTTGGTCCCATCATCATTCTGACCCTCAGGTATGTTTGATAATTGTAAAAAAATTCTCGGAAGACTTACAAGAACTCGCTTGTTAAAAGAAGTCAGCCTGTCAGACAATTAGTACGGCTTTTGAATGGGGCGTTCGACGGTCATGGCAGTAAATAAAGTTTTATGAGTCGGTTAAGGAGACATGGAAACCCTCTCTTAAGACGAAAAGCGTATGTGTCCTAGTGACTCTTGACGTAAAGATTGCCTTTAACTTGGCAAAATGATCTGACATAAGAAGAGCCTTAAGGTGCCAGATGGTACTGGAGTACCTAAGAAATATTCTAGACAGTTATCTCTAAGACTAGGTACTCTAGTACAACACAAAAGACTGACCAAGAGAGAGGCGTCTGATATTAGAAGTCGCGAAGGGACCTGCACTTGGACCCAACCACTGAAATCTGGTCGACGATGAACATCTGTACCTTAAAACGCCTCTGGGGTCAAGCTGACGGGTGTTGCTAATGACATAGCGTCGCACATCCCATCAAGATCCCGGGAAGAGGCCGAACGCAAAATACGGTGGACGGTCATAATAGTGTTAGAGTGGCTTTGGAATCACAGTTTCGAACTGATGATTAAAAAGACAAGGATGGTCGTTTTGTACTAGGTAGAGACGGTTTGCGAAGCACTTCAAGCTGAACGTTGTGTTTGAGGTAATCTACACGAGTCTGGTAGTGCGCTACCCAGGAGTGTGGATCAATTCACAGCTCACCTTTTGGGATCACATTAGGAGATCAGCCGACAAAGCCGCTTAGGTCTCCAAGGCACTTTAACGGGTAATGCCAAGCGTTGGTGGGCCGTGGAAAGCCAAAAGATGGCTTTTTGTGTTAGTCTCAAATTTAATTCTGCTGCCCAGCGTGGAAGATTGGGTGGACGTGCACGCGAAAAGGGATATCCAAGAGCTTCTTACTTTAGTGCAGAGCATCGGATCTCTGAAGACCGCGTGCGCCAAACGCACAGTATTCTCCGCTGCTGCTGTAGTGATAGCATAAGCAAATTCTGCTGCGTTGTTTGGGCTAGAGCATCGAAGGCAGTTTCAGGGCTCTGATGTCAAAATCAATAGCAACAGGTGAGAGAAAACGTTGACGACACGGCAACAGAAATAGCATAAGTGTGGTGTAGAGAGTAGAGAAAGGAAACGTAAAGGTAAATCACTATCTTACCCAGTTTCTTTTTGGGCACGGCCAGTTCTGACCTCGCCAGGAGCTGACCCCCCGTCCGCGCCACTAATAATCAGCCTGCTGTCTTGATATAGTGGTAACCTTGACAGGTCTTAGCCACTCTCCATCTCGATAGAAGTGAGCAGCGGTTACAACATTGTTCTCACATACATGCATCATCCTCTCACTAAACAAATACAGGTATATTCACTAGTTGTTTTGGTTTGCGTGTGGTGGGATCTTTTTCTGGCTGGCGTGGGGGTCCTGACAGTGGATAAAGTCAGACGATGAGGCCCAGGTAAGTCTGAGTAACCGAATCTTATATAGCTGCACGCCTTATGAATAAAAAAAGGCATGGTATGCTGACTAATCTAGACTAACTTCCATGGAGGAGGCTACGTGGCAGCAACTTAAGTTCCTTCATACGCCAATTTGTTTGGACGGGTTGTGTGTGCCAGTCATGGGATTGACATACACTACACACATATACCACTTCCACACTTTCTCTACACAACGCCAAGGAAGTCTCTGCTGGTGAAACTAAGGAAGAGTGGCGACTCCTGGCTGGCCCAAGCAAGTAGCACCTATTTTTGGCAACGAAGAAGGCTGCAGCAATGGTTTTTACCCTTTCTAGACATTTATTTACTCAAAGTCATACGATGAGACTCAAGTCAGTCTAAGTAACCGCATCTAATATAGCTGCATGCCTTATAAATAAAAAAAGACGTGGTGGGCTGACTAATCTAGACTTACAACCTGTGAGGAGGTTACATGTTGGCACTTTTAGTGCTTTGTATACGCCAGCTCGTTTTGTCGGGTTGTTTGCGCCAGTTGTGGAATTGTATGTCTGCCGCCCGACTCGCTGGGATAACTGTAGTGTACGAACATATACATGCACTAAACTTAATCACTATTTTCATTTTTTGTACACAATGCCAAGGCAATCTTCGTGAGTGAGACTAAGGGGCAGTGGTGACCCTCAGCTGGCGCTAACAAGTAGCGCCTATCTTCGGCAAACGGAGTAGGCTGCTGCGCTGGTTTTCACCCTTTCTAGACACTTATTTCTGAAAACAGGGAAAGTGTTGGCTTACATTAGTCAACATGATCTAAAGAGGAACTTAGAATAATGATTGTGAATGTTAAACTTCTACCCTGGTTGGTAACCTTTTTTAGGTAATCGCCTTCAGTTCCGATCCAGTGCAAGCCCGAGGGACTGCCGCTGGCCCAACGGATTCATGGGAGGAAGGGAGGGCACAAAAACGTTTTTTATGGCCAACTTGGATTGACAAATATTTTACGGCCTGTTCTTACATATACAGGGCAAAGAAAAGGCCTTTCGGGCATAAGCAGTATCGTCAGTGAGGGCAGCAACTTGCTGGTTTTTAGCAACAGAGCCAAGAGGAGCTTGACTTTTTGAAGAACACTGATGCTAAGCTTAGATCAAGGTGACGGCAGCAAATTAAGAAAGTTAAATCGGCAAAAAAAGTTATTCAACAGACGCTTAATGTGATAAATGAAAAGAACGGGAACATGGCTAACGCTGTTAAAAACGGTCTTAAAGCTAAACTTACACCTTGACGAAGCAGGGGTAATTAGACAAAGCATTTAACTTTAAGCATACGATTTTACGAAGTCTTAGAGAGATTCTTTTGAATCCCTGAAGTGAAGGGGACAAAGGCGACATAATTTCCGATGGCATTTTCAGAAGAGAACCTTGAACACTTTCCTTAAGGAAATAAAACGGGTTAGAGGAAACAGGAGTCCATCAGATAGTCCTGAAAAATGCCAGCAAGCCATGTCTTAAAAAAAAAAAAAAAAACAGGCAGAGGCCAACAAGAAAAGGTTCTCCTGAACAACAAAAAAGACCAGAAGAAGAGAGTAGACCCAATGCCAATAGTACTGGTGAAGATGACCGAAGGGCAGACCCTTGCTTAGGTGCTGAAGACAATGAAGGCGAACTATGACCCCGACAAAGCCAATGCCGCAGTTGAAAGCGTTGTCACCACAAGAAAAGAAGACATACTTTTAAAAGCCGAAGATGTAGAGGATGCGATTGCATTCTCACACCAAGGTGTCACTAGCCAGTGGCTTTGAGCGCCTGGTCCTTTTTTTAGGAATGTGCACCTCGTTGGTCTCTTGAAGCTCGTTACAGTGAAGTGTTAGTAGCCAGACAGGGTACTGTCGGAGTAAACACTAAAAAACTGACATAAGACGTCCGACGCCTGGACGCTACTGTCGAGGAAGGTGAGATTAAAAAGGCTTTTGTTAAGACTTTTGGACTAAATAGCCATGAGCCTGAAGTACCTCTCTCAAAACCAAATTCACGAGGACAGATGCTGATATTAAAAACGGTAGACAAAGCAACTGCTATACAAGTACAGAGTGGAGGCATATTGAGAGTTGGCTTCGTAAGCTGCCAAATTTAATGAAGAATTAAAATAATAAGATGCTATAAATGCCTAAGGTATAGAAATGTCTCAGGCGACTGTAAAGAAGTATATAGGTCCAAGCTTTGCTTCCGGTGTGGAAGCTCAAACCACTAGAAAAAAGAATGTACAGGTCAAGCACGGACTTCTCTCTATCCAACGTTAAACAAAAAGCACAAACGTGGCAGTTGGAGCTGCCCACTGTTTAAAAAAGTGCTAAAAAAGGCCAGAAAGAAGATTTAAGCAGGATGCAGATTAATTGGGAATGCTTTGAGTAGAAAGGTAGGCTAATGGTAAATTAATAAGCAAGGTAAAGCAAAAAGCTCATAGTAGTGCTTGCTAAATAAGCAGTCTGCTGTGGAGCGCTAGATAAGGTGCTGATTTTTACGGACCCCAAGTCTCTTTCAGGACTCGAGAGGATTGGCATCTCTTGCAATTGGTAGTGAATTTGCTCGTTAATGCTGTCAAACGCGATGATCTCCCTGGTGGCTCCACTCTGCAGTAATGCTCACGCGGTTTTGGGGTAAAATTAAAGCCACGCAGCATGGAGGGGGGAAGGTTTGGTAGGTATGGGAGGTCAAAAAACAATCCATTGAGTCGTACACCACCGGTATTTCTGCGCTGTGCCTTAATGCATTATCCCTCTCTCCACAAAAAATAAATAAATAAATAATAAAAAACTACTTCTACCACTACGACTAACTCTACTACTATCACTTTTTTACTGCTACTACTTCTATGACTATTACTACTACAACTACTGAAAAGTGATATTGGAGGTCCGAGACCTGGATGCAATTGTAGAGGAAGATAAGGTCAAAGAGGCCTTTGCTAGGACTTTTGGACATCAGAGCCAGAAGCCAGAAGTTGCTCTCTTACAGCCAAATGCAAGAGGATAGAGGCTGGCTTTAATAAAGGTGAACTAAGCATCTGCCAGACAAGTAGAAGAGGAAGGCAGGTTACGAGTTGGCTTTGTAAGCAGCCGAATTCGAAGAAGAATCGAAGTAACAAGATGTTACAAATGCCTGGGATATGGACACGTCTCGGGCAACTGTAAAAACGAAAACAGATCGAAGCTGTGCTTCTGGTGTGAAAGCTCAAACCACCGAAAGAAAGAGTGTCCAGGCCCAGCACGGTGCTTCCTTTGCCCAACAACGGACAACAAGCACGAATTAGGCAGCGGGAGCTGCCCTTCATTCAGAAAAGCCCTGAAAGAGGCCAGGAATAAGGCCTAAGCGAAATCAGAATAAGGCAAAAAGGCCTAGAGTTAAAAGACAGGCTCATGTGGACCCATGCTGCGCTGGGTACTTTTTATCTAACAGCAAGGGAAATCATTGAGCTTGTAGTGGTGCTGGCTAAGTAGGCGGCCTACTATGAAGCGCTAGACTAGGTGCTGGTCCTCAGGGAACCCGAGTCCTTTTCAGGACTCGAGAGCATCAGTACCTCTAGCAGATGGTGTCGAGTTAGCTTGTTAATGCTGTGAGACGCGATGGTCTCCCTGGTGGCTCCACCCTGAAGTAATGCTAAGGCAGTTCTGGGGTAGATCAAAAGCCATGCGGCATGGGGGGGGGGGTTTAAGTGGGAATGGGTGGTCTAATAAAAAAAATCTACCGAGTCCCACACAACCGCTGTCGCTGCAGTGTGTCTCAATGCAATTCCCCTCCTTCCAAAAAAAAAAAAAAAAAAAACTACTACTACTACTACTACTACAACTACTCCCGGGTGGGGTTTTCGCTAGTTTTCCCATACCAGGTGCTTCCCTGGGTGGCAGATAGGGGCATCCTCTTAAAATGTGAGGTGACACTGGGCAGCTGGGGTGGCTCTCTGTGGTGGTGGTCGGGGGCGTCGATCGGGCGGCGTGTGTGGCGTTGGCGTGTGTATCTGCGGCGATGTGGACGGGGGACTAGTGCCCCATGCCTCCATCGGTGTGGATGCATGGGCTGGCTCTGCTTGTGCTCCTTGTTCTTCGCTTTTTGCTGATTCCGTAGGTGGCACTGCATCGCTTGATGCGGGCCAACAAAAACTAGCACTCGTCGTGTATAGAAGTAAGCGGCGGTTAGACAATTTTTCTCAGATACATGCATCACACACTCTTACTAAACAAACACAGGGACACTTACGGATTGTTCTGGGTTGCGTGTGGCGTGTCCTTTTCGGGGCTTGCGTTGGAGGCTCGGCAGAGGGTAAAGCCGGATGATGAGGCCCAGGTGAGTCTGGGTAACCACATTTGATATGGCTGTACGCCTCATAAACAAAAAAGACGTAGTGGGCCGACTAATCTAGGCCTACTACCACTGAGGAGGCTATATGGCGGAACCTTAGTGCCTTATGCCAGCCCGTTTTCTTGGGTTGTCTGCGCGGTCTCGGGACTGTACACCTGCCACTCGTCTTGCTGGAATGACCGTTGTGTACCAACAAATACAAACGTTACACACGAACACCCTTCTTACACTTGTTATGCAACGCCAGGGCAGTCTCTGCGGGTGGGACTGAGGGAGAGTGGCGACTTCCGGCCAGCCCGATCAAGTAGCAGTTTTCTCTGGTAACAGAGAGGGCTGCTGCCCTGGTTTTGACCCCTTCCGAATACTTATTTCTAGAAAAAAAAGGTAGTGCTGTCCTTCGCGGATCAGTACGATATTAACTAAGATGCCAATATGAAAAACGTCGATGCAAAACAAGTACCCCAGGCGGTAACCTCTCTGAGGGAATCCGCTGGCAGTTCCGACCCGGTGAAAGCCTGGGTGACTGACACAGGCCCCACGGATTCTGGGAGGGGGGGCACAAAGACGTGTCTCATGGCCAACAGGGGTTGCTAAATGTTCCATGGCCTTTCCTTACATACAAAGGATTAAGAGGAAGCCTATCGAGTATAGGCACTAACGACACCGAGGTTAGCAACGTGTCGGTATTTCGCCACCAGACCCAGGAAGAGCTTGCTTTTTTAGAAAAGTGTCACTAGGCTCGGAGTAAAGTGACAGCAAGTTGCTGATAAAGTCCAATCAGCAACGAATGACATTACAGAGACGCTACAACTGATTAATGATAAGTACGGCAACACAGTGAACGCTGTTAAAAATGGGCTCAAAACGGCGCATAAGCATCTTCAAGAGGCAGAGGTGCTAAGAAACGGCTGTCTTATTGTAGAAGATTCGTATACCAACGCTTGAAAGTCGTCATTTGAATCCCTGCAGTGGAGGGAAAAAAGGCGAGATAATTTTCGACGGCATGTACAGAAACGAACTCAGAACACTGCCTTAAAGGAAATAGAACAATGTAAGAGAAACAGGAGCCCATCGGACAGCCCTGAGAAATGCCAGCAGGCTGTGTCTCCAAAGAAAAAGAAAACAGGCAGTGGCAAACAAGAAGAAGTTCCACTGAATGACAAAACAAGCCGGAAGAAAAGAGTGGACGCCACAACAACAGTAGTAGTGAAGATGGCTGAAGGACAGACCATTGCAACGGTGCTGTAGACTATGAAGGCGAAATTTGACCCCGATAAGGCTGAAGTGGCAGTCCAAAGTGTTGTCACTACAAAAAAAGGAGACATACTTATTAAAGCCAAAGGTGTAGAGAATGCTTCTGCATTCTCACAGCAAATTGAATAGTCGGTAGCCGGACAGGGTACTGTCAGAATAAGCGACAGAAAAGTGACATTAGAGGTCCGAGACCTAGATGCCATTGTAGAAGAAGATGAGGTCAAAGAGGCTTCCGCTAGGACTTTTGGACATCAGAGCCAGGGAGCAGAAGTTGCTTTCTTAAAGCCAAATGCCAGAGGACAGAGGCTGGCTTTAATAAAGGTGAACGAAGCATCTGACAGACAAGTAGAAAAGGAAGGCAGGTTACGAGTTGGCTTTGTAAGCTGCCGAATTCGAAGAAGAATCGACGTAACAAGATGTTATAAATGCCTGGGATATGGACACGTCTCAGGCAACTGTAAAAACGAAAACAGATCGAAGCTGTGCTTCTGGTGTGGAAGCTCAAACCACCGAAAGAAAGAGTGTCCAGGCCCAGCACGGTGCTTCCTTTGCCCAACAATGGACAACAAGTACGAAGCAGGCAGCGGGAGCGACCCTTTATTTAGAAAAGCCCTGAAAGAGGCCAGGAATGAGGCCTAAGCAGGATCAGAATAAGGCCAAAAGGCCTGGAGTTGAAAGACAGGCTCATGTGGACCCACGCTGCGCTGGGTCCTTTCTACCTATCAGCAAGGAAAAGCATTAAGCTTATAGTGGTGCTGGCTAAGAAGGCGGCCTACTATGAAGCGCTAGACTAGGTGCTGGTCCTCAGGGANGGACATACGCTGCGCTGGGTAATTTTTACCTTTTAGCAACGGAAAGCATTAAGCTTATTGTGGTGCTGGCTGAGTGGGCGGCCTACTATAAAGCGCTATACAAGGTGCTGGTCCTCAGGGACCCCGAGTCCTTTTCAGGACTCGAGAGCATCAGCACCTCTAGCAAATGATGGCGAGTTAGCTTGTTTAGTCTGTGAGACGCAATGGTCTCCCTGGTGGCTCCACCCAAAATCAAAAGCCATGTTGCATGGGGGGGGGGGTTTAGTGGGTATGGGTGGTCTAATAAAAAAAATCCACCGAGTTCCACACTACCGCTGTCCCTGCGGTGTGCCTCAATGCATTTCCTCTCCCTCCACAAAAAAAAAAAAAAACTACTATCACTACATCTACTACTACTACTACTACTACTACTACCACTAAATAAGTAAATAATAAGGAAATTACATACAAGGAATTGGTAAGAAGACGAGTTTTTTTCTTTTCTATCAGTAAATTTTCACATCAGTTGAATATGCTGTTTGGTTGTGTACTTTAAAACAAGACAATTATAACTTCTTTTACTTAAAAAAAATTTTTTAAGTAATTTTAATTCGTATTGTTTTTAATCATGATGTATTCTTACGTTGATTTTGAAATATTTTTTTTCTTCGTACTTCTTATGACGTACTTCACAGCGAAAAAGGAACTCATCTGCATGAACTGAGTAATGCCTGCTTAAATAAGATTTTTAGTTTAAGCTTTTTAATCGCTTTCTACAGAATAATTTTTTTATACCTATATTTTGTCAATAAAACGAATATTGGTATTGCGTTTAAGAATACGAAGCAACGTTCAAAGATATGATGATATAATACTTTTTTGTAGAATCATGCTTCCTTTATTATTTTTAGAACTAGAAATAATTCTTTAAAATCTTCTGCTAAAACAAACAATTTATTATTCAACTTGATGGTTATTTTACACGAATCATGTTATGTTGTTTCAACTGTTTCTACGGCTTTTTTTATGATCACTTCTTTTCCAAAATTTTTTTTTTGTATTAGAATGCCAAGAACAAACTTTTTTTATTGTTTAAGACTAGTCATAAACAAAATGCCTTATGACGAGACGTTCATTTTAAAAGTTATATTGATACTGTACTAGTTGATGGTATGGATATATTTTTTGTTGTGAAAAATAAAATAATTAATTAACATTTTAAATGGAAATATATATTTCTTGAACCTCCTGGGCCATCAAGAAAAATATTTTTATCGCTTTGATCTTATATAATTTTTAAAGTCATGATTTAATTTTCATTTAAGTTATTATACATTAAGTTAAATAGATAAATACAAAAAACAATTTCTTCTACGGTACTGTTTTACTTATACTAAATTTTATTCGTATGGGTACATTGAAATTTCCACGTAATTTTACTTCTAATTATGAAATTTTATTTACATGTAAAAGTGCATAATTTTTGTATTCAATTAACTTTCAAAGACAAAGTGAACAAATAAAGTATTGAACTGATATTAAAAAATGGGGGGGTTGGCACGCAGAGTGCGCAGAGGGATAAGCCTACTTATGTAGATATATAGGGATATTGGAATCAATGCTTAAAATAAGGCTGTAATTTTAGTTAAAGACAGTGTTAGATACTTGTAAGAAGTATGTAACGTTAAATAAAGCCACTTAAATATAAATTGAGTGAGAAGTCATGAAAAATTAGAGTAAAAGTCAGAAATAATTATTCACTATTTAATTTTATTCTATTCCTTCGAACTTCAGAGCAATGGAACAAGCTTATGATATGGATCCGTTATTTTTGTTTACACACATCATGTGTGTAAAACAGTTTAGCAAACTTATAGTAATATAACTTGACTAGTAGTTGAATTTTTTCTTAAATAGTATCAGTACCCTGGTGCCACGTAGGTGTCTTTTATGTAATTTTTTTTTAAATGGTGTTAGCTACCGATAGAAAAAGTAACTAAACACAAAACTTTGTGAAAAGCATATAAAAAGTTTTGTAGAATATAAGTAAACTTCAACTAAATCTCTTCTAGCATTTACCAATTCTAAAAATTCATAAAAGAGCGAAGTTTTTAGTCAGATTGGTATTAAATAAGGCTAGAGTCCGCTTTAAGATTTAACTTTATACATATACATGATTTACTACTTAGGATGGGATTATATTTTTGTAGTAGTCGCAGCTTTACGGCACTAATTATTAATTATTTTTGCTAACTCTACCTCTAAAAATGCAATTCTAGTAACTTTTGCATCATTATCATTACTTTTCAATTAAAATTTGTTAACTTACATTTTTTCAGTTTAGTGCTGCTAGACAATAAAATATACCTATACGAGTGGCCGCTGCCTTAGCTTTGCCTAAGATTTACCGAGTAAAAAATCTTAGTCTGTTTACATGTAATGTAAATTGTCTTCAGTGTCAAATTTTGTGTCTTATTTTAACACCTCTTGGAATAAAAAAACTTCGAATTAAAAAAATTTTTTTGCTCCAATTTTATTCAACTTTGGTCAAATAATAAGCTGCAAAAAAAAAAAAATTTGAGCATACTAGAAAAGACAGCGCACTTCTCACGCACTAGAAAAGCTATTTTCTCTGAAAAAGCCGTTGATTAACACTTTCACACGTTATCTCACTATCATTTAAAGAAACAGAGCTTGCTTGTATGCTCGCAAAAATCTCAAAAATTACTGTACCAATCAATGCTAAATTTCAACAAATGTTTAGTTACAACCTCTCATGTGTCGTAGGCTTTGGATATTAACGATAGTTTCAATACAAACATTTTTATGCTACGTATAAAAACTAACTGCAAAATAGCTCTGAAAAGGAGTCTTAACTTTTGACTGTTGTATGGCTACTAGTTATGTTTCTTATGTTTCTTCACATTGACTAAGCAGCTTCCACAATCAACCTTATGGAGTTACTCTAATAAGTTTGTAGTAGGCTTTAGTAATGTGTGACACGCACATCAGAGCATAGTCAATGTTGAGTGATAACACATCTCACGAAATTTTATATATCATGAAATTTTAATCGTTCTGAAGAGTATATGGTGCCGAAAAAACCTTGAATTGTATTTTATTAATATATGAAGAAAAGTCGCTAAAACGATTGTAATAGCTAACCGCGAGAACTACTGAGCCGATCTGGTAAAAATTTTGCATATTGATTTTTAGTACTTCCTGGATGGTTACAGAATAGTTTTTATCTTGAAAAAATTAATAACTAAAGCAATAAATAAGCTCAAAGTTTTGCAAGAAGACGCTAGCTTTTTACTATACTTTGGTAGGATGCACTAGGTGGCATGGAAGTAAAATTGAAGCTAATTGCAATAGAAGTAGGATGTTACGTGAGGAAAGAGCTTTTCTTTAGAAACCTTGTGACAGTCATCACTTACATTTTTCAGATTTTTAAACAGGTACAAAAATATGTATTCTCATTCTGTGGCGATAAAAAATGGAGAGGTGAAGATCCAGGACTTTGTTGCTCTGATAACCAGCAATAGTAATGGCAAATAAACTGCTTGGACTCTGAACATTAATTTTTTTCAAAAGACATTTTTTACTCTTAGAAGTGTTGAGAACATATATAAAATTTTTATAGACAACATTTTACATCACATGTCACCACACTACGGGCTTTGTTTTGTAATTCTCTGGCAAAGGCGAGACAGAAGGGCCACTAGTAATGCATAAAAAAGGTTAATCATTGAAGCTGTGAGAAATTAAAACTCAAATCAATACAATTGTAAATTTTTTTTTCGTTCTATTTTCAGTCAGAAAACTATACGACTAGAGCCACAAAGTCCCGGTGGCTGACCTTTTTATTTTTAGCACCATGACAAATACAAATATATGTAATCGTAACTATTTGTATAGCTAGAAAATTAAAGTAATCAATACAATAGTAAGAATGGAAAGAAAATCCATCACTTAATGATTTATTTATTCATTTATTTTGACAGTGCTGCTCTAATCTTCCAAAATGTTCTGCAGCAGTTTCTTGACGCCTAAAAGTTTATACATTTAAAGCATTTGAAGTTTTCCTCCAATTTTGCCCTTTTGCAATTCTAGACATTTTACTTTTGTACAGACGTTATTGATACTTTTGTGATCCGTAAGGGCTCTTTTTCCCAAATTTGTTAAGTTATCATGTACATATGGGGCATTATTTGTAGACGGGAGACCCCCCCCCCCTTCCCTCTTTTTGACAAAGGTTGGTAAGCCATTTTGATACGTATGAGAGCTTAAAATTTAGCTCAAGATCCCTTTTTTCTAATGCTATGTGGCAATCTTGAATAATGTATTAGAACGAGCTAATATGGTGACCAGAGGCAAGTGAGAGTATCCTAAAAATAAGACTTTATTTATTTTTTAGCTCTAGAAAGCTATTGGAAAGCAGGTAAAGACATCATATAGATTTTAGTATTATTACTAGACGTGCCCATAGTCTGTTCTACAGTTACAAATAAGTTTAACCACACCTCACTACAAGAAAATGATTGATAAGTGAAAAGTTAAACGTTATATCAGCTACCAAGGATGCCTTCGAGATATAATGACGAATTATTTCGTGCAAATATGATATATTAACTTTGTTACTTCTTCCCCTATTGTAACAAATGCAGTTAAACAAGTGTAACCTAAAATAAGTGGCAAACAAAGCTGTATTGCGTTGTAATAAGGCTTCCGGCAAAGCTCACAGGACGAAAAAACAGTTTTTTAGCCATCTTTTTGTTTCTAAGTGACATAAAGACAAAGGCTTGAGCTGAAAGCCTGATGTATTGTTCCAAACCTCAGCAAAGTAGCTAGAAAAACTGTTTTGACGCTATATTGAGCTTATCAACACGTTTTGAAAAACGGAGAAAAGTTTCTTATCACTATATTTATTTTTCTAAAATTTAACATAAAAACTAAGGCTTGAGCTTGAAACCCGATGCAAAGTCTCTTACCTGAAAAAATTGATAAATAAAACTATTTAACGTTGTAACAAGTCTTTTAGCTTTAGGGCACAAAATAAGAGTTCTTTAGGGCAACTCTTATTTCAGAGTAACATGAAGATCGAGGCTTGAGTTTACAACCCGATGCATGCACGTAAATTTTTATTTTATAATCCATGTACATTTCCACATGAAATTTACGTAGGTTACTATGTGAAAGTTTACGTGGATACTTACCGACAAATTTCTCTAAATTTTCATGTATAAATACACTCAGATTGATACTTAAAAATCGAAGTAGAGTTTTGTGAAAAAATCTGCGTGGATATAAATCCAAAAATCCAGGTTTATTATCATGTAAAAATCCACGTGGATCTCCCTATAAAAAGTATGCAAATTTACCAGAATTTCTACGTCAATATTCACGTTCATAGTATCAATAGGGTCATGTATCCATGTATTAATTTTACTTTTTTTATTACAATTATAATACGTTTTTTCGTAGGAAATTTTATTTTCTTCTATATTTTTAATATTGAATATCGCTAAACAGTAGTATAAGTTAAAACAACAAATCCTTAGAAAAATTAAATGTGTGAGAATCAATAAAACTCAATCAACGTAGTCATCTACCCGATATTAATGATTGTCGTCAAAGTTACAAATTATAATTAAACAACAGTTATTAATTGTAATTTTAGTGTACAACACTGTTACAGTACAATATACGAGGTGTATTAAAATTTTTTTGTAACTTCTTTATACATACATCCATTTTTACAAAAATAAAACTATTTTTTATTTACAAATTTAATTGTAATTTGAATTTTAAAAAATCTAGATCTATTTTCCAGTCGAAGATTAAAAGTAATCATTTTCAAATGAAAAAATATTCCAAGTCGGGTATTTGTTTATCGAATTTTCTTTGATTTTGATAACTATATCTTTATTAAACAATGAGTTCAACTTTTTTATGTAAAATAAAAAAAAGTGAACTTGTGGCTTCCCATTTAAAGAATGAAGAAAGACTTTTTTTTGAAATTCGGATAATATTCAAAAAATGTTCATCTAAAATACTCTTATTTTAGTACATATATTATATAATCATATGTAAATGGGAAAAGTGTCTAAAAAGTGTTATCAGTATTCTTGATATACTGAGAAAAGAATCGAACAATTTTAGCTGTGGAGCAATGATAAAATAGCTGTACTGCTACATGCAGAGTATATACAGCTGAAACGGCACGAGCACACATTCTGTTTTGGCAGATGTGACGTCAGAGGTAATCAAACGTAGGAGCTTCGTTATTCTTTTACTTATTTTGCTTTTTAACGCGAGATGGGGATGATAACAACATAAGATAAACAAATACATACTGTTTATAACACAGAATTGATATGATAGGTGAAAAACAATTTTTGTACTCTCGTTTGATTGCCTCTGACATCACACCTGCCAGAACAGTGGGAGAGCTTGTGCTGTTTTAATTGTATAGACACTGCATGTCCCAGCACTGCCGTTGTAGCAGTGCTTCACAGCTAAAATGGTATGATTGTTTTTAGTATATAGAATAATATAGCAGTACGATTACATACAAAGACTACAACTGCATGGATAAAAAATGTAAGACCTACATCAAAATAAACAGAAAAACAATAATCTGTCCAGATTTAAATAGTGTATAAACAATTAAAATTACCATAGTTCTTAAAAAATACAAAAGTTATACGGCTATCAAAGGAATCTTTCGTAAAACATTAGATTTTTAAAAGTTTAATTAAATTTGCTTTATTATACAGTTTTTCAATCATATCGATTATGTGCGCATGCGCCAGGGCTCATACAAGGGCCGATTCCATTATCGAACAGATGCTTATGGATTATACTTCTCGAAGCAGATTAGCCCTCGTCCATGCCCTGGCACATGCACACATAAAGTATATGATTTAGTAAACAAACATAAGCAATTTTTGCAATTAACGAAACGTTTCACTGCCCACTACGTTCTATACTTATGTACAACATTTTTTTTTTTTTGTAATATAGTGTTACTTGTGAAAAGTTATTTTAATTTACTGATGATGTAATCAACTGCAGTGGTAGTTATTATTATGTCTTATTATCACTATTATTATTATTATTAGTATAAGATTCTTTTTCAGTACATTTTTAACAACAAAGCTGCGTTGTATACGAATTCTTGATAAAAAATAAAGACGTGAATACTATTTTTTTTATAATTGATGTAGTTACTTCACAAAAAAGTATTATTATACACCAAGGTACGTCATTGGTGTTTTTTAAATTATCTCATGTCGATTGCTTACAGTTGATAAACATTTTAATTTAACCTCTGTAGATATTGCAACTAGTGGAGTAAGTTTTTAATATGTCCATCTAACCATCCATCCATGCTAATTGATGTTGCAACCCGTATGGTAATAAAGGCCATGTCAGGAAGAACTTCAGAATGTTTTCGAAAAATCTGAAATAAAAATTTTCTTCTCTACATCCCCATTAAAAAATATGTAGGACATGAAGAGATATCAATAAAGTTGACAATGTTGACAAATCGATATCTTCCAACAGCCTCCTAAACAATGAATCGTTTAAAGCTGAAGCTATAGATAACACGAAAGTTTATCAAAATAATCAAAAATTTTCATCAATGAAAGTAGATGTACGATCTTAAAAGGAAATTGATTAAGAAGATATGCTTGATAGTTTGAAAGAAAAATTTAAAAGCCTGTCGTTGAAAGATGCTTCAAGACTAGGCATATTAACTGTAGCACCAATGTCTTTGTCTGCAAGAAAATTGGTAGCAAATTTAATTATAGCTGGACACTGGCTCAGAAAGCAGAAAACCTTAGAAACTCAGAGGTATAACTACTGTTTTAGCAGGCACAAAATAATCCCAAGAAACCATTGCATCACTCAAAAATTTTTATACCAGTGATTCAAATAGCTGAATAATATCCAGAAAGAAAGACGTTATTTCTATAAAAAATGTCTGGAGACTGTTCTACTTATTAAAAAAAATACTCTTGATGGATTTGAGAGAGTTGTTTTTAACGTGCAAAGAATCTGACCCTGAGTTTTCTGTCTATTTTACTACTTTCGCTTAACTGGACCCAAAAAACAGTGTCCTGGCAGGCTCCAGTAGTACGTATTCGGTATGTATATGCACAATACATTAGATTTGTAAGCTAATGTTAGATGGCACAAATATTTAAAAACTTACATCCAATTCTGAGACAATAATAAATGATTATAAAGATTGTTTAAGAATGATAACATGTGTGCATCCTACTAAAGCTTGTAATTTAAATGAATGTGACAAGTGTCCCTCCAGAAATTAATTATTGCAATTACTATGCACCTTCTAAGAGGATCAAATAATCACAGAAGTAAAGTACAGTCATTACACAGGGACAGACCGATCAACATTGTTTACGCAATTAACGAGTGTGCAAGATTATCTCGAAGAATTAAGGGATGAACTGTTACATTTAAAACCACATAGCTACGTTACCAAAGTGCAACCTTAGTTTTTTAAGAAAAAAGAAGGATGATTCGTTCAGGATGATTCGCAAGCCTTTCCCTTCAACAGCCAATGTACTGTGTTTCCATTCGTGTACTGTTTCAGAAATGATTCTGAGTTAGTACACAAAAGTTTCATGTTTGTATTGGATAGTACACGTCATGAAACATCTACCGTATATTACACAATAAGTACTTTACACAATTAAAAACAAGCTGTTTCCGTGAAAAATATTATATACATTAGTTATAGTGCTAAGCAGCATTTTAAAAACAAGTATCAGATGATTAATTTTATGTACCATAAAATAGACTTGAGTGTACGAGCCTAATAGCATTACCATGCTAGGGCACATGGCAAAGGAACTTTGGATGGCATTGGTGCTTTATTTAAAAGAGAAGCCACCCGTGCAAGTCTGTTATACCATCCATGTAACGCTATTCTCTCGCCAGAAGAACTTTTTGATTGGGGTGAAACCCATTTGAAATTCATTGATACATTATTCTATAGTAAAATAGAGCATGAAAAAATGTCGAGAAAACTGAGAAGAAGATTCGACAAAGTGCCTAGTGTTCCTGAAATAGAAATGAATCATTGCTTCATAGTACTTAAAAGTAATCATTTTCAAATGAAAAAATATTCCAGCGCAACATAATCAACGTTACTTGAATACAATATAAAATAAAGATTATAACTACAACTAAAAAGAATACTGATATTATATGCTGACACATTGTGATAACGAGAAAAACGTGTCAATAATATTGTTTTTGAAACTATGAGCGTACTTAATAATTGTTTTTTTTTCTACCTTAAGATGTCTTTCACAGGATTAAAGTATTTTTACGACTAAATTTAATAGTTCTTTGGGTTAAGCTTCGTTAGTTGTATTTAGAGACATCTTTCGATATATTGCCATCCATCTGCAAAAAGTAAATGGATAAAGCTCGATCCTTTGCCTTCAAGACGGTCAAGAAGATACTTAACAGAATAAAACTAGTCACTTTTCTGAGGATAGGGAGGCATCGAGTTTTCAGCTCAAGCCTTGGTCTTTATGTCACGCAGAAATGAAAATAGCTCCATAAAAATCTGCTTTCCATCCATAAATTATGCTGAAAGCCTTATTAAAACGTAAAACAGCTTTGTTCGTCACTTATTTAAGGCTAAAATTGTTTAACTGCATTTGTAGTCATAAGAGGAAAAAGTAATCACCTTTGTTAGTCGTACTTTGCGTAATAGTGAATGTAATTATTTTACGACAGAGAAGGAATTGTTAGCGTTAGTATGGTCCCTTGATAAATTGCATACATATTTACGTGGTGCAAAAAAAGTCCTGGTTCGTAAAGATCATGAGGCTCTTAAGTTTTTAAAAACATGCAACTTTAACAATGCCCGATTACAGCGTTGGCAATTGGCATCACAAGACTATAATTTAGAAATTTCACATATCCAAGCTAAAAACAATGCGAGTGCGGATTTTTTGAGTCGCGTAAATTTTCCTTCGAACAAGGATCTCAATGAATTTATCATTTCCTTTTTATGTGCTCATCAACCAAGTGCGTTATTTCAAGAGTCATTAAAAAATTTTTAGGAATTGCAAAAAAATGACGACCATCCGAAGCAAATTATATCTTTGTACAAACAAAATGATGTACGTATTCGTAAACGTTTTATGATGGTCAACAGATATTTATATAAAAAGGAAAATGAAAAGTTAAAGCTTGTGTTGCCAAACGATTTTCTTTTGAGGTTTATATCAGAAATCCATACCTTGTATCTACATATTAGTTCGTGTAAAACTTTAATGTTAATTAAAGAGAGATTTTTTGCCTCAAAGTTAAAGAACTTAGTGTACAAATACATAAAACATTGTCATGTGTGTCAATTAAATAAAGTTTTAACCGTAAAATATCAAGAAAATTTACGCCTATTTATACTGAAAAACCACTTGAAACATTATTAATAGATTTTTTATGGCCCATAACCAAGTACAAAGTATGGTTGCAAATATATTTTGTCAACAATAGACGTTTTTATACTAAATCGTAAAATTATATCCAATACGAAAAGCTACGTCACAAAATCACATAAAATGTATCTTTAAAGATTATATACCAAACTACGGCAAGCTGATTAGAATAGTGCAAGATCACGGTACGCAATTCACTTTAAAAATTTGGTTGAATAAAAAAAAAAAAAGATACTCTTTACACTTTTTCAAGCGTGAGACATCCCCAATCTAACATTGTCGAACGTATACATCGTGAACTTGCAAAGTTTTTTCGAACATGTCTCAATGACAAACATAACACTTGGTTCAACTATATAGAACTCATTATGAGTGTTATAAATGAGACGATCTATGAAACAACTAAAGTTACACCAGGAGTATTGTTTTTAAATAAAAATTCAAAGCGCATTTAGGAAAAATATTTGTCAATTGATGATTCGAATGTTGATTTAGCATACAATGAAAAAGTACAATTTGCGAAAATAAATATGCACAATTTTTTTGAAAAGACGTGCCGATAAACGAAACAAAAATAAAAAACATCTTATTTTTAAATTAGATGATTTAGTTTCAGTAAAGGCCTTAAATGTATCAGATGTTACGAATAAAAGGATTGCTAAATTTTGTAATGTTTACGAAGGACCATATAAGATTGTTCAAATTCACGGTGACGCATATGTTGTGTGTGACGAAGAGAGTGGAAAAATTCGAGGTACTTTTCATCTAATGTCATTACGACCACATTATATACCTTTCAAATGTAAATAAACAACTGCTTTATCGTGCTATCTTCAAGGACGTATTCCATTTCTCAGTAAACTCCTTAGTGTGTCAAGAATTAGTGAAGTATTTCTCAGTACAAATATTTGAATCATGTGGAGCACACAGGGTATTACCACACAGTATCCGTGTGAACGAGACGTGTGTGTGTGGGTTAACGAGAAGATGATAGAGTGTAATGTGAGTAGTTATTTATTTGAATCATTGAAGCATCATTTGGAACCACCAACAATCCGAGAAATCAAGCCACGAAAATTTTACGTTGATTTGAGCACGAACGTGAAAGAGATTGTGCTGGTCGATTTCAAGAGATATTTTTGAAACACCAACAAACAGAACAAGGTAATGCAGACTCCTAAAAAGGGACCCGCTATTATAAAGCCAGCGGAAAACACTTTATTGAAAAAAAAATTTGAAAACAAGAATCTCAAAGTGATTTAACGGTTTTTACAATCGAAAAAAAAATTACATTACCAGACGCAGAAATGCGTTACGCAAATTTACCACCTGGTATGTGCTTAAAAAAACGAAGTGCTATGCCTTTAACTAGTGTGGGTGATGCAAACAATGATAAGTTACTCAAAGCGAAACATTCTCTTGTATCGACTGAATGTTTATTCAGTGCCTCTCCATCGGATTGGATCTCTAAGGTCCTTTATTCGTCTTCTTTAGATAACAAATTATTTGAGGAATTTAGTTTGCAATATATTACTGGAGGTGTGTCTACCAACCAGGACGATGTGTTCATGAGTATGGGAAAGTACCAAGCCTTTTTTTGATAGCAATGAGATACCACGTATTTGCATTATTCGTTAGTCCTAGGTTAAAAGGGAGCACGAGATAGCAGTTGTGAAATCACTTTTCTTTTAATCGTAGCATATACATAAGCTGTACCGAAAGCTAAAAAGGGCATAACTTTGTAAATTGGTAGTGTGGAAGGATAAATCCTTCATTTAACAGTGAGCCATTAAGTGAATGTTAAATAAATACTTAAAGGGGCATAAATAAAGTCAGCCTAAGTTATAAATTATTAAATTTTTATAATATTTTTCTGCTCATTGGTCCACAAAACGATTGCATTAATTGTAAGAGGCACAAATTTTAAGGCGAATTGTACATTGCTTTTTCTTCTATTTATTTTTTTTTAGATTATTTTGTTTCAAAATTACTTTATTATTTTGCCACAAAATAAAAAGGAGCTATGTGACCATCGGTCACTCCTACCAAGAAAATAGTAAAATTATTTTATCAATTTCGACTATTAAAAATATAAAATTATTATTTTGTGTTCAAAGCTGCCACCAATAAGTAGGATATGCAAATATAGCGATAGTGTGCGT
Organism: Copidosoma floridanum; assembly: GCF_000648655.2. Next base: position 53,926 of record NW_019379502.1, on the reverse strand, counting down.
CATGAAGTGCAGGAGTAGAGGAAAGGGGCAACAACATTCTACCAATGATGAGAGTCCGCAAATTTCCCCCTCACGAAGCAATTGCCGTGCCGCAGAAAAACCGAGGTCTGCTGTACGATCAAGACACAGCCACATCAGATTCTAACTCTAGATTCTCGGCCTAGCAGGTCAAAGTACCTTGCTTCTCGGGCTTCTAGACTGATCTCACAACACTGGCCTATAGCGATGTGCTTGGTGAGGCGTTGTGTCCGAGCCTTCCGCGTACACATTACGCCAGCTTTTTTTATATTCTTGTTATTCATTAATTATTTAATCATTCTTTTGATAATTCTTTTCTAACGATTTTTAATTAATTTTTATGTTTTAAGAATAGTGTATTGAACTTTATGATTGTTCAAACACTTAAATAAGTTTTCATGCGGACGAACGTCTTGTGCCGTTTATGTAATTCGAGCCACGGGCTCCTGTGCATAAAACTTGATTAACTACATGATATTTTCGATTTACACGTTATTTGGCATATAAGTTGCGTTGAAAAACTAAAAAATTTTGATTTTACTTTTGCATCTAAATAAAACAACGTACAATTGACCACAAGAAAATTAAAGTTTTTTTAAGTATAATCCAATATTATTAAAACTCTGACTTTAAGACTTGTTCATAGGCAGAGCAAATGCTACAACTAATAGAATTTGGTTTGGTTTATAAAATGAAAGATAATAATAAAGTATTCCCGGTATTTTATATGATTCTTGAAATAAAAACTTAATTACCAATTTTTCTGCCGTACCTACTTCGCCTTCTATGTTTTACTTCAACAATTTCTTAATTCGCAATCGTGTGCCGTTACATAAGCCGTCTAATATACTTAAATTTTGAATTAAGATTACTGTTGTAACTTTTTTTGAATTAGGTTTATGAGGTGTCAAGCCTTCACAAATATTGTTTAACATTCCTAAGGAAAGTTTATATAAATATTGTCATAAGATTTATTAACATCTTTATAGGTTGCATTATTAATACTGTATACTTATTACAGCATGTTGATCCTACGGTATTTTTTTTATTATTTCCAGTAGAAAATTAAGGATCGAGTACATATGACAGACAAAAATTTTTAACAAGAGCAGAAAATCTTACGTTGCAGCAAAATTACTTATATCAAACTTCTTATCCATCGAATAGTAAGATTTTTAGTTTTATACTTAATACTAAAAAATTAACGCAACTGTCTTTTTTGCATGCGTATATTACGATAGGGAGCAATAGAAAAACTTTTTTTGGATGCAATAGTAATAATGTGAAAGTTTAGACGACCTGATTTTTTTGTTACCGTAACATGTGACCGTCAATAATTTGACATAAAGCAAATTTGAGTCAACTTTTCTAAAGATACTACTTTATAGAATATACCAAAATAACTGTTAAAGTATTTCATACAAAACTGAAATTGATTCTAGACAACATAACTAAACCTAATATTTTCCGAAAAGTTATTGCTTACGTTTATGGCAGTGGATTTAAAAAAAGAGATTACATTACTCTCATATTATAGTAACATTTCATATAAATAATAAATTATTCACTACTATAGACAAAGATAAATATTTTTCAGTGGACGTTCTATTGGTGTACAAATATGAAAAAAATTTAGTAAGTACATGCTTCATAGACTTTATGGTAAAAGTAGTCTATGTCTTACCAATCATCAAAAAATTGGTACAATAAGGTTCCAAAAAAGTTTACTTATAATACTGTTTTTACAAAAATGGATACCGAAGTAACAAAAGAGGTGACAATAGATGTAATAATAACATATATAGAATTAATAAAAAGATTCTAGTTGATAATTTAATGGTAGTACCAAACAATTTATTTCTGTCAGACAACATTAATGTTAAGTATTGTACATCTATTTAAAGTATAAAGTATTTTTTTTATTATGTCCATAAAGAAGAATATAGAGCGTAACGTAAAACAACGAAAGCAGATACAAGTGATAAAAAAAAGATGTAAAAATTTTTTATGAAATATCAAAGTATGTAGATGGCCGCTATTAAGGCCTCATGTAAGCAGCATTGCAATTGTGAGAGTTTTCTCTGTATACACGTAGTCACTCTGTATTCAACTTATCAGTAACGTTGAAAGTAAAAAAAACATCCTTATACAAGAAAATGATATGTTAAATACTATAGAAAACTCCGAAATAGCATTAATGGCTTGGTTTAAATAAAATAGAATAGATAGTTTTGCTAAAATGTTAGGTACCTTAATATTTTAGAATGTTACTGTTTAATTCAACGGTAGAAACTTTGGTTGAAAAAAAAGAGTAAGACAAAATTAAAAAAGCCTTGGGAATAGTAGATAAAACTTCGAAAGATCTTTATAATGCATGAATGATGTTTTATTAGGTGAAAATATATACATTTCAGGAGGCGATTCTAGACAAATGCTTTCAGTGATAAAGCATTAGTGTAAAAGTTTTAAAATAAGTTAAACTATCAAGCATTAATTTATTTAAAAACATTCCTAAATTATGAAATTGAAAAATGATATGCAGTGTACAGATTAAATTTTAATTATTAATAATGGTCATACCACATAAAATCATAAAGTCTTTTAAACTTTCTAGGAACGAAAAACTGATGATGTTTGTATACAAATTTATGAACATAGTATGAAAAGCTGCCTAATTAAAGTAATTCCAACAACTTATATCAAAGTGCCGTTCATTTCAAATAATAAAATTTTCAATTTTATAAAAGAAAAAAAAACATGCTTATTACAGCATAGATTTTGCAAAATAAAAGGGTAGTGATCGTACTGAGAAAAATATGAATATAAATTTTTTTTTAGAAACTCTAAAAACTATACATAAAGGATTACCAACATGTTAAATGTTACAAATTAAAAAGTTGATGCTACAGTTATGTTAATCAGAAATATTATACAAATATAAATGTTATATATCCCTTAGGAAATGAGTTTTTCAAGTACATAGAATGCATCTTGAAAATAAGACTTTTAACAAGAAAAATTGTGTTAAAAAACTTTTACATTAGGACACTGTTTTCCTAAGTTTCTAAATTAAAGAAAAATATAAATGCTCGCATTAAAAAGTTTTCATGCATGCTGTAACTATGACAATAATCTTATAAATTCTTAATCTTGGTAAAAAATTAATTTTACAAAATAAAGGGACAGGATAGCCTTCAATTTTTAACCATAAATTTTTTAATTACTAAACTCGTCGAATTTATTATCAAACGTATATTTCATAATCATATGAATGTTATACACTTATTTTTTGTTTTTAATATCACATTGCTGCTATGTAATAATAATNTGTGTGTGTGTGTGTGTGTGTGTGTGTGTGTGTGTGTGTGTGTGTGTGTGTGTGTGTGTGTGTGTGTGTGTGTGTGTGTGTGTGTGTGTGTGTGTGTGTGTGTGTGTGTGTGTGTGTGTGTGTGTGTGTGTGTGTGTGTGTGTGTGTGTGTGTGTGTGTGTGTGTGTGTGTGTGTGTGTGTGTGTGTGTGTGTGTGTGTGTGTGTGTGTGTGTGTGTGTGTGTGTGTGTGTGTGTGTGTGTGTGTGTGTGTGTGTGTGTGTGTGTGTGTGTGTGTGTGTGTGTGTGTGTGTGTGTGTGTGTGTGTGTGTGTGTGTGTGTGTGTGTGTGTGTGTGTGTGTGTGTGTGTGTGTGTGTGTGTGTGTGTGTGTGTGTGTGTGTGTGTGTGTGTGTGTGTGTGTGTGTGTGTGTGTGTGTGTGTGTGTGTGTGTGTGTGTGTGTGTGTGTGTGTGTGTGTGTGTGTGTATGTGTGTGTGTGTACGCGTGCGTATGTGTGTGTGTAGGGCTTTGCGCCCCACGCGCTTCGCGCACCAACCCCCGTTATTGCGTTATAACTCCAATTTTTTCATAGTAGGCTCTGCATTCATATTTTATAAGACCTTAAGAAGTAATATAATGATTTGTTGAAGGAAAAAAAATATGCTTAAGTAGATTTGTTGAAATTTAGAAGACTACGGCATTTTTAAAAAATATTCGAGAATAGATGTATTACGCTGGGGAAAGATTTCTAGGCTGCTTTTAAGGTAAAACAAAGAACATGCTGCTGATTCCTAATTAAAGCGGTAAAGCTTATAAAGAGTTCCGAGTTTAAAGTTTGTTTATTGATATGGCTAAGAATTCATGGAACAAGGCCCTGTGTAGCCTAAGCAGTATACAAGTTATTTTATAATTTACAATTAGTAAAGTTATAATAGGGCTACACTTTGCGCACCCTGCATTTATCGAAAATTTAATATAATAAATATAATAGAAAAAAATATATACAAAGAAAATATAAAAGAAGTAAAAAATAGTAACTAAGAACAACCTTATTTGCAGTAACAACAACAATTACTCACAGTTTTGCAACTTATTAGTATAGTTGACACGTAATATGTAGAAAGAGAGATGTGCCCTTAACTTTTTTCTTTTTTGTGAGCTTTAGTTTGTAGGTATGCTTTTTTTGAAACAAGCAGTCCATCCTGTATGCGTCAACAAACAACAATTTTGTTTACAATTCCATTAACGTGTTGTATTTAAGTAATGTAAATGTCATGTATGCGTAAAAGCGTGTATGTGAGCTGATCCATTTGAGAAAAATAATTTCCAGCGTTGTTGCATATATTTGCGCTCTTCCCACCTACTCCAAATTTTATTTTCAATCACAAAGGAAATTTTTTAAAAGAAGAAAGCGTAATAACAATCTATTGTTGCATTAATACAGTATCAAAACCTTTTTTTTTTTTTTATGAAAATTATAAAAGAATGTGAAAAATTGTATAAACAATTATTTAATTATTTGAAAGAAACAAATTAGTAATAAGTAAATGAATGTTGATTATTACATATTATGAAATCTGCTCTGCTGATATAAACTGATTTTCAAACTTTTGAAGAAAATGGGTACCAAAATATATATTTTGTTGAATAAGTTATTTATTAATTTATTAATGTATAATTAAACAAAAAGTCAATAAAAATTTATACAAAAAACAAATAACTATTAACAGTAAGATGAAGTAAAGTAATCGGTTTTCCATTGTCAAGCCAGCTCATAGCAGAGTGGGTCTGGAGCTTGCCCAGTGTACAAGAGAACATGGGTTCAAATCTCTTTGTGAACTGTTTTATTTTTTTTTTTTTTTTAGAAATTGCTTAAAAGAAAAAACAAGAAAAATTTTAAATGTGTGGTCTGGTGTGATTAAATAATGTTGTGTGGTCTGGTGCTATGACATTGTATGGTGTAGTACTGGGGACCGGAAGTAAGTCACAAGGCGAGGAGCAAAGGGGGAGAATTAAAGCAAAATTCACTTTCGTTACACTTTTTCTCAAGGTCACTAATCTGAAATCAATGATTTACTTTGTAGGGCAGAACGCGCCTATCAAATAAAATTAATCAAGAAGCAATTTCTCTGAAGAGAAAATGTATTAAACCAGATTGATTTCAAACAGTAACATGTAATCCTGAATAAGAAGAATTGATGTTAATTTCATCTCTATTTCCTAAAAATATGACATTAAATAATATTCTAAACAAAACTGTTAAACTATTTTACTTAAAATAAGTGTCAGCTTTGTATAAAATCATTAAAAACAATATATTTAGTAAGGTATTAGAATACGTTCATACCATCAAATTCTTAAGATATGGTTTACCTCGAGCACACAGTTTAATAACTTTGCATCTGGATACAAAAAATTACACCTGAACTAATTGATGCAATCATTTTAGCTAAAATTTCTTCTGGTAATACAAAACTTATAAAATTAGTGATTTTACATATGCTTTATAAATATTATACGAACAATGTCCTTGAATAATTGATAAGAAATGTACCATAGTAGTTTTCCTACGAGTTTGAAAAGTCTTTGTTTGCGAACCGAGAGGTTTGCGGCCCGAGCCGAAGGCGAGGTCCGTAACGAGGTTCGTAAAGGAGACTTTTCGAACGAGTATCGGGAAACTGCTTTTTTGCCCGAGGAAGTACCAGCCTCCCAAAACCACCCGAGGGCGGAAAAAAAATTTTCTCCATTTTTTACAAACGTAACTTTGCTTCCAATGAATGGTAACCCTGACTATGAAAGAAGAAATAATACTTTTGAACAACATGTTTATTAACTTAAGAGAAAAAATAAGATTTTCGTGGATAAATAATCCATTGGTTGTACCGTATAATAAATTTTTGTTGTTAAGATATCAATTTCATGTCGACGTCCAATTCTGCGCGTCTTCAAAGCATAAGATACATTTATGACTGCGTACAATTTCTTTCTTTAAGCGCCAACCCCCAACTGTTGAATTGGTTCAATACTTTACTGTTCAATAAATTATATAGTGGAGCTTAGGAGTAGCAGACAGTAGTGGGGGAATGCTAAAACTAAATAACTTGGTAGAAATAAGGTAAAAATTCAAACAATTCTGTATATTTTACAACCATTCTGACAAACGGTGCGTATAACGGCTTTGCATTGCTGTGTTAATGTGCACGTATATACTTTTGTCATTTGCATAGTAAAAAACCTCGTCAGACTTAATTGTGACATCACTTACTTACACAACTAACGGGTTATTACAGCATCAATACTGCAACTGATAAAGTTGTTGATAAATCAGATGATATTATTTCTATGATTTTTCCCATAGACAGTCTCCGTATGCACGGAACTTGTTAGCAACTGTCAGGCATACCATTGGTAAAACATCTGCTGTTACATGGATATGCAATAATATTTTGAAGACCTGAAAGACACTTGGGATGAGAAGAGAATTGAGTGTCACTGTACCTGCCGTATGTAAGTACATACTTGCACTAAGAGAACGTCGGTATAGTTGCATTACTTACATTGGTGCCTCTACAGTACTAACACTAACCAATTTTGGGAGCGTAGTGGTCCTAAACGGTACAGCGTGTTCATGCCAATGCTCCTGACACTAGCTATGCTTTTTTCTTTGACACAGACACTCCTACTCTAGAATAGTACAGATCCCAATAAAGTAAAGACTATATACATTCATTGAGTTTCTATGCCCTTTGTTAGATAAGTCTAGATCATATGTACGACACAGAGGGACGCCGAGGCGAGGGAGACATCACCCAACTCTGATTGGCATTGAGCGCAAGGGTGGACCCCAATGTTATACGTGTGCGTACAAGTGCATGTCTAAGAAAAATTGTGAGATAGAGGGGTACGTGGTAGAAAAGCTTTTGCGTGGCACAGTTCTGTTGTTGAGGTGTACCTATGCTTGGAATATCGTTAAGAATACTAATTTGGTCCTCTCTCATCCACGATTTTTTGGATTGCTGGTCAAAACTTGAGACTCCTACTTACACGGAGTGGAAAACTCAAGCGTAAATTTTTTATTTTCATCCCCTCTTGGTTTATAATCTCTGACGAGTCATGGTAACAGTATTAATGCACAAAAAAAATCATCAATTTTTTGGGCATATTTTACGAAAATAGCTCACTTTTAACGTTTCATTGATTACCTGAATATTGAAACAAATGAATCTGACCAACTATTGGGTCATAATCCGAGTAATTCGCTCACGATTTCCAACTGTGTACAGAAGGGTAGTTTGACGTAGATTTCAAGTTGCAACGACCCTGCCAAACTCCTTAAATTTATATATCATGGCTTCTCATCTGCAATGGAAAGCAGCTAAAGTAATGCTTCACTGCAGATTTCTGGAGCCAATGTTTTGATGAGCTGATATATATATATATATATATATATATATATATATTTGCAAATATATTTTGTCAACAATAGACGTTTTTNGGTAATGTAATCCGTTATTATTATTAATAGATTTAACCATTACACTGATTAGGAGCTCATTAGTTACGGAATCTTAAATGCTGGAAAATGCGAGTGACCCAGTGCGAAATAATCGGAAAAAATTATCATCAAATAAATATATTTGTATATCTATAACATGTAGATAGAATCTATGTAACATTTTATTTTCATGATATATTAAATCATATTTTCATTGAAGGGCTTTGAGTATAACTTGAATAAGCGAATAATCTTTTCATTACCCATAAAAATTGTTTTATATGGTGGAACGTTGCTTGGAATGCCTTATACAGTGAACTATATAATAAAACATTGAAGTTTATAATTTAACATATAATAATAATGATGCTTTGCGCAGCAATCCCCTATAAATCAATTATGACTGTTCGAAATCGAACTCAGTAAGATAGTGGACAGTATATTTTTGTGTATCGCACGCCGAATTTGGGGGAGCGTGAAAAAAGGATGTAATAAAAGGACACAATAATAAATGCACAACACACTTTAAACACTTTAGCCGTTTATTATAAAAAACAATCTCTCTATTTAATTCGACTTTAACAAGTCATAATACTTGCTTACATGCAAGATAAAAAAAAGGCAGAACTAAATTTTGCGTCAGACTGAGAAATTACGTGTCAATAGAAATTGTGAATCGTTTTCGTTACAATAATCTTACATAAATCGATACACGTGAAAATTAAAAACACGAGTGCAAAGCGACTTACCAAAAAGGGCGTTTGAGGCTGACTAACGATAACCGCAGCAGCAGCAAGCTGCTGGACATAGGTAAGTATAAAACAGAGTCCATTGGTGTATTAATAGACACGTGCACGCTTATGATTGGCCCTTATAGGTAAGAGAATATCCTAAAGCGCAAGATTTCAAATCTCATAAACTAAATTTTCTATTTACATCAGTACAATGTTACTGATGTTGCACAATGACCTTACATTACTTCTTGACGATGAGATAGATCATGGTGATACAACAGTTTCGTCTTAAAGTAATTCAATTACGCAGATGAAGGGATTTATTGATAAACTATTCATTAATATCAATAACAGATTCATCCATATACGACACGTACATGTCTGTATACGTATTAAGGTCTAAAAAAACGGTATGATCCCTGTCAGGTTTTCCAAAAGTAGTGTAGGGGTGGTGGGGGTGGTGGAAGGTCACGAAAAAATGCGTAGGGGGGCGTGAGGACTGAGAGGGATTTTGGTAAAAACTGAAATCTATCAAAATAAGGGAGAAAACAATGGGTTTTCACCTTATTTTATGAGGTGGTCAGTGGGGGGCTGGTTAAAGAGGGGACTGTGGAGGATGTGTGATGTGTGGGGGTTGTGTGGAATACCTTACTAAGATAACTCTATAATATAGGAAGATTTACATATATATATTGTTACGGGGTGCAACTAAGGCGGAACAACGAAGCAGAAGTTTCAGCCTCAACTGGTCCTGTGTTGCCCGGATACCCTCAAAGACACTCACTGTAATATTTAAACGCGGGTCTCGTCCATCGTTACCCCACTGAGGCCACGTACCACGGTGATATTCGTTATCGTCGCTTCTCGCAACTTTCTTATTTCAACAAAGGGGGGGGGGATATAAAACACAAATGAACTTAACACTTGCAAGTATTATAATAGAAAGTATATATTTCAAAAAATGTATAAAAAAATTACAAAGACACTCGCGGATGTAGGTGTATGTCTGTGTATGTAATCGCACGTCGAGCCATCGTGCTTGATGTACTCGTGGGACAAAATTACAAACCAGGCAGTCCTACGCAGGCTACATGAGAACAGCTACCCTTCACAAAGAGGCTGCCTGTTGGAAGGTACTCACAGGTGCTATGCAGAAACGCTGGTACCTCTAGCCATCGAGGATTTGAGGACGGATAACGAAGTCATCTTAGCAGGCGTCTCCGCTGACAACGGCTGATGCTTATTCGGGGTTGTCTCTCACCTCTTTGAGCTGGTGTCACTTGGTGCCTTAGTATCTTCCATGGCGGTTCGTCCACGTTGATGATATTTTCCCTCGCAGTGGTCATCAAATGTCCTTGGTTGTCACAAAAAACACCAAAGCCACCAACAAAATAACTGAAAAGGACGCTTCTCACGTAAAACAAAACAAATTTCTTCGCACACCCACGCAAAACTGAGCTAATCTGCCATCTCTGTTTTTCTTCTTTTCCCTCTTTTCCTATCTGTCCTAGCATACCTATGATGGCTCGACGGTATCTTAACGTTAGATCCCCTGACTAGACGTTGGATACCGGGGGTTTTCAACTCTACTTCCTGGGAACGATTCAGGAAGGCTCTGGGGACGATAACTGTGGCTAAGGAGAAAAAAAACACAGGGCAAGTTAAGATGTATGCGCTTAAAATACTAAAATTGCGCTCGTTTTTGGGGTCACAAATATTGGACTCACAAGTTACTTGGTCGCATGCTTAGAATTTATCGCGTGGTCTACGATCAATCACAGGTGTCTTAGCCATGGCGGATGGCTTCGTCACCACATTTGCTTCTCGCGGGTGGCCTTGCTTCGGCCTGGCTGGACCGGCAGCCTTGCTTACATTAGATAAATTTGCATCAGGCTTGTCGTGTTTTAGCTGTTCGCCACTTTTCAACGGTCGTTGAGAGGCACTGACTACTTCTTCTTCAGACCCCAAGTTATTAGACGGGGGGTCTTCTCTCACCGTCGTTGAGATTCTACTCTTGTGGAGATTGCACTGCCTTACGTGTATAGGACCTAAGCACGTGCCCTCATTTGGATTCCAACTTGTATGTGTTAGAACTGAATGCCATTATGGCGGTAAGGAGGACGACATCAATAGGAGCCAATTTCGCCGTTAAGCCCTGCGTTGCTGAGGATAAGACGTGGTGCTCCCACCATACCTGGTTACCAGGAACTTCAACTATGTCACGATGTTTGGCACTGTAATGCAGGGGGGCATTGGCCTATGCTTTATCGTTTTGCTGGGCTCCTTCCACGTGCGGCATCGGCAAACGCTCGATGAGTTGTTTCCAGCTTTCCAGTGCTTCTTCCTCCATAAAGTACTGTTAGGCCATAGAATCGACTCGTCAAGGCATCGTACCTGGTGCGTATGGTTTTCTACCAGTGTTAAGCATCACGGGAAAAAAATCTGTAGAAGCGTGCCTCTCCGTGTTATAGGTGAACACATGTTCGGGTAGCTTCTTGTCCCATGACCTATGATCGGCTTCGACGGAAGCTTAAATCATGGTCTTGATCGCGTGGTTCAGACGATTGACTAGGTTTGCCTGCAGGTGATACGGTGGCATGAGCGTGTACCATATTCCTAGGTTCTTCAGGAACCCATTGATACCCTTGTTTTGAAACTCAGTGCCGTTATCCGTCGGCAGAACTTCCAGGGTATCATGGCGACAGATAACGCATTTTCTTAGCGCGCTCACAACAGCCTTTCCGTGAGCTTGCCGTAGCGTCACAACTTCGGCTTACCTTTTAAGTAAATCTTCGACCACAAGGACATATGCGTGTGCGTGCATCGTCTTCACTAGGAGGCCCATCATATCAGCTGCCACTACCTGTCATGGAGCAGTGATGACCCTACGCTCCATTAGTCCTGGGGGTAACCTCTGCTTTAACTTGGTTTGTTGGCAAACCAAGCAGATCCATACATAACGGACAACATCCTGGTAGTATCCCAGCCAGAAGTAAAACTGGGACACACGCGCGAATCTCTTCTCATGGCCAAGCTGGCTAGCAGGTGGCGTGTCATAACACTCCTGCAGCACTTGATCATGCTGGATTTAAGGTACTACCAGCTTTTAGGTTTTGGTGTCACCGAGAGTCTCGTCAACCATAGAGTTGAGGCGATACGCGTACAGGTATCCCCCGACGATCTTTCATCGTGGATGTCCCAGTGGGTCGTTCTATGTATCATCTCTTGGTTAAAAGGATTTCTAGTAGGGGGCTTTCACACTAGCGCTGCCATGGCGAGGCTCTCATTATCCTCATCGAAAAATGTAATATACAATCGTGGCAGATCGTCAGGCACGTAGTTTTGCGTCCCTTTCCGGTGTTCAACCTCCAAATTCTTGCTTTAAGGCTCTATGGCCCATCTTGACAGTCGTCCAGTGGGGTTGTTAATATTTACCAACCACTGGAGACTACTGTGATCAGTCATGACTTTGAAGGGTGTCTCTTCGATGTACGGGCAAAGCTTCCTCGTTCTCCACAGGACTGCGAGGCGTTCCTGCTCTGTCCCGCTGTAATTGCTTTTAGCCAGTGTCATAGAATGGCTAGCAAACTCCGGACCCTTTTCCTGCCCGTTGACTATCTGTGATACGATGGGGGATAATCTGGAACCACTGGCATCCGTTTGCACCATGTACTGACTCTTGAGGTGAGGTCGCTGCAGCACAACTAAAGACGTCAGCGAGGCCTTTAGCTGTTCGAAGAATCGTTGTTACTCATCTTTCCAGTAAAATGGCTAATCCTTGCGTAACAACTTATTTATAGGCTCTACTATCGACGATTTGTTTGGTAGAAACTTTAAGTACCATGAAACCATGTCTGTAAGCCGCCTAAGCTGTTTCAGATTCTTTGGAGCCAAAAATGCCATAGTTGGCTTTAACTTGGCTAGATTCGGTCGTAATCAATCTCGAATTAGAAGGCCACCAAGGTAGCTTATCACTTATTGGCAGAACTCGCTTTTCTGTCAGTTGAGGGTGAGTCTTTCATCATGGACGTGCTTCAGTACGTGCGCTAGCCTTTTGAGATACTCTTTAAATGCCTCCGTGACAATTATAATGTCATCGAGGTAAGCATAGGCATAAGGCTCGAGCTCTGGTGTAATGACGTGGTCAATCAACTGCTGAAACATAGCCGGCGCATTACTCAGACCAAATAGTAACCGTCAAAACTGAAAGAGTATTTTTCCTGGCACTTTAAATATTGTTACCAGTTTAGTCTTCTCAGCTTATGGTATCTCGGGATACGCACTGCTGATATCAAGGAAAGAGATAAAATGCGCTTTATTCAGCTTGCAAAAGATGGTATCAATATGTAGCAATGGATACGCGTTGAGCGCTATCACCGCGTTTACTTTCTGGTAGTTGATGCAAAGCCGATACTTGCCATTCTTTTTACATATCATGACTACGGGACTCGCCCTACCTTTATTGGGTAGCTTGATCACGTCATTTCCGAGCATCTCACTCACCTGGGTGTGTATGACCTCTTGGATCTTACGTGATACGGGGTTGCACTTCTGCTTGATGGGCCGTGACGTCGTGACCTTGATCTCGTGCTCGACCCACGTAGTGAACCCTAGGGGGGGCTTCACACTCCACGTAGTGATTCAAAAGGGTCTGCAACTCTTCTTACTGCTTGGATGAGATGTCATTCAGCCTGATGGCAGCAAGTCAGACCTTGCCTATCCCTGACAATCCTGCTTCCTCTAGGAGAACCTTGGTCCCTTGTTCTTTTAAATCCAGAACTCTATCAACAGAATTATGGACAGTCCCGAAAGCGTTAATAAAGTTAGCGCTGACGTAAAAACCAGCGTTTATCTGGGGCAGTACAATAACGTCCACGTCCTGTTCAACTTCTCCTAGTTTAAAAGGTAGAATAACGAGGCCTAAGGTGCGTGACGGTCATCCGTGACACATTACCTGGCTTTCTAGCATGGGGCGTAGTTGCCAACCACAGAAGTTGGCTATCTGAAGCCCGACTGCTCGCATGACAGTGTGGGTAGCGCCAGGGTCGTATAACGCTCGCACCTTTTAACTTGCTCCTTTAAGCCGTAGCCACTACCGGCGCGCGTCCTCCGATGCAACCGTAGCCTGTGAGGATTAGGGAAAGAGGAGCGGAGTAATACCCTCGTTAACGTCTGCCTTCTCTCGTTTCCCTGCCTCTTATTCAGACAATTCCGATCGTAGTGGCCAAGGTAGTTGCATTTATAGCATTGTGACTGTGACTTCCGTGAAGGGGATCCTTCTCTCCAAGTGGCAGGATCTCTCTTGCATAACCGCTGGTAAGCTTTACGTTCCATCGCCGGATAATTTGTCTTAAGTCCCGGCATCCGGAGTTGACGTACAACCTAACTGACTCCGACTGTCTTTCCACCGGAGGTGGAAGACTCCCCCCAACCAGGCTGTGGTACTCACTCATCTGAGAGTAGCTCACCGATGCCATATATGCGCTTGTTACCGCGCATACCAGGCACATCACTTGCACCCAGCTGACTGGTGTAGGTGGCCATAAGGGTCCCATCATCATGGTGGCAGTGGTGCTAAAATATGTGCCAACGTCGCGCATCGACGGTATGTCTACGTTATATCAGCCATTTTTAAGTAGCTTTAGGTCAAGCCTGTGAGATGCCTGCTTACCAAAAATCGTTTCGAGCCTTCTCTCTGGCACGTTATCGATTTGGTCTCCTTGCTAATTTTGGAAAGCCACGTTCCTCATTTGTGAGTAGTTTTTATTAGCTGTACAAGCTGAGCTTCCTCGAGTCAAGTTTTCAATGCTTTCATTGACTTTTATCAGCCTATCGCGTTGCCATCTGTTCTCTTCTTCGAGAGTCTGCACTGATCATGCTTTTCTAAACTTGTCCGAATTTTCGATAGACAAGGGCGTAGTAATAAGAAGCTCGTCTTTGTCTATAGCAGCTACTCAGACATTATCAGCTTCAACCTGTGTGCCTGAACTTACTGCTATTATCGTGAAAATGTCTCCTCTTAAGAGCTAGCTGGAGTTGCCATGGTCGTTTGAAATACTAAAATTTTCCCTACACAATTTATTTACAGTAAGTGCACTATGCTGCAGTACAGGGATTAGCTTAGAGAAGAGAGCTGACGGGTAGAGAAAGTTTGTAGCAAGTCGTAAGCTGGACACAATTTTTTTACCTATACTTAACTCTTGAAGCTTTCAATTGAATTTATAAGTTAATATGTAGCTTATTTAAAAGCTATTAGCTGTAGGTATATCAATTCCTTTAACTTTTTTTTGGTATATGTGTACATTTGTGGTACAATATTACATTCAGTTATGTATATTGTGTAGTGTACCTTACACACGTACACTACTACCTATGTGCTCGTCGCACAACGAGCCACGAGTAGCCAACAGCCGTGTATATATATATATATACCAGTGTATACACTCAGTACATGCCGTCTGCCCTGTAGATCAGCGTTCGCTGCCTGTGAAAATCCGGTTTCACAGACAAGGCTTGTTGGCTATTGAAAATAATATTTCGACTCGAAATTTTTTTTTTTCGCTCGCACTCGTACACAAAATTTTGAGTGCAGGAAGTCAGCACTGATCAATGAGGTGCGTTAAAAAAATAATGAGGATTTTCGTTTTATGAAAAAAATACTTATTTATTCATCAATATCTATTTGTCCCCTTCAAAATAATCCTCCTCGGATATAATACACTTATGCCAACGCTTTTTCCAATCCTCGAAACACTTTTGAAACTTGATCTTTGTAATAGCTTTGAGCTCTTTTAGCGATTCGCTTTTAATGTCATCTATTCTTGTAAAATGACGGCCTTTGAATGTTCTCTTTATTTTTAGAAATAGAAAAAAGTCACATGGAGCCATATCTGGCGAATATGGAGACTGAGGCATCGTTACAGTTTTGTGTTTGGCCAAAAATTCACAAACAAGCAATGAAGTGTGAGTAGGTGCATTATCGTGGTGCAAAAGCCATGAACTGTTTTGCCACGAATCCGGCGTGGTTTTCATTGGTTGTTGATGTGCTTGGATGTACGGGTCGTTCGTCATCTTCAATGTTTTCGCGGCCATCTTGGAAACGCTAATACCACTCATAAATCATTGCTTTACTCATAGGAGACTTACCATGTGCCTTTGTTAACATTTTACAAACTTCACTACACTTTATTTCATTTTTTACGCAAAATTGAATAAAAATTCTTTGATCCAATTTTTTAACAAACAAAAATCGCCGAGCTCGAAAAACACGTCTAACGTTAGCGGCTGCCACTTTAAAAGTAAGTAATGAATATTGCTAAAAATTTTATTATTCTTCAGGGGCATTTGTAGCAACATAATAAAAAAATTTTATACAGGCGAACTCTCAAAACCCGTGAAATTTAAAAATTCTTGTTACTTTTTGACCACACCTCGTAAAATTGTCACGTAAATATGCTGCTATTTTGTTTACACCCGCGACCCACTTGAGTCTGCCGGTGTATACCGCCTATACTGTATGCGCTATTTATTTTGATTTGCTGTAGCTGCTGCTACAGCTTTTTCTTTACTATTACTATACGTATAGTAGTAGTGAATGTCGTCTACCTTGTAGACGACGTCGTGCGATACCTGAACGTGGGTTTTTGTGTCGGGTGCCTATGTTATGGTGTGCATGCGACTTGGATAAACGAGGTGAAACACACAACCTCGACCGAGCCTGTGTTGCGACACTCCCTGTAATATGTTTGTATACGTGGGTCTTGCTTTTCAAGACGCCGCTGGAACCACGGATCGCTGGCGACCTATGTTATCGTCGCTTCTTGCGACTTTTTTGTCACAACACAAGGGGAAAATTAAGCACATAAACGAAATAAACTCTCGCAATTATTATAGTAAAAGAAATGTATATTGAAAATAATAAAAAAAAGCAGATGTGGGTCTCGCGACCCCCAG
>NW_019379501.1:1455502-1467214 GCF_000648655.2 Copidosoma floridanum | reverse complement strand
AATCAAGATTAAAAGGCTAACTTTTTCTTTCCATGCGTAAAGGCAAGTTTCACTGGTGTGCGTTTGTGATACTAGTTTCAGTGCAGCCACACGAAAACACTCGATCCATTTCTTCAAGCTGATCTTGAGTCTATAAAGGGCTTTTTCTAGATTACATACTTTATTTTTCTTAAGTTAATCTTCGTCAAGCAGACCTTCAAGAAACACTATATTTATTTCTTTCTTGATTGAAGCATTCATGAATGCTGTCTTGACATCCAGCAGACAAGTTTCTGGATTAAATTTATTAAAAGTTGATATTACCGATCTCACAAGAGCCAACCCAGATACAGGGGCATAAGTCTCTTGCAAGTCGTACTTATTCCTATCTTTAAACCCACGAATCACTAACCTTACTTTAAATGTCGTGGTTCCCATCTTCGTCTATCTTCTTCTTTAGGACTCGTCTGGAATCTATGATGTTTGGCTTGCTTCCTTTAACATTCATAGTTGATCTATCTACAATTTTCCATACTTGATTTTATGCATCGACTCCAATTCTTCGTAAATTGGTTTGAAGTTTTCTTGAACAAGCTCTTTATTCTTCCTCGGTTGTCCTCATTTTATCTTGACTCATTGTTCTCTCTCCATTTCTAATAATACTTCAAGACTATCTTTACCAAACTAAATAAACCATTCATCTTATTTGATGTCTGTCTTATGATTATTTCAGTTTGCTATTTTATCACTTCCCCAGACATTTCTAAATACAAGTCTTTCATGGAATCTTACACCCGGAACCTCATAAAATTTTCATCCTTTGGTCTTAGAAAAATGTAGCTGGTAGTAGTATAGCCAACCAGTACTACTCGTATACCTTGTGGGCTGTATTTGGTTCCAGTGTTCCTGTGTATCTTAATAAAGGCCACACGACCAAATCTTATTTGACTTATTTCTATCTTTAGATTGGGAGTAACATTTCCTGAGGAAGCTCAGTAGTGATGTTATGTGAGTGGCGTATTCGGGTGAGGACCCTGAATCCGAAACGAGAAACGGGATTAAATGGATGAGACGTGGCGTGATGACAGCGGGATGACGATATGCACTGAGCACGGTGTAACAGACGTGTGATTGGTGTAATAGACGTATGATTGATGCAGGTAATGGTGTGATTGAATGCGGATGCGTGGATAGAAGTTAACCTAAAATGATGGTGGATATATGTAGACAGAGATACTGAGCGGATGATGATAGAGGTTGTAGGGTGACGTGACGTATGGGTAAGCTGTTCGTTGACGTGAGGTGAAATAATTAGCGAGATATGTATTGAGCAGGGCGCAGATGATGCAGATGGGATAAGCGTAGGCGTGCAGACGGGTGAAAAAAAATAAGCCGAGAGCTATTGTGAAGGTGATTTCGGGTAGAGAAGGGTTGGATAGAGAACAGAAGAGTAGCACAAACGAGAGGAGAAAAGGTTGTGATGACGGTGAGGACGAGCAAGGGACCGATGGATGAACGATGAGCAAATGAGAATGGAGGCTGTAGAGGCACAGACCTAGCACGACGCGTGCTTAATGAGATGTGATGAAGAAGCAAGTCATGAAAGAATGAGAGGTCGAGTTAATGAACGAAAGATGAAAATAAAATACAAACTAAATAAATTGTGATAAAAAGACTTAGCGTCTCGATGTCGATGTCCTGAGTCCTGGGGCTCGATGGCAGCGGCGAAATCTCCTGTTGACGGTGCAGACTGCAAGCGATAAAAAAAACACCAAGCGTGAAGATGCTTCCAATTCGGCAGGCCAAGCAAGAGAGAGCGTGCAGGCTAAAAAATAACTGCCAAGACCTGAAGTCCCGCCCCTCCCACCACCGCGCCGACGGGACATGAGCCAATCAGCGACGGAGGCGGGCGCGCGCAAGGCTCCAGGGGAAAATGAGGTGCGTGCGATTCTGGAATTCGGACCACAAACGGAATTCGCTCAATTCCGTCCCTCGACGGAACGAAGTCTATCTCTCTATTTTTCAAAGCTTTAATTTGCTTTCCTGTTAAAATAATCTTGTATCAATCAAGACTATCTTTCTATTTTCAAATCTTTGCTATTTTTAGTTGAGATATCATCAAAACTATTTTTCCATTTTTATATCATTAATTTGCCATCTTGATAAGGTATGGGTCAAATTTATTTTTCTATCTCTCAAATCTTCATTCTTGTCTTTAGATGATGCATCAATCAAATTTATTTTTCTATCTCTTAAATCTTTATTCTTATCTTTAGATGAGGTATCAATCAAATTTATTTCTCTATCTCTTAAATCTTCATTCTTGTCTTTAGATGATGCATCAATCAAATTTATTTTTTAATCTCTTAAATCTTTATTCTTGTCTTTAGATAAGGTATTAATCAAATTTATTTTTCTATCTTCCAAATCTTTATTCTTATCTTTAGATGAGGTATTAATCAAATTTATTTTTCTATCTCCCAAATCTTTATTCTTGTCTTTAGATGATGCATCAATCAAATTTATTTTTCTATCTCTCAAATCTTTAGTTTGCTATCTTGTTAAAGGTTCCCTTTGTTTATGTCTATCTTAAATTTTATTTGCACGTGACTTATTGTATTCAAATCTTCTATCTTTAATCAATCTAAAGAACCTTTAACTGGAATGTGCTGCTTGTGTTAAGGAATAGTGTAAATTATACCTCCACGTTTTTCCATTAAGTTAAACAGATCTCCTGTATCGTAACCGTCACTTATATCTCCTATAATAACTCAGATCAAGTTATATATATAACTTTCCAGTGACCATTTTAAACCCATTTGTGTCACCGGGAAACATGAGAAAGCACGCACACACGAGCTCAATGCATGCGCACTACTAATGGGACGAGATACATCAGATGACTTAAACATGCAAACGTAACATGTCTATAGTCATACACAATAGCAGCACAATTCCAATACGATCGAGCACAATCGTATGCCTGTTATTACAATGTGCTGACGCGTATTACACCAAAATTGAAAATTTTAAATTTCTGCATTTTGGTTTGAGTCGGTATTTACCTCTAGTCTGAGCGTGAAAATCCACGGAGAGGATCGAGGCCGCACTGTACGGGGACTTGGGAAAGTAAATAAGTCCATCTAAGATGACCCCTCCGCGCGCGCCATCAGCTACCAAGCCTACTGAAAGGATTATATACGCCCGGTCTGACCAAACGCAAGTCATGGCCGAAACGAAAGTCCCTCTCCCTGCTTTGAGGCGTCTATCTCAGCGGTAGCTATAGCTGTAGCAGCCAAACGAAAATCCTCGTACCCCAATGCAAGCCTGCCTCACGTGAGGAAAAACACGTGCCGACTCTTGACCCTTGAGAATTACAGAGTACTAGCTTTATAAAACGCTTTACAAATCCCATCTACTGTCGTACCCATCATATCTATAACATATATTATTACCACTCTTATGCAATTTCGGTTTCGAACCATCTAAAAATAAAACACATTATGTCAACATAATGACCGACAAAGACATCATAAGCTCATTATCAGCTACTTACTTTCTTTCTTCCGTAAATCCCTCACAATCCCTCTCACCCTGCCAGCTGTCACCTCCCCGATCTGCTCGGTCTCACCAGTGGCTGATGTCAATCTCTACGCCGCCTCGCCGATGGCCTGTAAGAAAAGGGACGCAAGAAAACGCGGAGGGCAAAAAAAAAGTGCGAGCAAACGCGAGATGGGCTCGATCACAGAGAAAAAAATGGCGGCTAGCGGAGGTCTTGAATACAAAACCACACTACACTTTTAAGGTCCATAACCTGTTAGCAGTATGGATGTGTGGGTATGTGATCGGGCAATAAAATGTACAACACTGTCGTTTTTATTATAAAACACGGACACGTTTATTCTCACTATCTTCAGTGTATGCTATCTTTAGTCTTTACAATCAAGGATACAATCGTAAGCTGAACTGAAATAAAGCAAGATCAAATCAAAAGGAAAATACGAAAAGCAGGGAGTGCGTATCGACTGACTGACCGCGCGAGAGTGAGTAAACTATAGGTATTAGACGCTGAAGTGCAGCGTCACGGCGTCTCGTCTTCTTGCTATTGCGCATGCGTTAGAATTCAGTTACGAGCGCCAAATATACATCTAACAATATTGCAAATGAAAATTCTTGAAATTAATTTATTATTAAACGAAGTATGTACAAATACCATAATACTATACCTTCTGTAGCTTATAAAGACGAAAAATTGTCAGCCAGCATCAAGTCCCCTCTGGTCATGTGAATGAGATACTGAAGCACACAAATTGTTTTTATGTGCTATTTAGAGTAAAATCATATGTATTATTTATATCTATGATATTCGAGGATTTTGATTTATAATACATGATATTATGATATTTATCTTCTGGTAAGTTTTACCAAAATTATAAATGCCTAATCACTTATTATTATCCTGTTTTTTTATTCCTAAATAAATAGCAAAAAATATCAATTATTATTTCAATAAGTTATTTATTAAATATCAGTATAATTATTGGATAATGTATGACTGAAAAGTGTACCATTTTGGTATGCATAATCAGCAAATTAAATTAAAGGTTCAATTGCCGTAGCCATTTTATCTCGGAAACAAATATCTTAACACATATTATTAATAACAATGTTAAATATATTGCATTCACAAAGTCACACGATTTTACTGTATTTTATATGTAAAGAACTAGTTATGTACAAATACAAATAATAGAATACTGTGCCTTCTGTACCTTTATAAGGACACAAAATTGGAAACTATAATCAAATCTACTCTAGCCCAATGGATAAGATACTTGGCCAAGAATCTGTTAGCCAAAGCTCAAGCCACCTAAGAGGCTTTTTTTTTCTTTTATTTTTATATTCATTGTTGATGCGTTATGAAGATTTTTAAATAGTTAAATTTAAGTAGAAATAATTTCTTTTATAAAAAGAAAAGCTTGTAAAAACCATATGGTTTTACTTAAAAACCACATTGTGGTTTGAGACAAAAACCACATTAAATCGGAGTGGTAAAACCACATGTTTTTATGTTGTTTTTTTAAATGGTTTTGCTATGTGGTTTTTTGATATGGTTTTTTTAAAAAGAGCTCTACTGAAACAAACCATCACGTGGTTTCACCACATTAAAAACCATGGTTTTTTGCACAGATAACCATGTGGATTTTGTCTCAAATCACCACATGGTTTTTTTAAAAACTTGTTAAATTGTTAAATTGCCAAATTGTTAAAAGTAGCCGTTGGGGTTGGGCGACTTTGAGTGGGAAAGTACGGTTGGAAGAGATCAGAGTCACTCTCGAGTGACTCGAGCCGTCCCTTTAAGTCGAACAACGATGGTGGCACTGCTTCCGATGTTGTTGGCGTTGTGGCTCCGTTTGATTCATTGGAATCCGACTCATCGGTGAGGTGCGGTGATTGGGCGGTAATTCGTAGAGGCCTGGACGAGTTGGTCGCCAGGTTGACTAGTGTGTTTCTAGTTTTTTTTTTTTTTTTGGTATCTATTTATTTACTACATTATTACAAGACACCATCTCTCCTACCCTCCCCGGGGTCTCTTGGACTTGCCTCGGTGATCTTCTCGATGTCGAGAGGTCTCGGGATCTGGAAGTGGGGGTAATACCTGGACTATACTCCGAATGAGCGGCTTGGGACTCTTGGGAGCCTCCAACACCTCTGGGCTCGTAGCTTGAGAGGGTGTAGTAGGTGGAGGCGGCCGTCGGGGGGCAAAAGTACTTGGTTTTAAGGGGGTGGTCCGTCAATTTCTTTAAAACCATGTGGTTTACGGAACTACGTGGTTTCTCATAACTATGTGGTTTTTACATATAACCATGTGGTTTTTACGTATGACCATGTGGTTCTTATGAATCATGTGGTTTTTCTAAAAAAGCTACGTGGTTTTATACATCTATATTGTTCTACTAATTACTTTTACAATATTTGAGGAAATAGCAAAGTATACAGCTTTTTTTAACAATTATCGTGAAATAAAGAATAACATATTTATGTTGTTTTTCCAACATCACCAAATAACCAAGAGAATCAAATAGACTAATAGAACCAAATGACATATAAGATTAGATTAATTAGAACTGAGATTCAACAGAACGTTACTGAAAATCATGTTTGGTGATCGATACAAAATAGCAAATGACTATTTTATTAATTAAGTACTTACATTAATAATTCAAGTTTAGATCAAAATTAAAATGGAAATGTGTAGTGACGTGGGTCAAATAATAGAATTACAAATTATGTAGAAGCAATTACTATAAATTTGCAATTAGTTTACATATCTACAATTTTTAAGAATTGACATCATATGGAATGGTATGATAAGTAGAACTTATTTTTTTTTTTAAAAATACAGTATTATTTTATGTAAGATAAAAATATTCAGAATTAATTTGAGATCTTTTGAATAATGGGAATGCTAGTTAAACATCAAGTAAGTGAATTATGTGAAATGAATAGTAATTAATAAATAAGCTTTTAGCCGTTACAATAACGATTAAGAAATTATTCGTCTATTTAGCCACTTGTAAAAACTACAAGTAAAAGCTAGGGGTACTTTGTTTGTATGTGTTTACCATGTGACAAAATTTATTTTACAAAATAAAAGAACTTTAGCGTTTGTTTGTACACTTAAGTGTACTTAATTAAGAAATGGTAAGACGCGTACAAAAGTAAGAAAGCTGAAATCGAAGCACCCTAATCTTGTTAACTCATACAAGCAGCTCTGAGTAAGAACGAACCCGTAACGAAGTTTCTGCGCGATATCATGCAAGATATCCTACACGATATTTTAAAAGATATCTTACACGAAATCTTATAGGATATCGTGTAAGACTGCTTGCATGATAGTCTACATGATTTCCTACACGATATTAAGCAAGATTTTCGGCAACAAAAAAATTAAAAAGTATAAATTGTAACCCATGTAATTTAAAATTTTTTTTGCTTAAAAGCTGTTAGAAAAGCTAATATAAGTAGTAAAAAAAAACATCTCTTTGCTCCAATTAGGCGATTTGAGCCTATGGTCCGGAGGACTTGTAGTCGAGTGTCTTACCCACTTGGCCAGAGTGGATTAGAATTTACGTCCTCATAAGGTACATCTAAAAATTATGTTTATTATTTCATCATTTCGTGAATAAAATTTACCACCTTGGTTACCTAATTGATAATCAACATCTTATAAATGTATATTTTATATTGTTTCGTGTCTCTTGACACGTTCGTCAACAATAAATCTAGTAATTGATTTTACAACTACTTTTTGTTCACGGATTTCACTTATACTTTACGTATACTTTTCATTCCAAGGGAAAGATTAGTCCATATTTAAAAGTGCCCCAACGGAAAAAGATAATGTAAGAAAACTTAACAAACCGTAACTTTCGGTGATGTAATCACTGCTAAAAGTGATCAGCTGATTTGTCAGCTGATAAATCAGCTGATTTCTGATGCCAAATCGTTAGCTGATTTTTTGACTGTGTAAAAAAATACAAGTCCCGAGGAAAAAACTTTTTTTGGCCATCATCAAAACTATTAATTTTGGGACTTATACAGTAAAATAAGATAGATGATACTTGTGAGTTTTAAAAATTTTTCGATAGCCAAAATCACAAGTTCCGAGTGCTAAAAAAGTATTGAAATTTTTCGATAGCCAAAATTAGAAGTTCCGTACGCTGAAAAAGTATAAGTTCCATCAGTGTGACAGAATACAAGTCCCCGGTCTTGCTCGAGCGCTCGTACCGAACGCACGCTTTCTGCGCACGCCCATTACGCATCGCTCTTACTCAGACTTGAGTTCTCTCCAAACGGCCCTTTTCAGGGCTACCTGTTTCTCTTTCCGTAAACGTGACTTAGTCGCGCCGCGCGACTGTTTCCGCTAAGTTATACACCCGCGTACACGCCGCCTTCAGGGGTGGCCCAGTTGGCCGGCCCTTCACTAGGGCACAGCCAAAAAATGAGCACTGTGGGTAATCCACAATGTCAAGTCAGTGTGACTAACTCTTTTGACGCGCTGTTAGAAGAATCGGACTCATCTTCCGAGATGTTATTGCTTAACAGTGCAAGTGATCGTGCAAGTGCCAGTGTAAGTGCCAATGCAAGTGACACAAGTGCACAGCTCCCCTCAATGTCAGCCCTGACACATAGCTGGCCAGTGGACCAGTGGACCTCCAGTGGGAGCGCAGCCCGCTCTCTCGGGCCACAACAATACCGCCCGAAATCGCCAAGGAACTCGCGAGCCAAAAAGAACGGATCGAGTACTTGGAGAAAATAGTGAGTGAGTACTCAGTTCAGCTGGAAAATTCCATCCAGCTGATAAATTCTTTAAAACTCTCCAACGAGGAAAAAGACGCGACTATTGTAGCACTCTCTGCAAAATCACCCTGCACAGAGAAAACCCTGCTACCAAAAAGCCCGGGTCTTGTACCATCACCTCTAAATTGTGACCCCTTAAATCTCCTTAACTCTTCCTCTCTGGAAGCCCAGAAATTCCCCCCGCTACCAAATAAGGTAACTAACAATTCGGCCAACTCCCCAAATGTAAAGCCACCCCCAAAAAAACGGCGCACGCTCGACCTCAACGCGGACGATTCCGCAGCCAATTTCTCCGATATGGAGATAGAATCATCCCCAACCCACGTTTCACCACTCAGCTCTTCCCAGGCAGGTAAAAACGCCTTTGACGGTCATCTTGAGGACCAAGCTCAAAATGACTCGGAGGAAACCAACAGCGCCCCCAAAAAAAAGGCACCTCCACCGATCACAATCCTGGACCAAAAATTATGGCCCAGGATTAACAAAGCCCTCATAGCGGAGAACATCCCTGTCCACCGCGCCATTACGACCTCTGAAGGCACTCGCGTGTACCCCGAGAACTTCGATAGCTTTCGACGAATCGTCCACGACCTTGACGAGAAAAAGGTCGAGTTTACCACCCATCAACTTCACGAGGATCGTGAAATGATAGTTGTCATCCGTGAAGTCAACATCGGCTATACGGAAGCAGAAATCCTGGAGATAATCCAGGAAAAAGTATCATCCGCCCGTCGGGTCTATCGCATGACCAAGGGCGAACGGACCTGTTTCCTGGTTAAAGTGTACCTGGATGCGTTGGATGCCAAATCCAACGACATCTATAATCTCAGGTCACTCGGGGGCACCTCTGTCAGAGTGGAACAGAAGCGCAAATCGAGTGATGTACCTCAATGCCGTCGCTGCCAAAATTTCAACCACACGGCAGCCTACTGCCGCGCCGCCTTTGTCTGTGGTTTCTGCAGTTTAAACCACGCTACCGCAACCTGTCCAAAAAAGGAGAAGGACCAAGTTACCCTTCGCTGTGCTAACTGCCATGGTGAGTACCACGCCTTCTACCGGGGTTGTCCGAAAATCCCCCAAAAAGGAGTTAACGTTCCAAAGAAAAGCACTACCCCACCTCCCCCCCCTTTTGGGAGAGTCATTCCTCGGATAACAGCCCAAGGCTCGAACATCATTCGACCGGGGATGTCATACGCGAATGTGACTTCCTCTCAACAACACCAAACAGGAGCTCTTCCCCCGACTCCTCTGCTCAACACACCCCCGACCACCGAGACAATCCTCCACTCAATCATGACCCTGCTGACTCGCCTCGACCAAAGAGTGTCCGGTCTCGAGGACAACAGAACAGCAGCACGCTAGACAGAGACTTTACGCTACTCAACTGGAACGCGAACAGCATCACACACAAAACGACTGAACTCACACACATACTCCAGACAAAAGACATCGACATTGCATGCATCACTGAAACTCACCTAGACAACACAAAAACACTCTACATACCAAACTACACGGTACACAGACGTGACAGACGCGAAAAATCCCATGGCGGAGTGGCTATCCTTGTACGCAAGGGCATCCGCCATCGAGTCATAAGTACGGACGCTGCCAACTGCGAAGCAGTCGGCATTGAAGTACACACCACCTCATCTGCCTCCATCAGGATCATCTCCCTCTATTCTCCTCCAACGGATGATCCTAACCTTCAAAGGATAATCCTGCTGTTTGACTCCAACACTCCTACGATAGTTGCTGGTGATTTAAACGCCAAGCACAAATCGTGGGGATGCAAACACGAAAATCCTAAGGGTCGTTCCCTCCTCAAACACTTGCGCAACCTCAACATCAACATTGAGGTTCCGAGTGAACCGACTCACTACCCCAGCTCACCAGACCAAGACCCAGACATCTTAGACATATTCCTGACAAAAAACTTGACCATCCCTACGGAACCACGAACATCCCCAGACCTCCCTTGCAACCATAACCCAGATTACCTAGAGATCCCAAGATCCCTTCTCACTATACCCGTCACCACCAGCCGCATAGACTGGGTCCACCTTGCGTATAACCTCGAATCCTTCCCATTTAAATGTCGTCCCATCAGGTCCCAAACGGAACTCGACATAGCAGTAGACGTATTCACTGACGAACTCAACAGATGCACACACGAATCCACCACAACAACCACAGCTCCCCAACACACACTTAAACTCTCTTGCGACCTCCTGCGTCTCATCAAGGAGAAGAAAAGAGTCCAGAAACTCTGGCAAAAAAGGAGAACCCCCGAGCTTAAAGTTCACCTTAACTCCCTTGAAAGGGAAGTCAAATCCCAAGTCTTCGAATTCCGAAACAAGGAATTGAACAAATTCATAGCCGAGGCAGAGTCCCACCCAAGTAATGCTTAGAAGGTCGTTAATAAACTCCGTAATAAACGGCCTTCCCTCCCTCCCCTTCAACAAGGGAACAAACTCTACTCGCTAGACTCGGACAAAGCAGAGATCTTTGCAGATTCGCTGCAAAATCAATGCTCCCCCAACCTTAGCGCTGAAGAACTAGCGCAGGAACACACGAAGATCACCCACATGGTGCAGCAACAGGTCCTAGACAATCCAGATTTCAAACACTGCACACCCTTCAAAATCAGAGGCATCATCCGATCCCTAAAAACTCAAAAAGCCCCTGCCAGTGACGGTATCTCCAATAGCGTCCTGAAAATCCTCCCTCAAAAATTCATCACGGCAATTTGCAACATCACCAACGCTGTGATGCGCCTTCGTTATTTCCCAATTGCGTGGAAGGTGGCTACGGTCATCTGCCTCCCGAAGCCGGGAAAACCCCTCAGCAACCCCGCAAGCCACAGACCCATTAGCCTACTCTCATCGCCCAGTAAAATCACTGAAAGCGTCATTCTCACCCGCCTAAACAAGCACGCCACGGAAAATAACACCCTTCCGGACGTGCAGTACGGTTTTAGAGCCAGACATTCGGCAGTTCACCAGCTTCTGAGAGTCACCGAGGACCTCTCCGATAGCCTCATCCACAAAAACTTCACCGCGATAGCTTTTCTAGATGTACAGCAGGCCTTCGACAGAGTTTGGCACGAGGGCCTCCTGTACAAGCTTATACAGTTAGGTTTTCCACACTACCTCATAGGCACCGTCAAATCTTACCTCTCGGACAGATTTATCCGCGTTAAAGTAGGCGACTCCCTCTCCGACCCCCGTCCAATAACCTCCGGAGTCCCCCAAGGCTCCAAACTTTCACCCACCCTTTTCAACATATTCTGCCACGACCTACCCCAGCGCGAAAACATCAACACGTACGTCTATGCAGACGACGTCGCGGTCAGCTGCACGTCAAAAC
>NW_019379501.1:1422414-1447958 GCF_000648655.2 Copidosoma floridanum | reverse complement strand
GCTGTTTCGGGGCGGGTTTTTCCGTGGAATTTTCCTTCAGAGTAATTCCAGGGTTTTTTCCTTGCCCCACAGGTTTTCGGGCCTGGGTGAATGCGAAACAGTGTTAGGACTATATAGGTAGGGATTAGCGGACCCGATGCCAGGCGTCGGGCAGGGATCGCCGGCCTTACCGGCGAGGAGTGGCCCCTGAAACACGGGGCTTCTCCGGGGATGCTAATTAGCCTGGATCCGATGCTTCGGCAGAGAGCGCCGGCTTAACCGGTGAGGAGTCGACATCCTGCAATATGGAGTCCTCTTCGGGGAAAGGCTACACAGTGGCGTGTGGACCCGATGCACCATCGGTGCAGAGAGTGTCAGCTTAACTGGCAAGGTTTTCCACCGGAGATACTCACACTGTGCCCATGGATTCAAGTAGGAGGCGAGGAAAAAGGTTTAGAGATGGGTGTGGCAATACACCCCCACACATAGGTGGTGAGTGGGTGGCCCCCGCGACTAGGCCAAGTAGGCTGTCGTGGTAACCCGGTAAAAAAAAAAAAATACCTACTTATGTAGTGTATTTATTTTTAGGCATTATTGTAAACGAGTACATATAGCCTTAATACAGTAAGGCACATTTTACATTATATTTGTTACATTTTTACAAGTAATGGTTTACATATTACATTATTGGTTAAACATTATTGTATTCACTTTTGTAGTTTGTTGGTGCGGTGATGATGTCACATAGACCACCTCGAGAGCGAAGGATCTATGTGGTAGGCATTGATAACAGTTGTTACTTCATTGGCACGTTGATGATGTCACATGGACCACCTCGAGCCTATGTGGTAAACGATTTTTGCTGCGAGAAGGTCGCCTAAACCCTTCCCGAGGAGCATTGAGTGGTGAAAAAGCACGTGTTAATTCACAGAGGTTTTTTTTTTCAAGATGATGACTATCCCGGCTATACTGCTGGGTTTGGCCAATTCCCAATCTTGCAGGCTCTGTGTTGTATTCTCTGTATTGGCATTATGCCTCTACTACGTGACCTCAGTATATATGTGGCGCACCAGCCTTTCCCGCCCTCGGCCAGGCAGGACAGGCGGAAACAGTGTCTCGTACCGAGAGACGTCTTCGAACTCCTTCAGACGGCGCCACCAGCCGGGAGCTCTGTCTCCCCCTTCTCGCCAGCTAAACTGGCAGCCGCCCCAGATCATTCCCGACCAGCTCAAGCAACACGTCGCGTTACTTTCACTCTCTGAGTATACATATCTGAGCTCACAAGTGTTCAATATATATAAAAGTGGCGCTAGCCCTGCAACAAGGACCAATAAAGAAAAGCTTGATTGTAACCACCGTTTTTATAGTGATTACGCCCGAGTCCTCCTTCGGCTCTTGGAAACCTCTCCCTAACGAGAATCCAAATATATATGACTAATGTAGAGGGAAAATAACACAGGTCTTACGGGAGGAATCTTGTTTTTATTTTTTTTCGCACTTAAAAAGAAATTGAGCTTAAAAAGGTTGTTAATTCCATGTTACTGACATAATATGAGAGTTACGTAGTTATTTTTTTCCTTTGATGAATTCGTTCATGAAAGTTGAAACAGCGTTTTGAACGTATACGGAGTGCCGTTAACCCTACTTTGAGCTGTTTGTTTATCTCTGAGCATCAGCAGCAATAAAATTTTTTTCTATAGAAGTAAAATCAGCTGAACCACCTTGTTCTGGAGTTATCATCCCGATGGTAAGACAAATTGTTAACTGCAAATAACTTATTATGGTATTTTGTAGTTATTTCTAGATGATAGAAATTTTTTCTTTTTCCAATTAGTAATTCCATGTATTTTTCCATATGGAATTACATATGGCATCACCAAGCTAAAACCCTTTATGTAATGCCATATGTAAAACCATGTGTAATGCCATATGGCTTTTCTGAAAGTTTTACAGAAGTAATTCTACACAGAATTCCGACATTTTTTTTCAGGTGGGACTTCACTGCCGATGCTTGCTGATCGATACACTTCAAAAATAATTCCTGACACTCATGTGTAAACTATCACACGCGGTCTACCAAAAAAATTTATCGATGGTGCGTACGTCGGAACAAAAATTTTTTTCCCCGGGGCCCAGAGAGCAAATTGAAATGACCGGTACGTTGCGTTGCAGGTTAATCGTTAAATTGTTTACTATGAATGCATCTGATTGAAGTTGACGCTTTCATTTGCGCAGCGACGTACACACAGTAAGATTACTTGAATTTTAAAATCATAAACTGTAAGGAAGTGTTGTCATCTGTAATGTTTTATAACAGCTTACAGTTTTTTGCAGTTTATTACACTTTTTTATATTTTATTATCATTGATAACTTTTAGACACATTTCCTAACATTTTCGAATAAAATTTGCCTTAAATGAAAAAAACTTGAGTAACTATTATGAAAAAGTATAAGTGTAACAGCATGTGGTAAATCATATTAAAACGTAAGAAAATGTAAGAAAACGTAACACAACATAATAAAGTGTAAGAAACGTCCGAAATCCATGAGACTATTACAGTTCCTTACATTTTCTTACATTTTCTTGCGGGTTACGGCATATTATTACACATGTTCACTTTTTCTAACATTTTATTACGTTTTCAAATTTCCGCTGGGGTTGCATTCCGTACAACAGACACCTTGTTTTCAATGAAACTAGACTCCGAAGTCGTATTTTGATTTTAGAAACTGGTTTTAGTAAAAAGTTTAAAAAAATTTCAAGTCAGTAAAACAAATGACTAGTCGGTAAACAGGGAAATTGCAGTAACAGGCTGCCAGCAAAAACTAGTCATTTGTTATGCTTACTCGAAATTTTTTACTAAAATCAATTTCTGACATTAAAATGCTACTTCAGAGTTTAGTTTCATTGAAAACAAGGTGTCTGTTGTACGGAATACAAGAAAAAAAAAATATTGATCTCTATCAATTTGAATTGAATCGCCCGCTGAAGCTTTGACTGGCATTCTCCAGACTGCAGATTTCCCATGTACAGGCACCCTAAAGATTGGTATGTCAGTGACAGGAGCCGTACCATATAACTCTTTCCGCTTTGTGGGCCTATGTTATAACATAGGCCCGCAAAGCGAAGAAAAGTTATATGGTATGGACCTAGTTACTTACATACTTTTAATGCGGGAATAATCTTTACCCAACACTGGTTTATACTTAAGACAGTCAACCCTTACAGATCAGCACACCAAATCAGATCACCAAAACAACTGAGTCTGCAAAAAATAGAAGATGCTTCAGACACCAACGTCTTCGACGTTATACCAGAAGACGTTGGGAAAGCTACAAGTAGCTCCAAAGTTTCGGACTTTGTAATTTTTCTTCCGATCAGTCTAGGGTTTCAACAGCAGGCCAGAGAAGATCACCCTGATAGACCAGTCGAAAATCTGTTCAACCTAAAAGTTGATATCCAAAGGGTCATTTTTGATATTATATGCAATCGAACTCGTAGATTACGGGAAAAATAGTAAAAAACGTAGATTCTTAGTCAAACTATGTAAAATAGCGGCTAAAAGTTTATTTTGCAAATTTTGCGTAAATGGTAAGAGATAGGATGTAAATAAAAATATCAGCGTGTAGAGCGGAAAATTCTCTATCGATTTGGTCTTTCATTTTTTTTTGACCAGCGCAAAATTTCGACTTAAAAAATTCTGAAAGTATTTTGGCACGTACCTATGAGAGTGAGTGAGACAGAGTGAGAGATCACACTAGCAGACGATTGCAGGCACGAGGAGAGAGGAGAGAGCCGGTGCTATATATATGTAGCTCTAGTAGCTGCGACGCACTCGATCGCCTTCCGGCAGAAATATCCACTTCAGCTTTTGGCCCGAAAATTTTTCTAAGTCCTAATAACATTAATACGGGGAAAAAAAATTTGTTCTCCAGACATGATGTTTTTTATACATTATCTACGATTTCCTAGCGAATAAACATAGTCTCCAGTAACATTTTTTTCCAAATTAAAATCTTATTTTTCTTATTTTATTGGTTTTAAAATTTTATTTCGTTGTAGAAAATATGTTNCTAATTATTATACCTAATATTCATTCACGTTATATCGACCGGAGAATATTTTTTTCCCGTGCGTATGATCTATTATACCGGAATATCACAACTCTTAAAATTTACTGACTTCCAAATGGCTTATCAACTTTCATATGGTCTCCTACTTCCATATGGTTTACCTACTTCCATATGGTTTATCCATATGGATATTTGAAACAAAAGCCATATGGAAGAACCACATGGATTTTCCATACGGAAAATGTATATTGTTTTTTTTCAATAGAGAAGAACCCTAGCCTCACAAAAATTTAACCGAGTTCTTAATAGGCAATAATTTAGCTGTGTGGTAAGTTTTATGAAGATCTCATCATTATTTTTGTTTGGGATATAACTATCTTAAACCTTTTTCATCGCACGGAACTTGTAATTTTACCGAAAATTTTGTATACGTGTCAATTTTAGTGAGCGCCTTAGGTTATGCGGGGATTGGCGCTTGCCTTATTTTTTATTTATTACTAATAGTTAAAGCGACTAGGAAGCATGCCATGTTTTGCGGGGATTGGTGCTTTCCTTATTTTTTTATTTATTACTAATAATTTAAGCGACTAGGAAACATCCTGAGTTAAGAGGGGATGGGCCCTTGNNGAGCCCACACATTGGGGGTGGAGAAAGACAAAGACCATTTTATTTCCGATAATAATCACACAAACGCCAGCTCCTAATGACGTTTTGCGACAGGTATGCAATGATATATCATTAGTGTTTAGTCAAAATAAAGGCAAATTCTTGGTCACGTTAGTTAGTTAAATATTAAATTTTCTTCCTCACAGATTTTCTGCTCCTGTCGTAAAAATTGTCAAAAAAAACAATGCACGTGCAAAAAAGCAGGTTTGATGTGTACACGTATGTGTAAAAATTGCAACGGAGACAATTGTGAAAATGGTTCCACCACGAGACCAGTAATTGATGAAGACTCTTTCGATGATGTGATTAATGACGTTGTCGACATGCAAGAGGAAACGACGGAAGAAGGTCATGTGGGGTACCATACTCAGTCCTCCCTCAATATGTATACTCCAGATAGTAGCATTTATGATTTTTGCGAATAAATAAATTTTGTTTACTATCAATTTAATATTTATTTTTGATCGTATGCTTCACAATAAGTTGTTCTCTATTTCTTTTCATTGGAAAATGTCATTCAAAAATCATTTCTCAGAGACTTTTTTATTTAACCATTATCAGTTTTTTTTGGGGACTTTGAAATTGTGTCGCAATTCAAATATAAAAAGCCGATCCATCGTGTGTTCAACTGTTCGCCCCTCTCTTGCCCCTCCGCACAGCTATGCAATACATAACATATTTTCTACAACGAAATAAAATTTTAAAACCAATAAAATAAGAAAAATAAGATTTTAATTTGGAAAAAAATGTTACTGGAGACTATGTTTATTCGCTAGGAAATCGTAGATAATGTATAAAAAACATCATGTCTGGAGAACAAATTTTTTTTCCCCGTATTAATGTTATTAGGACTTAGAAAAATTTTCGGGCCAAAAGCTGAAGTGGATATTTCAGCCGGAAGGCGATCGAGTGCGTCGCAGCTACTAGAGCTACATATATATAGCACCGGCTCTCTCCTCTCTCCTCGTGCCTGCAATCGTCTGCTAGTGTGATCTCTCACTCTGTCTCACTCACTCTCATAGGTACGTGCCAAAATACTTTCAGAATTTTTTAACTCGAAATTTTGCGCTGGTCAAAAAAAAAATGAAAGACCAAATCGATAGAGAATTTTCCGCTCTACACGCTGATATTTTTATTTACATCCTATCTCTTACCATTTACGCGAAATTTGCAAAATAAACTTTTAGCCGCTATTTTACATAGTTTGACTAAGAATCTACGTTTTTTACTATTTTTCCCGTAATCTACGAGTTCGATTGCATATAATATCAAAAATGACCCTTTGGATATCAACTTTTAGGTTGAACAGATTTTCGACTGGTCTACTGAGGTATCGAGGCAGTCACGTTTGCTGGAAACTCCAGCCAAGAAAGAGTTTACTTAAGAAGTTCATCGGTCCTTTTTAGGGACATCGGACGTCGAACTACCTTGCCAACAATTATATTAGAACTTAATAAAGTTGACAAAAAACAGCGTTCAGGGCTCACAAAAGTCGCAAGAGACCGAATTAAAAAAAAAACGTTTTGTGCATCTAATGAATACAATTTTAGGCGTCAAGAAACTGACGCAGAACATTTATCGAGATTGAAACCGCAGCGTCAAAATTGATAAATAAATAATCCATTGCGTGAGAGATCAGCTTTTAAATCAGTACCCTCACAGTAATCTCTTAAATCTTCTAGATTTTTGAATAGGTATAATATGTATTTTTTTTTTTGGCGATAAAAAATGTAAGGATGAATCTCAAGGACTTAGTTGCTCTGACAAAAAAATTGTGAGATAAGAGAAACAAAATTTTGTTACAATATATATATATATATATATATATATATTGGGAATTTCAAATCTTAATAGCTTTAAAATAGCCCTTTTCGAAGATTATACGGGAGAAACTGCCAATCAACGGCATTTCAAGGCCAACGATCATTTTGTGGCATAAGGAACGCACGGTACTTTTCAGCATAATCATATTTTTTTTACTTTTGACAGCTTAATATTTTACCAAATAAACTGTATGGATTTCGAACAAATATGTTTTTGTTAAGAAGATTTGTGTTTTGAGAAGTGTCAGGAATAGATGTAAAATTTCTAACTGAAAATATTTTACATTACATATATGTCAACACACTACGGTGTTCCATTTAGTAAGTCTCAGGCGAAGCCGAGACGGGGGGCCGCTAGTGTTGTAGTTATAGTTGTGCCATATGATCTTTTTTATTGACCAGCCGCAATTTTTACTAATGAATAGAAAATAATATGTTGTGACATGTCAGTTCATTTGCGGCAAGATTAGAATGCATCTTGTACCCTAAAATCGACCTGAAAATAATAGACCTCCTACACGATCTTATCTGTAATAATCATCTAAGATAATAGATGATGTGTTGTAGAGACCATTATAGATAAGAATACAATATCTATTTTTTGAAGGTCGATTTTCGGGTACAAGATGCATACTAATCTTGCCGTAAATGGCACTTCCAGATTATTACTTTTTATTGTACATCTATTGGTGTAAATTGCGGCTGGTAAATAAAAAAGATTATATGACTCAACTATAATTATAACATAACTCTCTACCACAATAAAATATGACCGAAATATTTCGGATCTGCAGGAATCGTAAGGTTCCTCAATTATGGTGAAAGTGGCGGCAGGTTAAAATTTTGACCACTCTTTGGCCTTAGCTCTTGGTCTATAACATTTAAGGCTGACGCAGTCAAATTGACACAAGGTGCAAAGTGCACAGTGCACACGAAAAACATTGGTTGGTATACCTATATACATAATACACTGCGCGTTGTGCTTTACGATTTTACATATATAGATATACCAACCGATGTTATTCTTGTGCACTGAGCACTGTGCACCTTATGTCAATTTGACTGCGTACTGCGTAGGCCTTAAAACCTAAACAGAAAATTGTCTGCTGAAAATATTGGACGTATTCTAAATGACGCGACACTTGGGTGTCGTGCGACACATTAGTATTGGTTTTAAATAGGACTGTGTGACTCTCGCGTTATTTGGAATGCTCATTGTAACGTAAGTTGCCATAACGAAGACATTTCTTCTACTTTGATAAAACATTAGGACTCTAGGACAGACAAAAGGCTAAACGAGGACGTCTGGTAACACTACAATACAGTATTACTTATTGTCATTGGCTTTTTCTAGTTTCCAAAATGCAACAAAGATTCTTGCAATTGTCACCCGTAGTGTTTGAATTTGTTAGACTGACATCTAATCATTCTATTATTCTGGATATGATAAAAGTCAAGTCGACTTGTTTTGATGCACTTATAGATCCCAAAGTGAGGAAAATAAGGAACAAACTTTTGTACTGCGATTACATTGAAAATAATAAATTAAAATACGGTTTTAAAAAAAATTTTAGAATAAAATGCAAATTAAAGTATAAGTTTGAAAAAGAATTAAAAAATGATAAAAGAGTTGCCTCAATTGTAGCTACTAAATTAGTAAGTAAAAACCTATGTGTTCGGAAAGAACTTGAATATGCAAGGCTTCATCCAAGGTTTATGTTCAAGGATGAGAGTAACATGAATATATGCTGTTCAAATGAAAATTCTACTTTCGAATCAATTAAAAAACAATACACTCTTGATGAAAAAGAAGTTAAGGATTGCATTAGTTACAGCAATTTGAATAGTAATAAAAAACTCACTAATGAGTTAAAATTGCAGTTATTGAATACTACAAAAACTTATTCTCACTGGATGACTGATTATGAAGTGTATAATGATGCTCTTCAAACAACTTCACACAATTCAAAATATGGTACACCGAACCCTTACAGTCAATCAAGTTCTATTCCTTGTGGTGGTTGTGGAGCGTTATTGCATTGCAAAGATAACAATCTTCCGGGTTATTTACCTTCTGAATTGTATGCACATTCAAGCAAAGACGTTTTAAAAACAATCACATGTCAACGATGCCATTTCATGAAGTACTACAATACTTGTCTTTATGTGAGACCAAGTGAGGATAACAATAATTTAATCAAACAATTGAACATCGACAAGAAAGCAGCTCTAATACTGTTAATAGATCTTACAGATTTTCCTTGTAGTATATGGTCTGAGTTGTCCTTATGTTTAAGTAATGAAAGATGCATTTTTATCGTAGGCAATAAAATTGATCTTTTACCCAGAGATTCTCCACATTTCTTAGATAATATAAGAGATTGCCTAAAAGAATCAATTATGAGAACTGGAATTTCTAAAACAAATATTAAATACATTGGTCTTATCTCAGCTAAAACTGGTTATGGCGTGGAAGAACTAGTCAATAAGATGCATACTATTTGGCAGTACAAAGGTTAATATTGAAACTTTAGTACAATTCCATATTATGTTTCATTTGTTGTGTTACATTTTATCTATTTAAAATTTTTTACTAACTAAATGACTTAGCGAATGGAATAGAAATTAATTTTAACCATGAAGTCTGTATTTTGTTGTATGATTGTTCAGATGAATGCTGATGCAGAAACACTGGATTAAAATTCCGTGTAAAACAACATCGATTGATTCTACTGCTGCATAGGAGAAATATGTAGTATTAGTCTTGGCCCAATCATGCTAGATAATATATTTTTTCTTGTAGAAAACTTAAGCTGTTATAATTTCATCTCACATTTAAAAGTTTTTTAATTTTCATTGTTTATAGGGGATACTAACTATATTATTTGTCGATTATAGAGGAATGTCTGGCTGAAAAAATTTAAAGTGTAAAACACAACTATAGTTGTCTTGGATTGTCACTGTCAGTATAAAAAATACGGTCCAAATCCACTAGCCCTCCTATTTAAACTTTTAAAACTAAATTTTTATAGAAGAGAAACAATATTGACTGTAAAATTAGTTAATACCCGAGTGGAAACTGTGATACTGTCAAACCTTGCTGAACTTAGCCTAACTCTGCAAACTCTGCCAAACTCCAGCGATTCGGACCTTTAGCAAAGTTTTGCAGCGTTTGGCAGAGTTAGACAGAGTTATGCCGGGTTAGGCAGAGTTAGGCAAGGAATGGCAGAGTTATTCAAGATTTGGCAAATATAGGCAAGGAATTTAAGGCACATTTTGGCAAAGCTAAGCAATTTTATGGAAAGTTACGCAAGGTCAGTCAGATTAAGTTGAAAGGTAAGTCAGGCTGAGTTAAGAAAAATGAAAATTAAAAATATTAGAAATAAAAATATAATCACTAGATTTGTTTGATTACGAGGCTCCGAGCGCTCGGAGCGCTCTGAACTCTAGTCCGAACACGCGTTTTTGCTCCGACCGCTCCGAGAACTCCAACTGCTCCACACGTGCTCATAATCAGGCAAACCAAAAAAGCCGTAAGAGAGCCAGCCATGAATTATCTTAACCTATTGTCTATAGATAATTAACTTACACTAGATTACAAGTAAATCGGGCATTACTACGGATTTTTTGGGTCACCTAGGCCGAAAGCATGTGTGGAGCAGTTGGAGCGCTCGGAGCAAAAACGCGTTTCCGGGCTAAAGTTCTAAGCACTCCGATCGCTCCGAGCGCTTGGAACCTGTTAATCGAACAAATCTACTATATTTTTTCAATTTTTATTTATTTATTTATTACCTATCGTATTGGCTCTCTGCATAGAGTTGGTGCCTGCCATGGGTACTATTTGCTTCCATAAGATTTAACATGGCTTAGGGGTATAAAATAAGCTTATTTCATACTCCTAGGGCAGCACGATGTTTGCATGGAGCCAATAAATGAGTTAGATGCTGTTTCTGTAAGTGTACATATAAAACAATCCAAAATATAACACTGCTAAAAAAAATCAGCTGATTTGTCAGCTGATTTATCAGCTGATTTCCGATGCCAAATCGTCAGCTGATTTTTTGACTGTGCGAAAAAATAAAAGTCCCATCAGTGTGAAAAAATACAAGTCCCGACGGAAACATTTTTTTTTTGGCCATCATCAAAACTATGCATTCTGGGACTTTTACAATAAAATGAGATAGGTGACACTTGTGAGTTTTAAAAATTTTTCGATAGCCAAAATTGCAAGTTCCGTGCTCTGAAAAAGTATTAAAAATTTTGCGATAGCCAAAATTACAAGTTCCATGCGCTGAAAAAGTATTGAAAATTTTGCGATAGCCAAAATTACAAGTTCCGTGCGCTGAAAAAAGTTGAAGTCCCGTCAGTGAGAAAAATACAAGTCCCAAAAAAAAAAAAATACATTTACGAACATGAAAAATCTGCATTTTAGGACATTTACAGTAGAATGAGACAGGTTACAATCAAGAGATTTGAAAAATTTTTGATAGCAAAATTGTTACGTTCCGTGCGCTAAAAACAATTAACTTCCATCATCGCGAAAAAAACAAGTGTAGTCGAAAATTTTTTTTGCCATCATCAAAACTATGCGTTATGGGACATTTACAGTATGACGAGATAGATAAAAATTGAGAGGTTTAAAAAATTTTCGGTAAAATTACAAGTTCCGTGCGCTGAAAAAGGTTTAAGGTAGTTATATCCCAAACAAAAATAATAATGAGATCTTCATGAAACTTACCACACAGCTAAATTATTGCCTATTATGAAATCGGTTAAATTTTTGTGAAGCTAGATAGGGTTCCCAGCAAGCAAAATTTTGATATTCATTGTTTTCATACTTTAACATGGATCCTTACGGAGAAATGTATTTTTCTGGGCTTTAATTGCGTATATCCCACAAAATAGTCGTAAACTTTTAAAGATATTTTTTTTGTGTATTTTAAAAATAGTTAATGATCTTATTTAATTTTGTGAAACATCTCGAGGGTGTCTGTGAGATAAGAAATAAATTAATAAGTGCAGAAAAAGCTGCTAAAGGTTATGTTTTAGCATAAGTGTAAGAGGGATGGATGACATACCAAACTGTTGAATCTGCTGCATTGACAATATCGTGGGATACAACCACCTTAAGTCCCATCAGTGTGACAAAATACAAGTCCCGACGGAAACATTTTTTTTGTCCATTAAATCAATGCGTTTTGGATCATTTACAGTCAAATTAAGTAGGTGAAAATTGAGAGGTTTGAAAAATTTTCGATAGCAAAAATTACAAGTTTCGAGCGCTAAAAAAAGTTTAAGTCTCTTTAGTGCCAAAAAATACAAGTTCCAAAGAAAAAACGAATATATTTAGGAACATTAAAAGTCTGTATTTTGAGACATTTACAATAGAATGTGACAGGTAAAAATTTTTTAAACCTCTTAATTCTCCCTGATCTCATTTTACTGTGAATGTCCCAAAACGCATTGTTTGGATGATGGTAAAAGAAAAAAAATTTCCGTCGGGACTTGTATTTTGTCACATTGACGGGACTTATACTTTTTCAGCGTATGGAACTTGTAATTTTGGCTATCGAAATACTTTTTCAATACTTTTTCAGCGCACGGAACTTGCAATTTTGGCTATCGAAAAATTTTTAAACTTCTCAAGTGTAACCTATCTCATTTTAATGTATAAGTTCCAGAATGCATAGTTTTGATGAGGCCAAAAAAAAATTTTTCCTTGGGACTTGTATTTTTTCACACAGTCAAAAAATCAGCTGACGATTTGGCATAAGAAATCAGCTGATTTATCAGCTGACAAATCAGCTGATTATTTTTAGCAGTGTATACATGTACTCCATACATGAATAAACATCTACGTTCACACAATTTCACACAGAACAGTATCGCACCAAATGGGACTAGCACATATTTTTTATAAGTCAATAAAAAAATCAATCTTCTTTACTTGTATTTGAGGTGATTACTTACCAACTTTTTTTTAGCACTTGAATTACTAGAAATAGAGTTTTTATGATAGTTATTAGNAACGTTAATAGTATTCATAAATGTACAAAATATTCTAGAATTATTTATTCTAACTAAAGATATACAACCAATAAATATTTAAGATAGCAGAAAAAAAATTATTTTATTGTTGAAACTACAACTAACGATTGCGGTATTATAACGAACGTACGCAAAATTGATTATGAAAGTTTTTAAAAAGTTTTTATTTTTATTAAAAAGCTTACAAAATCTAATAATTTTTTTTAAATGCAGGACACACGCATGATTCTCGTTAAAATTATGTCGATAAATATCAGAAAACGCATTTAAATGTCATAGAACCATCTATGTTACTAAGATCTTGTATGCTATCGCAATTTGATAAGATAGTAGAAGATTTGTATTACCAACATTAAATTAAGGTGTGCTAAGCATATACTGTAACTGGTATATTAAAGTTTAAAGATGATATGATTGTAATGTATTCTGTCTATATTTACTAATAGCCCAATATACCAAGAACCCTATAAAAATCAAATATTTATTTTTATATATGGACCGGACATGCTGCATAAAAATGTTTAATAGTGAGGTGTATGTTTTACTATAGGTTAATACATTGATAGAAGATAGTGTGTGTTTACTCCTGCGCACGTGCATGAATTATAAATTTAACTATTAAACTTCAGTCTGGAACTGTCATAACTTTGTTTAATTCTGCTTAATTATACCAAACTATGCCGAAAATTGCCAAATATTGCTTAAATTTTTCGAATCTTGCATAACTTTGCTAAACCTTGACTAACATATATTTGTTAAACTTTGCCTAACGTTGCCAAACTTTGCTAGAATCTGCCAAACTCTGCCTAACTCTGCTAAAAGTCCGAATCGCCGGAGTTTGGCAATGTTTGGCAGAGTTTGGCAAAGTTTGCCAGAGATTGGCCAGGTTTGACAGTATTACCGTTTCCACTCGGGTAGCCGGCATGATTGTGCCATTAAACTATTTCTCCATGTATTCTAATCACAATATGAAGCGATTCCAATCATTTTCGTCGTAGTTGCTGAAAACTCTTAAGTGACCATTTTTTGAGGTTTCAATGCTTCATATATTAAGCTACATGGTATAAGTTAAAATGTTTAGAAACTTTTCGACATTTATTATTATGTTTGTCTGAACATGGACTCCGTGAGGTATTAGGACCATGCCACATTTGTTTTATAGCTAACTTTGCAAGATTTTCACTATTCAAAGGTACTTAAGCTGATATTATCTTGTTGACCTATTTTATAGTAGTTATTTTATTGATCGGATGTAATATTATAAAAAGACTTGTGTATGGTAGAACGCATTTCAATTCTGTAGTAAGAGCGTAAACTAATACTTCTGCTAATGAACATCTGTGATTTCACCTGATTTCTCATCTGCTTTCTCAGGTGAGATCTTAGGTGATGTCTCATGTCCAAAACTCAGGTGAGATCTCATCTGAGGAATCATGCGTAAAGTCAGATGAAATTTTTAAGAAAATGAAAATAATTTTGTACAAAATAATTATTTTTTCATGAAGCTGGAAATGTGGTAAAAGAGTAAAAAAGTTAGAATTGTGTACACGCAAAAAAAATTTGTACCGTGAGAGTACAGGGGTCCATCTTAAGAGATTACAAACACGCATTAAACGTATACAGTACAGCTGTCTGCTCGCAGCTATCCCAACTTTGGACTCGTACGGTTCAAAGCAACGCTGTACTGTAGAGATCTAGGAAGGAGGATGTCTGAGCCAGTGCTTGGAACGTATACGTTACAACCTCCGAGCTCGAGCTGCAATCAGAGATGAGTAGTCCACTCATCTCTGCTGTTACTACCGATGTATAGTTACGGTATATATATATATATATATATATATATATATATAGTGATTACAGACGTGTTCTCTGGTAGACATATGTACGTACAGCAGGAGCTGACTATGTACACCGTAACTATACAACTATACATCGGTAGTTACAGCTCGAGCTCGGAGGTTGGAACGTGTATGATCCAAACGCTGGCTCAGACATCCCCCTTCCTAGATCTCTACAGTACAGCGTTGCTTTGAACTGTACGAGTCCAAAGTTGGGATAGTTGCGAGCAGACAGCTGTACTGTATGCGTTTAATGCGTGTTTGTACTCTCTTAAGCTGGACCCCTGTACTCTCATGGTACAAATTTTATTTGCGTGTATAAGTCAGAGTAAATATAAAATTTTTTTTTGATAATTGAAATATAAAATTCTATTAACATATTTTTTTTATTGTTTTTATGAAAGCATGTTAGAATCTACTGATTGAAGTAATTAGCACTGAAATACGGATTTTGAAAAAAAAAAAAATTAAATTGCACGGCAAGAAAAAACGTTGAATAAAAATGAACGATGCATCAACTTATTATGAGAATTAGGGGTTGAATTATATATAAGAACAAGTATAAATTTACTTATATAGGTACGCATTCAATACTTAGCGTATAGAATATAATAAGTTAAATAAAAGAGAGTATGTATGCATTACTACAAAGATTAAGTTATATTCATGTTACTTAATAGTTAATTAACTCTTTTTTAATACAGCATTAAGTTATAAAGATTCAAAATTAAAGTATGTGAAGAGCTGTGTATTTAAAAACAGGGAAATAAAATATTTACAAAAATCATTTCCAAATTCACTCAGATGTTAATGAATTATAAAATAATAGTTGTTGTATTAAAAGTTATTATATGAATAATAATGAGATGGTGAAAGTGATAGCAAAGCTAATGACTTAGTATAATACATATGTGTGACTTATGCGAAGACTCACTTGTATGTAAGGGTAAAGATGAGAACAAAAGTGGAATTATGCGGACGTCCGCATGATTCTACCATGTTATTGATATATATTTTAGAAGCACGTGAAGTCCGTATAAATCACTTTCTGTATATATATATATATATATACATATACATATCTTCCTATATTATATAGTTATTTTAGTGGGGAATTCCGCAAAAACCCCCACAGACCCTCATTTACCCCCCACTGCCCCCCACAAAATAAGATAAAAATCCGTCATTTTTCCCTTATTTTGACAGATCGCAGTTTTTTCCAAAACCCCCCACAGATCTCCCGCAGCTCCCACGTAATTTTTACAAACCCCCACTGCCCCCCACCACCTCCCACACTACTTTTGTGGAATCTGACAGGGATCATACTGTCTTTTTCGGACCTTGATTTGTATACCGACGTGTTTGTGTCGTATATATATTAATCTTTTATTTTTAATCTGCTTCATTACTAAATTACTTAAAGACAAAACTTTCTTATCGCTATGATTTATCTCATCGTCAAGAAAAAAGTTTAAGTCATAACTGATTTAAAGGGGGTCGTTGCGCAAAAAGTAAATTACATTTAGTTTATCATGAATACAAACCGTAGAAGTTCCGCATTAAGATGACTCATTTTATAAGTTAACTTAAACAGCCCTATCAAACCACGAAGACTTAGGTCTATTCCTGTTCTGTTTTGAGTTAATAATCAAATTAGCACAAGATGAATGCTGATGCAGAAACACTGGATTAAAATTNAAACTTTGACCTTGAGACTTGTTCATAGTCATAGCAAATGCTACAACTAATGAGAATTGTTTTCTATGTAAAATAAAAGGTCATGATGAAATAGTTCCCGTATTTATAGTAATTCTTGAAATAAAAACTTCTTTACCAATTTTTTCTCCCGTACCTATTTCGCCTTCTACGTTATATTTTTTCTATTGATTTCAACAAAAATAACATTTTTATTTTTGCATCTTGATAAAACCACGTACAATTGACCTTGAGAAAATAAAGGTTTTTTCAAGTGTAACCCCACATTATCCAATTTTTGACCTTGAGACTTGTTCATAGTTATAGCAAATGCCACAACTAATGAGAATTGTTTTCTATGTAAAATAAAAGGTAATGATAGAATAG
Organism: Copidosoma floridanum; assembly: GCF_000648655.2. The sequence goes on along the minus strand of NW_019379501.1, from coordinate 1,431,447 downwards.
TTCCCGTATTTAAAGTAATTCTTGAAATTAAAACTTTATTACAATTTTTTCTCCCGTACCTATTTCGCCTTCTACGTTATACTTCAACGATTTAATAATTCGCAATCGTGCACCGTTACATAAACCGTCTGATATACTTGAATTTTGAATTAATATTACTGTTGCACATATTTTTAATTTATGTTCATGAGGAGGCAATCATTCAAGAATATTGCTTAACATTCTTACGGGAAAATTGAAAGAAATATTATTATCTGATTTATCAACACCCTTAAGGGTTGCATTATCGATGCTGTATGCTGGATACTGCATGTTGGTCCTATGGTATTTCCTTTATTATTTCCAGCAGGAGATGTAGGATGGAGTACAACTGATAGACAAAAGTTTCTAACAAAAGCAAAAAATCTTACGTTGCTTCAATATTACTTATATCGAACTTCCTATTGACCCAATAGTAAAATTTTAAGTCCCATACTCTATGCTGGAAGATTAACGCAACAATTTTTTGCATGCATATATTACTATAGGAAGCAACAGAATAATACTATCAAGATGCAATGGTAATCATGCAAAAGTTTGGACGACCTGATTTTTTTATTACTGTCACATACAACCATTACTGGTTAGAAATATAGCAAATTTTAAGAAACTTCCCTGAAGGTACCACTCCGAATGATATACCGAATATAACTGTAAAATTACTTAATACAAAATTAAAATCAATTTTAGACGATATAACTAAACACAATATTTTCGAAAAAGTTATTGCTTACGTTTATACCATTGAATTTTAAAAAAGAGGATTGCCTCATTCTCATATTATTGTACATTGCATATAAAAAATAAATTATTTACTACTATAGACATAGATAAATATTTTTTTAGTGGAAATTCCACTTGGTTCACAAATACAAAAATTTGTCAGTAAACTTATGCTTTATGGACCTCATGGTAAAGATATTCCATCTCTTATCAGTCATCAAAAAATTTGTACAAAAAAGTTCCCAAAAAAATTTACTGATGATACTGTTTTTACCCCAACAGATACCCAAATTACAAAAGAAGTGACCATAGATGTGATAATTACATGTATAGATGTGTAATCAAAAATAGTGATGAAAAAATTTTAGTTGATAACTCAATGGTAGTACTATACAGTCCATTTTTGTTAACTAAATATAATTTCCACATTAATGTTGAGTATTGTGCATCTATTAAAGTATAAAGTATATTTTTTAATACATTCATTAAGGAGGAAATAGAGCATCACGTAAAATAACGAAAACAGATACGAGTGATAAAAAAGACGATATAGAAATTTTTTATGAAATATCAGAGTATGTAGATGGCCACTATTTCAGCCCCATGGAAGCAGCATGGCGATTGAAAAAGCTCCCTCTATGTAGACGGAATCATTCTGTATGTATTTTATCGGTACTGAAAACATACAAAAAATAGTTTTTCAAGAAAATAAAATGTTTAAAGAAATAGGAAACTCCGAAACAGCATTATCTGCTTGGTTTAAATAAAATAAAATAGATAGTTTCGCAAAAAAGTTAGATACGTGAGTATTCCAGAATATTACTGTTTTAATTCAACGGTATAAACTTAAGTTGAAAGAGAAAGAGTAAGACGTAATTTAACAACAGGCCAACTAAAAATAGTGTCACCTAAGGACTCTGAGCGTTTTTTTTTTTTTTTTAATGGGCGAGTGGAGCTGAATCTTTCGAAAGTTTCAAAACAGTTGATAACATACATTACAGTACGTTGAGAGATACTGCTATTGCCTTAGGTTAAGTTGAACACGGCTCTAAAATTTATAAAATATTTAAAGAAGCTTGTAACCTTATGCTGCCATATCAACTGAGAAAATTTTTCGCATGATTTTTAATATCTGAAGACGTTTTTGGTAAGTCTATTTGGGAATTACTTCAACAAATTTTTTATCGAAGATTTAAAAGATGATAAACGAAACAATGCTTCGTTATATTTAAATTAAATCTTAAAATTTAAAGAAAAATCTTGTAAAGATTATGGACTATGAGAACGAAATGAAACAGTAAAATCTGAAAATATTGAGGATACTAAAAATGTTACTGATTTACAAACAAATTTTAAGGATTTATTTGTTAACCTTAATAATAATCAAAAAATAATTTTTAATAAAATTATTAACAGTGATACAAAATTATTATTTATTGATAGTCCAGAAGGTTCTGTAAAAACATCGTTATACAAAACATAATTTTTTTATTTTTGTTTAAAAAGAAGAAGGTTATATCTATGGCTTGGACAGAAACTGCTTTAATTTTATTACCGAAAGGAATGACAAGTCATAGAAAATTTTTATCACCATTAGATTTAAACATTAAAAGTTTTTTTTTAGAACATGAAGCTAAAAAAAAAAAATTACGAGAAGTAAATGTATTTATTTAGGACGAAGCTTCAACGATCTTTACTAAACCCTTGGAAACAGTGCATAAAACTTATAGAGATTTATGTGATACATGAATAATATTCTATTTGGGGAAAAATTATGTATTTAAGGAGGCAGTTTTAGACAAATACTCCCTGTGATAAAGCATGAGTGTGAAAGTTCTGTAATTAGTAAAACTGTTTATTTCTATGGAAATACTTTAAAATTATGAAATTGAAGTGTAATATGCGGTGTATAAATTAAAAATTTTTATTATTGTTGAGGGACATTGTAAATAGAACAATAAAGTCTTTCGAAATTCCACAGGGATGGAAAACTGATGATGTTTGTAAACAAATTAATGTAGATGGTACAAATAGCTTTCTCAATAAAGTAGTTCTAACAACTCATAACAAACTTACTTTTAATTCAAATAATCAAATTTTGAATTGTATTAAAGGAAAAGAACGTTCTTATTACAGCATAGATTGTGCAAAATATTAAGGTAGTGATCGCTGTGATGAGAATATAAACAAATTTTTCTATAGAAACTCTAAAAAATATACACGAAAGATTACCGCCACGTGTTATAAATTTAAAAGTAGATGCTCTTCTTATGTTAATAAAAAACTTGAGTACATGCGATGGATTGTGCAATGGCACTAGACAACGTATATTAAAATTAATAATAACACAGTATAAAATTGGTTATTGGAGCATGACTTTATTTACACAACTAACACAACCTTTATGAACCTTTTGGCTATTAATAAAAAGGAATTCCTTGATGGTTTTAATTTTCTGATTAATTCAAATTATTTTATTTTCAATAATCAAGTACATAGGCAGAAGTGTGGAACTCCTATGGGTGGCTGTTCTTCTCCATGGATAGCTGAAATAGTTTTGGAATCTTTAGAATCATCCATTATTCCGGAATGCGGAGATTCCATTCTGTCCTAGATGCGCTATGTAGATGATTGTCTCCTTATTATAAAAACATAACATATTGAATACATTTTGAACCGTTTTAATAATTATAATCCGTATTTACAGTTTACAGTAGAGAGAGAGAGAGAGACAAATAATTCTATTCCATTTTTAGACATTTTAATTACACGTATTCTTGATTCTTCTTGTTCGTTTGATCTATATATAAAACCATCTTCTTCTGGAAGATTATTAAATTTTTTTTCGCATAATCCTGTTTGTCAGAAGAGAGCTATCGTTTATTCTTTGATTGACAAAGTTTTTTAGTTAGCTGATCCTTGTTTCAGGACCAAAAACATTTGGGAGGTTAGGAGGGTTCTTGCTGAGAATGCTTATCCGTGTTATTTTGTTGAAAAATACATCAAAGCGAGGATTAGCTTTCTCAATAGATTGTTTAACAAATCTAAGGACTCAACACCTGATTGTGACCGTTGCCGTTTAGAGAACCGCAATTCTTGTTCAGGAACACCTTCTATTGTATTTCCGTATTTTCATTGCTTAGAAAGTTCTTTACGTAAGATTTTTTCTAAATTTAATATTAGAGTAATTTTTTCCAATTCATGTAAATTTACCGATATTAAACGATTAGGTGAAAATAAAACTCTTACACTTCAAAAGGGGGGTATAGTTTATTAAATACTTTGTGAATGCGGTATTTGCTATGTGGGTCAAAGTAAGAGATTGCTTGGAATTCGTATAAGTGAACACTTACGAATGGTCAAAAACCATGATAACAAATCTGCCATTGCTTCTCATTCAATACAATTTCAACATACATTTGATTTCAATAATGTTAGAATTTTGGACCGGGAGGAGAATAGATTTAAATGCGAATTTTCTGAAATGATACATATTTTTGTTCATGATAATAATGTAAATAGACAGATTGATACTAACAAACTGAATGTCTCTTACAAAAATTTTTTTACAAGATATTAAGCGTAAAATTATGCGAAAACAATATTAAGTCTTTTTACACGTGTATTATACGTTTTCAAACGTTCAATAAGTTTTACACATTTTACACACATTTCATTGGTAGTTTAACATCCTTGATTTTTCCTCACTATAGTACTTACAGTGTACCTTGTTATACATATTTCACATATGCGCCTACTTTCTTACATTTAGTTTATGGTCTTGCATTTTAATGTTTCTGACTATGTTCCTCGTGAAAGCAAAAATCTTTTTATTAAATGTAATTTCTTCACATTGATCATTATGTACTAATAATTTTTTGCTTCGTTTGCAATGCCACGTGTTATCCTAACACTTTCATTGGTAATTATATTAAACTTTTCTTAATAATTTATGACTTGTTTTGGATATTATGTATTTATAATTGTTTATATATTTTGTTAGGATGACGTCAGCAGGACATTGAAATATTGGCTTTTATGTTAGTTGTGTAAATAAAGTCATGCTCCAATAACCAATTTTATACTGTGTTATTATTGATTTTTGACTGTGGAGCAAGTGTTTGGAAGTTTCACCTTTGATATTAGTATATTAAAATTATTTAAATATNTTAAAACTTTTACTTATAATACAAATTATTACAAATCATCAGACTATTTTTTTTCTTGCTTATGTAATGATAAAATTTTTATTAATGACAACCAAAATTACTGTAGTATTTTGTCGAGCAATATATGAATATAAAATAAACAAAATTATTTATTTACGATTAATAATTATATTTTTTGCACGGCCTTTTTTAAATGGAAAGTTTCGATTTGTAAATTTATAAACAACGAACCCTTGCAAAATAATCGTATTAAATAATTATGCGGAAACTGATTGCATGGTCATGCAAAAGACACTTGCTAAAAAATATCAACAAATAAGTGAATATCTCGTTCTCTAGAAACTACATTGTACAGTCTTTCGAATAACAATCCCTAAGTTTTTAACATATAAAACAAAATTGTTTGAAGGCATGCACAGTTTTTTTTTTAAAGTATTGGGTTTACTATCTAAAGCCCGATGACAAGTATAACTAGTATTTTCATTTAGAATGTTCCCTGCTTTTAAAAAAATCAAGCAATTGTTACAAAAATTTTTGCCTGAGCATTTTTTTAACAAATATCCACAAGCAAACATTAATACATTTGATTCGGTTAAATTTTAAAATTCCGTCTTTTCTATATGAAGTTAATTAATATCTTTTGCAAAATAAGTATCTCTTCCACTAATATCATCAACCGCTAAGATGAATTGGTGCAGTTAAAATTAAGTAGAATTTTATCATTAAGTCTTATCATTAAGTATTCAATATTAATGACTAAATATTTTAATTCATACGACTATACAGATATGTCCATTTTTTTTTGTTTTACAAAAAAGCCTTTACAATAATACAGAGGATGCCAAATTACTTTACCTAATTAGCAATAAATGCGATTTTTACCTTTAGAGTTTACGCTTTATGCAGAATACTTTTCCTATAAGCAGTACATGTGATTTTTTACATGGGTGGAATGTTGCACTATGCTCCCTGAAAACAGCAAACCAAGTCTTACTTTTGACGCGGATGTAAGAAAAAAGCTTTGTTGAGAAATTATTAAAAGTAACAAGAGTACGTGTTGTATGGTGATGGCGACTTAGCAAACTAATCTCAGATGGCGCTACCATTACTAAGACTCAGCCAGTGAGACGTGAGAACGGTTTATGCACGGAAGTATACATACATACGTACATATGTAGTCTTCAGTGCAAATGCATACTTTTGTGCACAAACCGTTCTCTCATCTCATTGGCTAGAGTCTACAAGCGCCATTTGAGATAAGTTTGCTAGGTCGTCATCCCTATAGCATATGAATGTATATTTATGTACTAATATATATTGAGAAAAAAATTCTTATGTTTTATTACCCTACAGTCGTATGTGCAATAAACGGTTTTTATTGTAATTGTATGTTCCGTATTGTATTTCCCGCTGGTCTTAATTTGATTTTCATAAACATTAGTTTTGAATAAGCGTGATTAAAGATTCTTTAATTATTTTGTAATATTTTTAATACATCGATGTTCGAAAAAAACGGTATTTAAAAGGTTATTATACCAAAATATATTTAGATGCATTGACCTTTTATTTCTTATGTCAACATCAGTATTCTATGTATGACATCTCACCACCACATTTAAAGCTGTATCCCAATTAAAACAATTTCAGCCAAAATCTTACCTTATAACTCATTGTACTTGTAACCTTATTTCTCAGGTGAGATCTTACTTTAGGTTTTGGCATAAGAAATCACCTGAGATTTCTTCTGAGAAAGCAGATAAGAAATTAGGTGAGATTACAGGTGAGGTTCATTAGCAGGGACTTTACCAAAAATGTGTTTGCCAGTTATATCACTTAAAATAGATTGTAATTTTGTATGGAATAATTTAACTTTTATATTTTAAATACAATTTAGTGTAGTATTTTTGGAAATTTTGATAATATCACTTTTCATTCTTTGCATTTCGGATTGCATGTTGCATGTATCTTGGGTTTCCGATGTATACAGACGGTGAGCTATGAAGATAACGACCGAGTCGCAGCGTCGAGCCCACGCACGCAGGTGCCTGCATGTGGTGAATCCCTAAGTTTAGGCGTACGTGCCTGTGTATGTGCTCGACTGCTCGGCGCGCTCGGGTATTGTCTATTAGGCCTAAGTCGTGCGCGCGTGCTTTTTAAGCGCCGCTGACTTGACTTTATAGCATGCTATAGAGGTGTGGTTTATTGGTCGTTGGCAAGTAGATTACTTGAGGTTGTGCCTCCACTTTTAAGAGAGCCGAATAGACTGAAACGTAGTGACTAAGCCGGTGGAGGTGTTGGCATATTTCAGACAGTTGCGACACTCCGTGCTGAAAAGTATCCGCCAGGTGCCATTTTTCTGAGAGTATACCTCGGGAACATTGAAAAATAACGAATTCAGGTTTTATTTATTTAGTATTTAACAGCAAAGAACTGTTGTCATTAAATATTTTGTTTGTAGTTAAGGTATTGAAAATGCCAACATTACTGTCACATACAACCATTACTGGTTAGAAATATAGCAAATTTTAAGAAACTTCCCTGAAGGTACCACTCCGAATGATATACCGAATATAACTGTAAAATTACTTAATACAAAATTAAAATCAATTTNTTAACAGAGTGGTCAGTAAGCACTCTGGGTCATCGGGTGATAGGCACTTGTGCTATCAAATAATACTTAATTATTTAATAAAGAGACCAGTTAGCGCCCTGGGTTGTGTGGGGATTGGCGCTTGCGTTATTATTTTATTAATTTTGAATAATTAAAGAGACCAGTAAGCGCCCCGAGTTGTGTGGTGATTGTTACTTGCTTTATTATATTTATTATATCAATAAGTAAAGAGACCAGTAAGCTCCCTGGCTTGTGTAGGGATAGCCGCTTGCGTTATTATTTTATTATATTTTATGAATAATTAAAACGTCGAATAATTGCTCCGGGTTGTGTGGGGATAGGCGCTTGCGTTATTATTTATAGGAGAAAGAAGTCTTCTCCTACACTCCTGCTGTAGCTCTGCTCTGATTGGCTTCGGAACTTTTCCAACGGAATGTTCCGACAGTGGTGGGGGTATGCAAAGATCCTCTTTGCCAACACTGACTCGGGGAGGATATTTTTCTCATTATTATTAATTTCTTAAGAAATTTTCTTGAAAAAGAAACTATCTGGTTTAGTATTATGAGTCTTAAGTATATTCGATATTAAGAAAAGGGCATGTATAGAGGATATAGAGCGCTTGTATTGAAAGTGCTGCCATCTATGCATATGCACCTCTTGTTTCAATAATTTAGATGTACCGACATTTGCTTGCATACTATTGGTCTTATTAATTTCTAATTTACTGACAAGCATAAGAGTCACAAAACAAATATTAAAATCAGTTTACGTAGTTTACCGAAGACCCTTGAACCTGTCAGTCAAAGAATGTACCTTGTGTCTGTGAGCTTCTAATTATTACAAAATGTTTAAAAAAATTATACTGTACTATTATTCACGAAAATAAAATTTAAAAAAAAATATATATAATGTCCGTGTAGTGATAAATCTAGATAAAGCCTTGACAATTTAAGAATACTGAATTACAGTGTTATGTTCTTTTCTTAAAAATATTTGTATTTGTACCATATTGACATAGCATTATTAAGTCATGAATCTAGTAAGTTAACTGCACGTTCTTATTAATCGCACAGCACAAGTATCTCCGGTAAAACACGTTGCCAATTAAGGTGACACTCTCTGCACCAATCGTGCATCAGGTCCACTCACCATTGTGTAGCCGTTTCCTGGAGAAAACTTTATATTTCAGGACAATAACTCCTTGCTAGTTCAGCCAACGCCCGCTACCAAAACATAGTATCTAGGCTAACAAGCATCCCCTAACAGGCTCATTACCTCAAATTTTATCGTTACTTCTATTCTGACTATCCTTATTATCATCATAATTATTATAATAATTATCATAACGTTTTTTTCTAAGCATTATAAATATTTCTATAACTATTTACAATTATTCTTATTATAATTACTTTTTTTACAATATTTTAAATCACTTTTTTTCTTGGTATGATTTATTATTATTTTATAATCATACATCTTGAGCTATGTTTG
>NW_019379501.1:1352680-1368126 GCF_000648655.2 Copidosoma floridanum | reverse complement strand
ATATATATATATTTCGAGGATAAAAAAGCATTTTCAAACAATGCCCGAACCTCCTCAAAATGTAGTGAAAATAAGTTAGGGTTACGTCACGTTTCATCTCACTCTCGATATATCGAATACTCCGATTGAACTGCAGGAGTCTGATCGAAGCATTTGATTTCTCGCAAAAGAATGAAACATAAGAACAATAAAACGGCATTAGTACAATCTGCACGTTTAACGAATGAGTTTCGTGCTGGTCCACATATGCTTCCTGATGCCGCTGAGGAGCTGTTATGTTGATTAAATTACAATCAATGGTACCTAGCAACCCGATAATTTGATTCGAAGTTGAAAACTATGAATCAGTGCCACTTAATTTCAATATGTAATTACAAACTAAACTCTCTCACGCCAAATCAGTGAAATTCTACTGATTCGCAGTAGCAGTACACGTTTTTCTCATATTTAGTATAAGAGAGTGTACTTCTGGATAATACGTTATCTTGTGAGACTTACCCGTCTTGAATAACCTGTCTTTCAGTAGAATTACAGGGGAATATAATGAATTCGTTGGTGAGTGCGTTAATTGCTGTCACAACTTTGTATAAATATTTACTGAACGTAGATTGTGCCATTGATTGCATATGCTCCTCTGCAACTGATAACAGGTACGATCCGTGGGCCATAAATCGTAGCACACTCAGTACTTGCATAAATATTGGAATACTCTTGTCTGATTCGCTTAAGAGAGGTGCCAGACGATTGATCAAAGTAATTGCTACTTGAGGAGACATGCAATACAGTTCATGAAAGAGATGATCGCCCATCGAAAATGAATTACTCAAATCACGCAGGGCTTGGTTTCAGACGGAGTTCATTGGAGGCTGATCTTCGACGACATCATCGTCGATGTCCTCATCTTCGTAACCTGCGACCAGTTGCTCCTCATTGTCGTGGACAGCTTCCTCAACGTCCTCATCAATGATGTACTCCACAGCAGCGCAACATAACCTATAACAGTAATAACAGAAAAATGATGAAGTCGACTCACGATATAATAATTTATAAACACGAAGGACAAAAGCACTTTGTTGACGTACTGTTTTTCAGCTTTTTATGCAGTATATATATTTATAATGAAATTTCTGCCAACAGCACTATTTTAAAAGTATGTAAAAAACACGTACGAGGCACGAGCCAGAAAAATTTAACTCTGACTTGTATTGCTTCGAATGCTTAACTGCAACAGGCAAGATTGACAACAGTACGCAAGCGGCAAAATATTTGCAGCGCTTACCTTGAAATTTGAAATACTACAGCTCGACGCTAGATGGACTGTAGAGCGTTGGTAGTGGGGACGCCACAGCTCAAAGTTTGATACCTGAGAGGCAAAACTTCGGGCTAGTGAATAAATGCGAGATCTTATAAGATCTTCCTCTCTCTCACACTCTCGAGATTACACGAATGCCATACACCAAATGTCACTACAATAACGGAAATATCGTGTTGTGAACCAGCCAATGGAAATAAAATAATCAAATTTCCCGCCCAACGATTCAATGGCCGTCGTGAACATTTGGAAGCGCTTGTTATTTTCATTCGTGTGTTTGAATTCATCCGAAGGGGTTGAAAGTTAGTACAGAGCCTGTGAATGCCCTTCGAACTAAATCCTACATGCCTTAGTGTACTAGAGCGATTAGCGAAATCGAACTCATATCGTCAACGGGGAATTAATACGTGTATCGTGCTTTTTTTTTAGTCAACAACTTACTGTGATATAGTTCTCAGCAGCATGGACAATAAGTACGTATAATTGCGTCTTGCATTCAGTGTTTGTTGCACTTAGTATGCTTTTGGTGCCCAACTGTAATACAATATTTTTTTCAATATAACCGAAAGCACTGTAACACTTACCGTTATTTATTTTGCAGATCGCCACGAAATGATGCCCATTGGTCTTACGACCAAACCCTTGCGTTAATGGATAATTTCAAAAAGAAAACTCAGATTTTGCTGCCGGCCGCTTCACTTCTGTTGACGGCAAAAACAAGAAAAAAGTAGACTGGGCCGAGTTGGCTGTGGAAGTCTCACTGTGTGGTGAAACAAAAACATCCAAACGAATATTTTTGGGTGCTCTGTTTTAATAAACAAGAAAGAGCATGTGTTTACTGTACCCATGTGTTTTAATGCGTACAACACATGGTCTGATTCGAGTACGTACAATGATTTGAACTCGTTTTCTCTTTCGAGTACCCTGTTTACGTATCCTCTAAAGAAATTTGTGTAGAGATTATACTATACTTTCTGAGTCAATAGGAATTACATTCCAAAATGCGCATCCGTAAACGCTATCAATACAGTGATCGTCTGCAAAAGTACATGATGTTCCAGATTTGAGTCCTATTTTATTATTGTTTAAATCTATGGCGTTGTAACGCTCTTCTACAGTAAATGTAGCGTAATCCTGTGCAAATCCATTTTCAAATTTACCGTATGCGTCTAAATATGAACCTACGTTTTTACAAGCGCCGCACAGTGTTACCAAATAAAGAAAAAAGGGCAAAAAATCGTGCTTTACTGGAATTTGAGCATAAAAAATCGTTCAATAGCTTATTTTGTTCCTTTTGTTATGCTCTATGAGAAACCAAGTCCCTTGTTGGTGTATCAAAGCGCTACATATATATATATATATATATGTCACAACATTAAGCTAACAGAACAAATTATTGTTTATGACTTAGTTGTGTTTGTCTGTGTCATTATACCTCCTCCTGAATTCTGTCTTTTTGTTAATAATGTCCTCAAGTAATTAAAAATTTTATATTTGGGTAAAGTAGACATGGACCAGAAAGAGATTTGAAATGTAAAAGTTCAATTAAGTTAAACATATAATGGTACTTCAGAGACATATAGTGAGTAAGGGGAAGCGAATAGACAGAGGAAGACCTATGATCAGTGACTTAAAAAACCCGAAAAACGAGGTATGACTTGGGTACTAAATTGCGTATATTTTTTAACATTTATGATGGTAAAACATTTGATAAATAAGTATTTTATGGGGAGGAGGTGGATGGGGGAGTGAGGCGGAGTGGGGGGGGGAGCTCACTCAAATACAATTTGATTAAAAATGACGTTAAAACCACCAAATAACTACGTAAATCGTGGAGGAGCTGGGGGGAGCGGGGGGGAGCTGAGACTCACTTTCGTTGATACAACTATATAATATAGGGAGTTATATACATATATATATATAACAGTACCTACCCTCGAAGCACACATGAAAAATCTAAGAAAGGTCTGCGAGTGACTTCAAGAATGCGGTTTAATTGTAATTGAAGAAAAGTGCAAATTTTTTCAAGATAATTTAGAGGTACTCGATTTTGTCATAGACAGCGTCGGTTTGTATAAAGCAAAGTCAAAAGTTGAGGCGATGGTTAATGCCCCGAGGACAAAAATGTAAAGGAAGCTTAGTCGTTCCTAGGATTAGTAATATTTTCCACAAGGTTTTTGGAAAATCGTTCGGAAACCTTATAATCATTGTATGATCTGATAAATGTGAACAATTTGGATGGAGAAAAGAATGTGAAAATGCTTTCAATTGGCGGAAAAAAAAAAATTAATTTCTCCACGGATTTTAGCTCACTACGACCCTAAAGAGCAAATTGTGTTGGCGTGTGATGCACCGCACCACAGATTATCGGCAATACTTTCGCATAATTATAAAGACGGCACAGAAAAGCCAACAGCTTATGCTTCGCATACGATTCAAAAGAAAGAATTGAATCGAACAATCTTGTATAAAGAAGCCATGGCGACAGTTTTCGGGCTTAAACGTTTTAGAGATTTTTTTTTTGGCAAAGAAATGATTTTGCAACAATCAGCCATTAAAGTTGGTTCTAGGTCCTAGAAAAGGCATTCCAAAGACGGCTGAAAAAAGATTGCAAAGGTGAGCATACTACCTTTCGGGTTTTCGTTTCAAAATAGAACACATTAGCTCTAAATCGAATTCAAACTGCGACGCGTTATCTAGATTACCTCTTCAAGATGTATGTCATGAACTTTCGCATTAAGAACCAAAGTTTTTCAATCGTTTTTTTTTTTGAAGAAGGAATCAAAACATTCGACAGTAAAATGCTAGCAGAAGAAAGTTTAAAAGACAAAACTCTGAAGCAAGTAATTAAATACACACTCAGTGAATGGCCAGAATCAAAAAATTTATCAGAAGATCTGAGATAACTTTACAAAAAAAGACTTGAATTTTCAGTCGATAAAAGTAGTTTATTTTGAAGACCGCGGGATGTTATTCCAAGCAGAATGCGATCATTAATTTTAAAAGAATTAATGATCGCGCGCCACATTAAGGCATGATAAAAATGAGAATGTTTGCTCGTTCCTATGTGTCCAGACATAGATAACAGTATTTAATTCACTGTAAATAGCTGTAATGCTTGTTTATCCGAAAGAAAAAAACCAAAAAATTCTCCTTTAACAACGTGGCCTTGGCCAGACCGCGCATGGAACCGCATACATTGCGACTTTCTTGGCCCTTTTTTCGGAAATACGTACCTGGTAGTAATAGATGCTCACTCAAAATGGCCATATGTGATCAATTTTAATAACAACACCAAAGCGTACAGAGTAGTAAAAGAATTTAAAATGTTATTTACGCGTTACGGATTACCTCTTTATGTAGCGACTGATGGTGGCCCTCAGTTTTCAGCCAAGGATTTTTTTAGATTTTTTAAAAATAAATTGCGTAAATCATAGCTTTTCACCGCCTTATCACCCTGGGATCAACGGGGCAGCCAAAAATGTTGTCGGTACGTTGAAGGATAAGGTTGGTAAGATAGTTAAAGAAGAAACTCTCGAAAATGCTATCAGTAAATTCCTATTTGACTATCGTTGCATAGAGCATTGCAAGACAGGAAAGAGTCCTTACCAACTTATGTTTAACCGGGATATGCGGACACGACTTCATATGCCTAAACCGGATGTGTTCACGCATGTACAACAAAAACAAAGGGCGCCAATAGTGGCTCCAGGTGGTAATCGGCAGTTAAATTTAAGAGAGGGTGATGAGGTATTCATGAACGATTATAGCGTACGATCGGAAAAAAGATGTAAGGGGGAAGTTGTTGAACCATTGTCGCCGTCGACGTTTGTTGTTCACGATAGTGACGATGTGTTGCATAAACGCCATAAAAGCCAAATTGTAGCGAGCGCAGATACCACACAGAAGTTGCGACGTTCTACTAGATTAGCTAACTTGTAAGAGGGGGGGGGGGAAGTGTGGTATCTGAAGCAAGAGTGTAGGTGAGCAAGGTTCAAGTGTATGTGCGTAAGTCGCGCGATAGCCGGAGCTGTTATAAACATTTCGATGTACAAGGTGAGTCAAAATCGTCAGTTACGTCCCGGGTGGCTTGATGAACAGTATATCTCCAAAGCGCTGTTTATTGTACAGCATCTTTACATGTCTAATAAATAGTATTAACAGTATTTCTACATAGTATGTGCTGATTTTGTATAACCCGTGATCGTAATATCACAGTTTGTAAAAAAATGACCCATATTCATGATGTTAATTTCTTTTTAATCTTGAAATTGTTTTTCTCGTGGCATCATCTTCTCTACGAAGCTTCAGCTTCCTACACTGAGAGATTAGTTGAACGCCCTCTGTCCTCGCACGGTCGGATAGAGTCATAATGTAACGTACGCCTACCGACCCAGGCAGTGGGACAGCTGGCGAGCCACTTTGAACGCTAGGAGGACCACCGTAGTACAGAAGCAGTACTATCTATACATTACAGCAGTTATCCCAGTATCTAGTGCATGGTCTGTTCCGGTTCGTGGTACAGGATATGTCTGTTGGTGTAGTCGTATAACTATATACATCTTCCTGATGTAAACACAATAGTTTTCTCTCTCGCACCGCCGGACACGACACCGCATTAGGTTAGGTCTGCTACTTTATTTTTTTATATCTCTGTATGATAAAAACATATGTCAATGATGTACAGTGTATACCTATAGTCTTTTACTATTACTTTGAGATTGTACTTGTTTTAATAACTTAAATGCATGCACAGAGTTCTAATATTCAATATTCAAATTTTTGAAGATGTATAAAATTAATTATTTTATAAAATTGAAAAATTAAGTTAACGTGATCATCATCTGAATAAAAATTTGAACACTGCTAACTTACGTTTTGCAAAGTCTCGTGTGCAACATTGTCAGTTTTTAAACCGGGAGCTGGCAGGACATTTTTCGTAATAGGCAATTTTACACATGTATTTTGCTTGATGGAAATAACACACAAACCATGTATAAGTTACCAGGGTCATTTACCATAACGTAATAAGTGGCAAATAATAGTACAGAATGTTACTCCTCGAATTAATTGATCAACCTTAAAACATACCGTATTATTTTTAATATATTTTAAAGCGACACGATTCATAAACGTGCATACATACAAACGCATTCAATAATATAAATTTATACGTATGCACATATGCGCGTTACATACACAAATGTGCGTCGAGTATGCATTATAATATATTATTCTCGACACTCGCCACACGAGCTACTGTGGGTACATCTAATTTACTTGTCAATAGTACGTTAATAGCACCATACTTGTGGCACATTGCTTGTGCTGCAAGAGTGGAGCGCCTGGCGTCCCACTCTGGGTCATCTCTCGTCCCAACGTACGTGGTAGCTCAGCCACGCCACCTGAAGGATAGAGGGCGTTCCACTAATCTCTCAGTGTAGGTATGTTGTTTGATTTAAGTGTTTGTCAGTTGAAGTAGTCACTTTTTTTATATTTCTGATTTTAGACTATATCTCTACATGAGCATAGTAAAAGAGAGGAAAAATTATTGTTTTTCAAATCAATTTTTCATTTTTTAGTTGTCTGTTAAATAAATTTGATATAGAAATTTCAGAAGCTTACTTATTTAAATTGTTCAAATAGAACTTTGAGTGATGATGAAATTCATTAATTCAAAAGAATTACCTTGGCACATATTAGTAAGAATTAATTTCAGTGGACTCCTAAAGTGGCTCTGACACGTTAGTTGCATATGTCTGATTCTGAAGATTAGCAGCTTAATTTTGAATGTTAATTAGTTCGTTTTCATCCGCATTGTTAAGATACAATGAAGAAGTGGTTTTACTAATGAAATTCGCAGTCTCTTTGGGTGAACTATCACAGCCTGCAATCCAAAGGTTGAACTTATAATTGGTAAGACATAGTTACGGTATGTAATGCTCACTAAAATTTATAAATGTACAACAGAACAGAAAACAAAATTCATAAGTTAGTACCTCCAAGCAATGCAGAGTGGCTCACTGTATTGGCTAGTTCACCAGTTACTGATTTGCTATTTACTTGAGGGCAAGCATGAGGCTAAATCCTATTTTTGAGATCATTAAAAAAAAGGTAGTCTGAAAAATACAATTGACAAACTCTGTAATTATTATACAGGTCATCAGAAGTTTTATTACTGAGATTATTACGACCGCTAGATTGAATTGATAGTGAACATCTGCCATGAAAAATTTATATCGATTTAACTTATTCTTTAAGTGATTTTTATAAACATATAACCAATGAGCATCCTTTGAAAATCTGAAAAAACTTAAGTTCTTGCAATGTTTTGATACATTTTTACAATTAATTGTGCACAAGAGTAACCCTTTACTTTGCCCATATCACTTCATTCAATAAGTATTTACAATAAACTGGAAGCATTTGGATCATTTGTAACGCGTGTATTGAAATACATTAAAAATCTATTTTTTTAACAGCATACTATAAATAGTCAAAAAAGTTATAGAGATCATTTAATTTGCACGTGTGGTTGCCATGTTCTTGATGGTATGTCTGATTACTGTCTCTCCTGCATGTGGCTTTCTGCAATGTACGAAATCCCGGTGTTGGGCCTGGAGGCCACAGCATTAAAAGTAACTATAGAGCTCGGTCTGACTCCTCTACCGTTCTTTCTACCCGTATCCTCTCTGTGTGTGGCTGCGTGCGCGCGCGCGCGTGTGTGTGTGTGTGGTATGTCGGTATTCCGGGAGAAAACATAGTATTGGTGGCTAATCTGTAGTGATGTGTTGGTTGATAGTGTGTGGTGGGCTGCATAGCATACGGTGCGCTTGCGCGGTGAGACAAGGATAGACACTTGAGCTCGCTGCGAGGCTAGCACTGGAACAGCGTGGCGTGGCATCAGCAGACTCTTGCCTCCCGAACTATAGTAAAACGATAACGCCGAGATCTTAGTGCCACACACACACACCAGCGAGTCCTTGCACGGCCACCCCGGTTCCTTGGTGCTTCAGACGCAGATAGCATCGCAGAATCAAGGAGATCGTCACCAATGATATCCTGGTAGGTGACTGTACTTAGTGTTGGTGCTGTGCGTTGTAGAGTGTTAAAACAGTCGTCCCCCATTATTCTGCCCTAATATCTACGAGTCAACCCGAGTCCCCTATCGCGAGTGTAAACATTAACAAAACGCCGAGTGTAACGTAGCATAAAAGTTACAGCAAGCCACGATGCTGGGCCATCGTCTTTGTGGTGTGCCGCGTCCGTATTGTAATTTGAGTAGATGTTCATGAAATTAGAAAATATACTTAATTAAATTAAGAAAGTTGTCTTAGAGTATTCGCTCGGCTTGGGTGATGTCAACCATAGCTGCCACTGGTTGTGACCTAGAGTAAAAGGGTTTTTGTAAGTGTTTACAATAAAGCTAAAGAAAAAGCTATTCCATATCGTTACCTCCACTAGACTAGAAGTTGCTGCAGTTGACGCCACACACAACTGTAAACAACCCGATCCCTTTCCCAGTACAATTAACGTAAAGACATAGTAAGTAAATAAAAAGTAAAACACACATGTTAGTCGCAATTCACGGCTAACGTGTCACAGTATGTAGGTACAATCTACAGGTACGTTAGGCAAACCGAACGCTAGCTGCACTCTGGTAATAAATTTTTTGATACTCTATCGTTAAAAACTCATCGTTTTCCTTTCAAAAGAACCTTTATTGAATCTATTATTATATCTTAAAACATAAGGTGATAAAATAGTATTAACGTTAACTATTTATTACAAATACGCTTAGAATAATACTTTGTGGATTTCTTTTCTTAAAACTCGTTTTGCTGTGTGTTCAAAGTCAATGAAATCGCATGCTTCTTTCCCTAATAACTCGTACTTTTCATAGCTGTTTTGCATCGATTGAATACTAAATTTTAATGATTTTTAAAGCGCAATAGATGTACTTAGATCTGAATTATAGTTTTGTAATTTTAAACTCATTACATTAATTTTACGTAGTTTAATGAATGACAAACTAAGTTAAATGAATGAGTAAAGTAAGGGACCCATAGTGCTTAGTTACTTTTTCTAATTACCATCGATTGTAAGCTATTGAATAGGCCACTTATAACTAAAGCATTGTCATACAATTGACCACGACAATTTTTAAGATCTGTATCATGAATCTTAAGAAACGATGTGATAGCATTAAATATATCTTGAGCTTTGTGTCCAATATTCGAAAAATATGTTAAAAATCGCTCAATGGGCTCATTATTTTCTAGGTACTGAATAATCAAACACAATTAATCCTTATGACTTGCATCTTTTGTTGAGTCCACCGAGATCGAGTAATACTTAGATTTTTGAATATTATCAACGATGATGTTTAGCAAACGAATGCTTATGAATTTAACTAGTTCCTTATAAACAGAAGACGATAAATAATTAACGTGTCCCTTACCACATTGGGCGCATTTTAGTATACGAACTTTTAAGAAATCATCTCGAGTAGCAGGTAGCTCAATAGCACCAAAAAAAATTATCATTATTAAGCACTCCTATTGTCCTATTCTCTCCACTGAAAGGTAGATTCCTTTTAGCTAAAATTTTAATTACATCCATTACTCTTTGGATTATTTTTTTCCAATAACTTATCTCAGCTTCCATTTGCTTTTTATACTTTTATTTATAAGTCCCTGCACAGATGCTCGCATGGTTAACTCATAAACTACTAATACGCGTATTGGAGAGTTCCTGCGATGAGTATGTGCGTTTTTCCCCTCAGAAAAACCTTCATGTGTTAATTGTGATCGTGTAAAGCTAACAAGTTTGCAGTGAAAGCAATAAAGCTTACCAATCATTTGAGAAAAACATAGCCACGTTCGTTTCAGAACTTCTCCATTTTTAACAGGCCTTTAAACATGCTAATCTTGCATTTTCTGAACTTATTTCCATGTTTTTGTATCGATAATTTTGAATCTATCTTTTCAGCACTATTATTTTGTATACTTAAGCTTCCGACCAAGATCCAATAATCAAAATCTACAGCTGAACCGAATGGGTGACTCAGAAATATCAGAAATGCATCTTCCTTGTTCAATAATTCCATCATTTTTATTAGGATTTAAGGAACTTTTCGAATCATTTGTATCAGTCTTGTCATTACTGTGGATGTTGTTTGGATTATTGTCATCATTTTTGCCCTCTGGACTATTTTTTTGGTGCACCGCTTTCTACAGAAAAAAGAGATGAGTAATATAATAAAGCCTGTTGATTCGTTTTGTGATTGACTGAAATTTGTCAAGCACAGATAGATTTTAAAATAAGAATTTAATAAAATAAATAACAAGTAAGTTTGACGTTGATAAGAATTAAAGTATTACATGTCTTAATAATAGTATAATCATTTAATTTTCTTTGAAAAATAATAAAAATAAATGTTTGATCAAATATTTGCAGCCCCCTAGTACTCGCAACAATACAATTTTATTTTTATTTAAAGGATTGTTTACGATCATTCTCAGNACCCTCTCATATATAAATGCATTCTATTTTCTTAATAAATTATATCCATGTGTATATTTTCTGACTGACTCCGAGAATGATCATGAACAAAGCTTAAAAGTAATTTACATATCAAGCAATCGTAAACCCAATACTAAGTAAGAAAAGCAAGTTTTTATTAATAAAAGTTAATTATTTACTAACAGTAAATTCTGGATCGGCATGTTCGATTGTGGTACTTTCCGATGGTTCGTGTAAAAACTTGAAAACATGTTATTCGCAAGTTAAAAATTAACCTTAAAAAAAGTAAAAGGACACTCAGTTTTCGTCAACAACAGCATGTTGTTAATTTTCAAAAAACAAACTTTTTTTGCACAGCATTATAGTTTGAGGTCCTGAAAAGGGCTGTGCCAAGTTTCAGATCATGATTTTAAGTTTAACGAATTCTATATGCAATTTTGTAAAGACGTCTCGCTTCGTTTGAAAATACCAGCTGGCAGCAGATAATGCTCGGTTCTCTCTGCCACACTTATTATGGGACCTGCTCGTGACTTTGTTTACGTTTGCACAACGAATATTAATCCTTGATATTGAAATATCAAAAAAAAATTATAAAAATGATTCAATGGTCTCAGCTATCACCATACTTCTATTACTGTTTTTTATGAGAGGAAGAATTCGTCAAAAATCCACCGCTTAAACAATTTATTTGTTTTTAAAATTTATGTTTGTATTAAATAGATCACACAAACTGATGTCTACTACGTTTAAGACTTTCGGCTTCATGGAAGCCTCATCTCAAATTATTTAATCCATTCTTCTTATTTTTTTCTGATTCTAATCCTTATAAAACAGTTTAACAATCGTTAAATCCAAAGGTAAACAAACATTTCTATGGCTGGCCACAACTTTTAAAACGTTTAACGGATGCAATATTAGTCGATGCCATGAGTACTTTTTTCCTCAACCAATGAAATAACAAGTTTAGGTTTTGTATAAAAGTATTTTTGCCTAACCATGCAGGACCGTCTGTTTCATTCTGTTCGCATATAATTTTAAAAGTATTCTTCTAGTTACTGTTTAATTAAATAAACAGTTTATGAGAAGTTTATTAACATAACTAAATTTTCTTAGAGTTCTTATGTTGCTATATAGCATTAGTTTTTAGCATTGAAACGTTAAATTAGTGACAAAATTTATCTTTTGATTTTAGACTTTTAAGTGTACAAAGTAGCATTCGACTTTTTTTCCAAATTCCGTCTCCAAAATTACTTTTTTTGTACTGTTTAAATTTTAAGGTAACCAAATGGTTCTATGACTTGTCATTACATTTGGAAAGAAAACTAGTGCGATAGCAGTTCAAGCTATTGATATAATCTTTTTAACTTAGAAAACAAAGTAATTGATTGATGCTTTGCACGAAAGTTTTTCTTGGTCCTCTTGATCATCATTTAACTAAAGCTAAATCAAATCAATCATGGGTTTATGGATTGCAAATTGTCTAGGGTTATTATTTTAGTTTTAATATTTATTTTTGGAATGGATACATTAGGAAATAAGAACTATTTACCTTCAGATTAAAAAATGGAATCTATGTCTAAAGGATCACGGTTTTTTTAATCACAAACAAATAGTTTATGAAATAACTTAACATTTTTTCCTTACATTATCGTTATAAATGTTTTTTGAAGTTTGAAAATGTGCAAAAATTATCGTAATGAAATTGGAAGTTTCATTGTGTTAGCTTTATGAAAAGTTTTATTGTTTTGAATATTATTGTCAATTAAACCCATAGTATTGCAGTTTTTTAAAAAGCTTCATATTTATAATATTCTTAATTTAACTATTCTTTTCATTAAATAATAACTTGAAAGAGTTTGTTAACGTTACTTAGAAAATATTATGATTAATTTGCAATGGCTATTTTTTCAAACATTTTTTTTTTTTTTTTTTTCAAAAATCTAAAAGTTATTGTTTAAAATACTATAGTTTTTAAAAACATGCACGCTCTACAATAATTTTGCAGTCATCGATTTCAAAGAACTCAAACTAAGCTGTTAAGGGTGTTTCCTATACAAATGTTTGCTTATTTTTTAGATGTATGGATTTACTACTTTGAGACACTTACCAGAAAAATCTTACTAATATATAAAGCAGAAGCGCTAAAACCGTTGTAATCGCTAACCGCAAAAACTACTGAACCGATTTTGTTGAAATTTTGCACACTGATTCATGATACTTCCTAGGTGGTTTTAGTATAGTTTTTATCGTAAAAAATTTAATAACAATAGCAATAAATGAGCTCAAAGTTTTGCAAAAATACGTCAACTTTTCACTTTAGTTCAGTAAAATCCGCTAGGTGGCGTCGACATAAAATCGAAGCTACCTGCAACATAATTAAATAAGTGTGGTTATAATAGGCTGGAGCGTCTCCGTACTGTTGTAGTCGAGCTTCGGCATTTCAACGAGCTGTAAAGAGAATGCTGATGATAGCCTTGCAGCTGGGTCTCCCGGTTACGGACTACACTCTTCTCTAAGGGGGAAGGGACCTAGGTGTCCATTTACCCTGATTCTCGACGAGTGCGATAAAAAAAAAAAAAAAAAAGAAAAATTCCAATCTATGCCGTCTGTGCCACAATACCAGGAGACATATTACCAACTCTTCAGACTTCAGAGCTGTATGGCAGTCCCACCATCTCACCTGGTGCAGTTAGAGAATTTGTGGCTACAAATGTAAGCAAGGGAAAACAGCTCTGAGGGGCACGGGCAGCCACAACGGCGTCAACGGCTACCTTTTTCGTCGTTGCGTCCCCAACGCGCTTACCGCCAGCTCTTCATCATCAGGAATAATAATAAAGAATAGCCTGGAAGTTTCACCACTGGCGCTTTTTAGGGCCATTATAAGTATTTACGTTCCCTACTTAACCATCAATTTCATCGGTTCTTTTTAGGGGCCACCTAAGTTGAAACTACCTTGCCAACAAATAAATTTTTACTACCATGTCCGGAAGCGATTCGTCGACTAGAAGACTATATTAACTAAAGACGGGCACTATTAAACCAAGTCAGCCATTCACTGGCAGACGTCACCTGCGGAGTTGTTCTTCACAAGGCTGGAAAACCCGGTGACCGACGACCCTACATGTATTAACCTCTTGACTCTAAGCATTCAACCAGGAATCACTGATCCTCTTCAAGGTCTGCGCTGGGCAAACCTAAAACAGCTATGAAGGAAAAAAAACTTGAGCCAACGGGATAGCCTTCACTGGACAAGTATCACTAACCAATCTCCCCATCCAAGATCACCAAAACAACTGAATCTGCAAATAAAAAAGGTGCTTTAGACACCAATGTCTTCGACGTTATACCGGGAGACGTTGGAAAAGAGCACTTCAACTAGCTCCAAAGCTTCGGACTTGGTAATTTTTCTCCCGATCAGTCTAGGTCTTCAACAGCAGGCCAGAGAAGATCACCCTGAGATATCCAGGCAGTCACAATTGCTGTTAACTGAAGTCAAGGAAGAGTTTACTTAAAAAGCTCTTCTGTCATTTCAAGAGTTATCGGACGTTTAACTACCTCGCCAAAAAATATATTTGAACTTAACAAAGTTGACAGAAAACAGCTTTTAGGGGTCACAACAATTTTAAGCATGTCAAAAGTCGCAAGAGGGTGAATTGGAAGAAAAACTTCAAATGTATTTAATAAATACAATTTTACTTAGGCGTCAAGAAACTGACGCAGAAAATTTATCGAGATTGGAACAGCAGCGTCAAAATCGACAAATAAAGAATCCATTACGTGAGAGATCAGCTTTTCATTGTACCCTCACAGCAATCTCTGAAATCTTTAAAGATCCTACTTCAGATTTTTAAATAAGTAGAAAATGTATTTGTGTTTTTGTGGCAATAAAAATGTAGGGTTCAAGGTCCAGGACTTTGTTGCTCTGGTAATAAAGTTGTGAGATATGAGAAAAAAATTTTTTTTTAACATAAATTTTTTGGGGGTTTAAAATCTTAACAGCTTTAAAAAATAGCCCTTTTCGTGAATTACACGGGAGAAACTGTAAATCAACGGCTTCTTATGGCCACCGATTATTTTGTGGCATAAAGAACGCACGGTACTTTTCAGTATAATTATTTTTTTTAATTTTTACACCTTATTATTTGACCAAATAAACTATACGGATTCCGAAAAAGTATGTTTTCAATAAGAAGATTTTTGTTTTGAGATGTATCAGGAATATGTGTAAAATTTCTAACTTAAAATGTTTCACATTACATGTCAACACACTACGGTGTTTTATTTAGTAAGTTTCAGGCGAAGCCGAGACGGGGGGCTGCTAGTATAGCATATTAAGTAATATGGTATTATGCAATAAAAACAGTTAGGAATCTAAGAAATTTTGTTTCAATACAATTTGCAATAAATTTATCATAATAGTTATTGTGAGAACACTAAAATAGTATTTAAAAGGTAATTCAAATCCAGAAAGAAAGTATTTCAAGAGCATTGTTAGCTTAGTGGAGGTTGTGGGCTATAGTATCTATAGTCCCGTCTGAACAGCAGTTTATGTTGTAGTATAGCAAGATATATATATATATATATATATATATATATATATATATATATA
>NW_019379501.1:1264410-1339193 GCF_000648655.2 Copidosoma floridanum | reverse complement strand
GACATCTGTTTCCCAAAGATTTGTTGACAAATGCGATGATTTTGCTGCAGGGCCGTAATTTAAAAGCGTTTCAATGTATGCTCTGTAAGGGTAAGCATTATTTGGGGGAGTCACGAGTTTTTGATTAAAATATACGTCAACTTGGTTGAATATCGAGTGTAAAAAATTGTTTACTGGAGCTACAAGCGCATCCCCATCCTTGTCGTAAGGTGTCAATTTGACATTCACTCTGAGCATCGTATGGGCCAAGTCGATGTAATCCTCGTTTTGAGAACTGATAACGAACTCTATTGGACTCTCGTCGCTTAACGACGAAACAGGTTTGTAATGCACCCATCGGTTAGCTTCTAATGCCGTCTGCGTGAGAGTTCTCTATTATAATAAGCAAACAAAGGCTACTTTTATTTTATTAATAACTGAGTAACCAAAATCCCCAGTATCAGAAACTTAGAATTTAAATACATGAATGAATTTGTATAGGGAACCATTGTTTTTTCAATGACCCAAATATATACACTTTCATAGTGTTGAGTGGCTGTTCTTAAAGAATCGTTTAGATTCCAATGGTTCCCTTTGGTGGGTCGCGCAACGAAATAAAATTATAGCGGACAGAGGAATCAAAGATATAAGCAAATAAATAAAATTCTACGTCTAAGGAAAATTTGGTTAAATTATTATTATTTATTCAACTTGTCAAACGAAAAAAGAAAAATATAAATCGTATTTCAAAATTCAGTTGTAAGGAAAATTTCATTAAATTCTTGATATTTATTCAACTTGTCAAACGAAAAAAAAAAATTATATGAATCTTGTTATAAAATTCAATTGTAGACACTAATCACTGGAATTAATTATTCCACTAACTAAAATTTTTTCATTATATGGGACAGTATTTTTCATTAATCAAAAAAAGCTTTTCTTATGCGTTTTAGCAAATAATGAACTGTCAAACGAGCAATGAGTTTTTTGAAATTATTATTGATCCGTGAAACAGAATCATACCCAAAATTAAAAAAAATCAAAATCAGATTTAATAAAGTGATGAAAAGTTTCTAAACCTCTGTGTCTGAGGAAGGTCAAGTGTACCGAAACAATTGCAACACCCGTATTTATTTATAAATTATGAAGATTGACTTATAAACTCGTTCTTCATTTATTTTAAAATCTATCTGTGCTTGACAAATTTCAGTCAATCACAAAACGAATCAACAGGCTTTATTATATTACTCATCTCTTTTTTCTGTAGAAAGCGGTGCACCAAAAAAATAGTCCAGAGGGCAAAAATGATGACAATAATCCAAACAACATCCACAGTAATGACAAGACTGATACAAATGATTCGAAAAGTTCCTTAAATCCTAATAAAAATGATGGAATTATTGAACAAGGAAGATGCATTTCTGATATTTCTGAGTCACCCATTCGGTTCAGCTGTAGATTTTGATTATTGGATCTTGGTCGGAAGCTTAAGTATACAAAATAATAGTGCTGAAAAGATAGATTCAAAATTATCGATACAAAAACATGGAAATAAGTTCAGAAAATGCAAGATTAGCATGTTTAAAGGCCTGTTAAAAATGGAGAAGTTCTGAAACGAACGTGGCTATGTTTTTCTCAAATGATTGGTAAGCTTTATTGCTTTCACTGCAAACTTGTTAGCTTTACACGATCACAATTAACACATGAAGGTTTTTCTGAGGGGAAAAACGCACATACTCATCGCAGGAACTCTCCAATACGCGTATTAGTAGTTTATGAGTTAACCATGCGAGCATCTGTGCAGGGACTTATAAATAAAAGTATAAAAAGCAAATGGAAGCTGAGATAAGTTATTGGAAAAAAATAATCCAAAGAGTAATGGATGTAATTAAAATTTTAGCTAAAAGGAATCTACCTTTCAGTGGAGAGAATAGGACAATAGGAGTGCTTAATAATGATAATTTTTTTTGGTGCTATTGAGCTACCTGCTACTCGAGATGATTTCTTAAAAGTTCGTATACTAAAATGCGCCCAATGTGGTAAGGGACACGTTAATTATTTATCGTCTTCTGTTTATAAGGAACTAGTTAAATTCATAAGCATTCGTTTGCTAAACATCATCGTTGATAATATTCAAAAATCTAAGTATTACTCGATCTCGGTGGACTCAACAAAAGATGCAAGTCATAAGGATTAATTGTGTTTGATTATTCAGTACCTAGAAAATAATGAGCCCATTGAGCGATTTTTAACATATTTTTCGAATATTGGACACAAAGCTCAAGATATATTTAATGCTATCACATCGTTTCTTAAGATTCATGATACAGATCTTAAAAATTGTCGTGGTCAATTGTATGACAATGCTTTAGTTATAAGTGGCCTATTCAATAGCTTACAATCGATGGTAATTAGAAAAAGTAACTAAGCACTATGGGTCCCTTACTTTACTCATTCATTTAACTTAGTTTGTCATTCATTAAACTACGTAAAATTAATGTAATGAGTTTAAAATTACAAAACTATAATTCAGATCTAAGTACATCTATTGCGCTTTAAAAATCATTAAAATTTAGTATTCAATCGATGCAAAACAGCTATGAAAAGTACGAGTTATTAGGGAAAGAAGCATGCGATTTCATTGACTTTGAACACACAGCAAAACGAGTTTTAAGAAAAGAAATCCACAAAGTATTATTCTAAGCGTATTTGTAATAAATAGTTAACGTTAATACTATTTTATCACCTTATGTTTTAAGATATAATAATAGATTCAATAAAGGTTCTTTTGAAAGGAAAACGATGAGTTTTTAACGATAGAGTATCAAAAAATTTATTACCAGAGTGCAGCTAGCGTTCGGTTTGCCTAACGTACCTGTAGATTGTACCTACATACTGTGACACGTTAGCCGTGAATTGCGACTAACATGTGTGTTTTACTTTTTATTTACTTACTATGTCTTTACGTTAATTGTACTGGGGAAGGGATCGGGTTGTTTACAGTTGTGTGTGGCGTCAACTGCAGCAACTTCTAGTCTAGTGGAGGTAACGATATGGAATAGCTTTTTCTTTAGCTTTATTGTAAACACTTACAAAAACCCTTTTACTCTAGGTCACAACCAGTGGCAGCTATGGTTGACATCACCCAAGCCGAGCGAATACTCTAAGACAACTTTCTTAATTTAATTAAGTATATTTTCTAATTTCATGAACATCTACTCAAATTACAATACGGACGCGGCACACCACAAAGACGATGGCCCAGCATCGTGGCTTGCTGTAACTTTTATGCTACGTTACACTCGGCGTTTTGTTAATGTTTACACTCGCGATAGGGGACTCGGGTTGACTCGTAGATATTAGGGCAGAATAATGGGGGACGACTGTTTTAACACTCTACAACGCACAGCACCAACACTAAGTACAGTCACCTACCAGGATATCATTGGTGACGATCTCCTTGATTCTGCGATGCTATCTGCGTCTGAAGCACCAAGGAACCGGGGTGGCCGTGCAAGGACTCGCTGGTGTGTGTGTGTGGCACTAGGATCTCGGCGTTATCGTTTTACTATAGTTCGGGAGGCGAGAGTCTGCTGATGCCACGCCACGCTGTTCCAGTGCTAGCCTCGCAGCGAGCTCAAGTGTCTATCCTTGTCTCACCGCGCAAGCGCACCGTATGCTATGCAGCCCACCTTACACTATCAACCAACACATCACTACAGATTAGCCACCAATACTATGTTGTCTTCCGGAATACAGACATACCACACACACACACACGCGCACGCACGCACCCAGACACACACAGAGATGATACGGGTAGAAAGAACGGTAGAGGAGTCAGACCGAGCTCTATAGTTACTTT
Organism: Copidosoma floridanum; assembly: GCF_000648655.2. The sequence goes on along the minus strand of NW_019379501.1, from coordinate 1,335,349 downwards.
TAAAAAAACAAGTCATGCACCTAGCTTAAATTTTTGAGAATTCAGCTATGCATCCAGCGGGTAAACTTTTCAGAAACTCTATCAATAACCCATCTTCTCCCACTGCCTTAATACTTTTTATTATTTTTAAGGCAGCCAATACATATATTCCTACTACTCTTCCATTAAGGACCTCTAGATCTGCATCCTCATCTGACACCTCTTTTATTTTTTTTTCCGAACCCTTTACTACTTTTACTCTTTCTTGTTTTGCTCCTAACAAAATCTTCATTTTCTTTTACTCTTTAATTTCTTTTAATGTTTTTTTTACTATTCCTACATACGACTTCGTCTTCGTCATTTTTTGTCCTAAATCACTTTTTGCGACTTTTCCATTCTTTTTCTGGGCTGCAAACTCTTCCTCCCAGTATTCTAGCTCTCTTATTATTCCTCCTTTTTTAACCATCATCTGAAACCCTTTTACTACCTCCCATATATTTTTACATAAAAAGTTATATTTTTCTTGTATCTCTTTTCTCTCTGTTATTATATTTTTTTTCATTAAATTTTTGTACTCAATAGCTTCTTCTCTCTTACATCCCAACCTCTCTTCAACGTTTTTTTAAATCTTTATACCATTTATGTTTGGCTTTGTCTCTCTTTTTTCTTCCTCTTCTAAAATACAAGCTAGAGGTAGAGAAAGCAATTCTTTCTTCATCTTTGCCCATAACCTGCAACTTTCCTAGTCTAGCATTAAAATTTCTGATCATATGAACATTGTCACTTTTTTTTAGCAGCTCCTTCATCACTTAATAAAATTTTTTTGATACTTTCGTCATTTTTTCATTATTGTAAAGACTTACTTATTTTTGCAATTTTCTTTTATTTCCATCATTACTATACCCTACTCTCATTCTCTAAATATTTTTTTTTTTTGCATCTTTTCTTATTCCTATCAAAATACCCTCCATAGCCCTCCCTTTTTATTTTCTTTTACTGCTGCTTTGCATGTCAAGTTACAGCTGCTATTTAAACTAGCTACCAACTTTTTTTTTTGAGCTTCTCTAGTCATTTTTTATTATTGTAACAACACTATAATTCTCTAAAAATTCCCAAATTGATTTTATGTTTCGTACAACTCCCATAGTCTACAGTATCATATTGATTCTGGCCTCCACATCTTCTCTTCCCCTCCTCTCCTCTTTTCTTTTTCTTTTCTTTTGATCAAAAAACTTTATAAGCTATCTTATTAGATCTCCTTTGTCTACGTCACAGTAAAACCATTTTTCGCGTACACAGATTTTTGGTATCCTAGTTTTGCCCTCCTTCTGTTCTCTCGCACTTTGTTTTTTATTTTAATTAGCCGTTCCTGAATTTGTCTTTCTCTTTTTGTAAAATCATTTTGTTACTACATTGCTGATCTTTCTCTTTCACATTTTCTTTTCATCACTTTCACTTTGTTTTTTAAGTGATATAATTGAACTACAACCCTTCCTCCGGTTGATTTAAGCTTTTTTACACCTATTATCAGGTGCATTCTTTTCCACACTACTTCACCTGGTCACTTTTCGAAGCATTTGCCTTTTGCCTTTACTATTCTAACAAACAAGTTATTCTTCCTTTTTCTTCTTTTTCCAAACTCTTAATTTTTTTCCATGTCCGTCAATTTTTCTGGCCACGATTAATTTGTTTTTTCCATTTTCACAATCTCTGACATAACTTCCAAAACTTTTCCTTTATTTTCTTTTTCACTATTTTTCGTGTTTATATATGAATTTATAATTCTGTTCTTATTGCTATTGTTCGTGCTCATTTTATCTTTAATCTATTTTTCAAAAACCTACAAAATTTTAAATTATTTCTCTTGCAGTTTTTTTTCAAAAACATATTTTGTCATATTCTATCATTCTTCTCCAATAAACTAACCACCAATAATTCTAGTCTTTTCACTTTTTTCAACACTAGTGCATATTCACTTAGAATATTTTGCCGTTCCGATTCGCTTCTGGTTCCTGCTTCGTGTTTGTTGAATATTCGAGAGAAAAATGTTCTCATGAAGCCTTTTTAAGTCTGGCATCGTTAAGTAGTCTACTGACTACTGCGTGAGTGAGAAAGAGAGCGATTCTACCCACGAAAGTGTGTGTGTGTGCGCGCGTGTGTGTGTGTGCACTCTTTACTATTTTGGACTGATGCAGAGCACTGAGCCACTAGTCTACGTCTGTCTGCTACTCTAGTCACACTTCTTTGTAAAACTACTTATTGTTAGACTATGTTAAAGTTATAACTGAGTTTTCCGCGCGTCAGGGCTGGCTGTTATCCTTTAGGGTTTGAGTCTGACGAATAATACTGTTTGTAGTTTTTGAGTTGCTCTCTTGCTGCGGGAGCTGACGTCAGATTCTCCCCCTTCCCTGCATGGGGCCGACAACTGCCAGGTTCCAATTTGCGACTGAATGAAAAAATCCTTCTTCCCTAGCTATTCTGTGAGCCGTAAACGTCTCTCTAGGCCTCTTGTTCAACCGAGTATACCTTTAAATCGGGCTAGAACACTACAATTTATCTTATTGGTTTCTTCGCTAGCATCGAAGTTCTTTTGGTTTGTATCAGTTGGACGACCGCCCTGTCTGACTCCGAAAGGCTCTTATCAATTATTTTACTCAGATTCTCCAAGGTAAATTTTATATAATTTTATCTGGATGTCTTATCGACTAACCGCTACTATATTGCAATCTTCAGACATTGTTTGAAGCCCTCTGCAAAAGCTCTGTAAATATATCTGTAAATATTTTTCTTCATACTAGAGTTAATTCAGTTTCTTTAAATTCTCAAAGTTGCTTTCTCTGGTTTGTTACTTCCAATCCTACAATTAAAATTAGCCGTAGTCAATGTAACAGACTATTATTAAGTCCCTGCGTGATATGACTTGGCCTGACTAAATCAAGAATAGGTAGTCTTGTTAATAAAATCTCAAATTATTCTTTAGTTGCAATGTAGTTTTGCAGACTTAAAGTGTCGTGTTAAGTGTTTTGTTGCTTGATAAGTGTTTACCACGTGCTGCACATTTGTAGCTTACTTTTTTCCCCTCCTCTCCTTCTGCTATGTATCCAGCTACTACAATCTTTCTCTACCAAAAACAAACTCGTCTGCATCCTTTTCTCTACTGTTGCTCTGTCATTGTCACCTTTCTTTCTTTTCCTTACTCTTCCATTTCCGAACTACTTGGCCCCTTTCCTCTTTTTGCTTCCAAAGCATGCATAGCCTCTTTTCTTACTGGCGAGTGTCTAACTTCTTTCTAAGGCTCACTGCTGCCTCAATACCAACACTTTCATACTTCAAAAACTTCTCCACGTTCGTTTTCTTTAGTTCCCCTTCATTATTATTCATCTCATTGCTAGCTCCTTTTACTTCCCTTGGTACACCCCTGTTTTTTTTCGATCACAACTTTATCTCCGTTTTTGCCTTTTGCCTCATCTTCATCTTCCCCTGTTATTCCTGCCATTCATTTTGCAGGAATCTTATTTTATGAATTTTATGTGTATTTTTGGACCATAAATTTATTTTTATCAGGCCAGAATAATACATGTATCGCGTTCAAAAAGTTACATATTACATAGAATAAAATAAACAAATAAAACCAACGTGGCCTTAACGTGACATTTATGAAATATAAAGTGCTCACTTTACACTTTTTAAGTGTAAAGTATATTCATTTGCTTCATAAGTAGCCAGGAAAAATAGATAGAAAACCTAGATGGTGGGTACATGTGATAAGCATATAGGGGGCTGCAGGGAGCTCAGAAAAAATGTGTGGAAGGGCTGTGAGGAGGCGTGGGGGACTAATCTGTAATTTGGTATTTTATTAGTTATCTTTAATATATTAAATGAATAATCATATGGAATAAAGAGAAATTTTTTTTTTTACTTTAGTTATTATTAGTTTTCATGAACTGTATGAAATTTGAATCCCTGGATTACGAAGTTTTAGAGTGTTTGGATTTTTAAAATTTATTCATTATAGCTTGTTGAATTATTAGATTTTTAAAATTGCTCGTATTCTCAGCGATTTTTGGGTAATTTTAATGGTGCCTTCTGGTGGCTGGTGTTCATGGTAACATTAACGGTAGATAATCTAGTTACCCTGTATGGCTATGCCTGCTCCGAGCCCAGATATACTTTTCTTGTAGGAGAAGAGCTTGTTTTTGTAGCACCTAAGTGTCTGTACCGTACGTGCACATCATCATACTAATTATACTTAGTAGCAAGCTCGTTACCTTGATAAAAGTTTCAATCAAACGCTATTATCTGTGAGATGCAATTATTGAATTGTACCTCTTTAAAACAAGCGTACTAAAAAAATCAATAAAAATACATAATGGCCGATGAAAATACTCGTTTAAGGTCGCTTATCGACCGCTAGGTATAGTATGTAATTTATAAAATTACACCTTTATATTTACTAAATATACAATTTTTGCTGGCTGATTAAGTCGTGCTCTTGCCAAAGAAAATCTGCCTACTACTGTACCATAAATAATATTATTTAACAAAATTAACTTAACAAAGACCTTAGTAGCAATATTAAATTCATTCCATGCATTTAAGTGAATTTTGAAAAAAAAAATTTGTTAAGTCTGACATTAAAATAAGTACAATATGCCTTGAATTCTCTATTATAATAAGCAAACAAAGGCTACTTTTATTTTATTAATAACTGAGTAACCAAAATCCCCAGTATCAGAAACTTAGAATTTAAATACATGAATGAATTTGTATAGGGAACCATTGTTTTTTCAATGACCCAAATATATACACTTTCATAGTGTTGAGTGGCTGTTCTTAAAGAATCGTTTAGATTCCAATGGTTCCCTTTGGTGGGTCGCGCAACGAAATAAAATTATAGCGGACAGAGGAATCAAAGATATAAGCAAATAAATAAAATTCTACGTCTAAGGAAAATTTGGTTAAATTATTATTATTTATTCAACTTGTCAAACGAAAAAAGAAAAATATAAATCGTATTTCAAAATTCAGTTGTAAGGAAAATTTCATTAAATTCTTGATATTTATTCAACTTGTCAAACGAAAAAAAAAAAATTATATGAATCTTGTTATAAAATTCAATTGTAGACACTAATCACTGGAATTAATTATTCCACTAACTAAAATTTTTTCATTATATGGGACAGTATTTTTCATTAATCAAAAAAAGCTTTTCTTATGCGTTTTAGCAAATAATGAACTGTCAAACGAGCAATGAGTTTTTTGAAATTATTATTGATCCGTGAAACAGAATCATACCCAAAATTAAAAAAAATCAAAATCAGATTTAATAAAGTGATGAAAAGTTTCTAAACCTCTGTGTCTGAGGAAGGTCAAGTGTACCGAAACAATTGCAACACCCGTATTTATTTATAAATTATGAAGATTGACTTATAAACTCGTTCTTCATTTATTTAAAAATGGATTTAAATCTTTATTAAGTGATGACCGAAACTATTTCATATAATAAAAAATAATTAGAGAAAGTGGTAGAAAATCAATGATATGATGAAATGAAATAAAATAGAAAAGTTGATTATTGTTACGTTTCAAAGAAACACGTATATGATAAGTTTGTAATATGTCAAATAAAAATGACTTAACATATTGAATTGTAACCTTCTGTTGGCAATACAACTAGTCTATTTCCTACGTGAAATTTTTTGTTACCTTTACCAATATTTGGAATAAATTTGTATGTTAAGTGTTCTACTCAGCTAAAAACGTAGTTTTTATGGATTTTTAACATTTTAACGCCTATTAGCCCTGAAGCGATCTCAAGACATCTGTATGTTAACGATTTAATCCCTCATTCAAAACAAAACGAGCACAAACCCCAGTCTTAAAGGAAATTATATGTGGCTTGATATCTTATCAGATTTGTTTGCAGCTTACAATGCTAGAAATACATTAAACAATTGGTACACTAAGGGAGTATTGGTATAGCTGCCTCACCAATAGTAACGATTATACCGTACTAACACTGTATTATTGTGCAGGCTCTACCAATTTTGCGAGCGTAGCGGTACCAAACGGTAGCGTGTCTGTGCCAATGTATCGGACAGTGGCTATACTTTTTTCTTTAATATGGAGCAGTGCCATATGCAGGCAAATATATGCTAACGTTTTGATTTGTTACTCTAATTACTCCTAATAATTACTATTCTAATTACTTTTCCATTTGGGAACAGTATAGCTCTCTATATAATGAAGACTATTAACATATATTAAGTTTTTACGCCCTAAAGCAGGTAAGCCTGTACTATTGCTTAATGAATAGTAAAAGCACTTTCTATCAGAAATTTACATTTAAACATTTATCATTCCTTTGGCTTTTTTCTCGGCTACTATGTATACTAGCTTCCGTTATCTCATGATTTCGCTTGCCTCTACTTGGAGTCTATTTACTAGTTGCATCTCTTCGCAACCCTACCACCTTTCACGCCCATACATACCTTAATCGGATGCGTGTCACTTATACTGATAGTTCCTGCGCTACATGGTACCTCTCGCGGTAACCAAAAGAGTCGCATCTTCTCCTCAATTGCTTGACTTTCTGATTTTTTCGAGTCGCTTGTTAAGAATAATGTGATCCTCACCGTAGACTTGGGTGAGCGGACAAACGTGGTAGCAGGTGGCTATGCGGGATATATACACAGGACCCACTGATTCGCGAAGACTAGCTTTTTTTGGCTGTCTTACTTTCTTCGACCCATAGAGTACGGTCTGCGTTTGAGTTGCTCTTATTTCCAATCCTTCCATATAATTTAATGGTATCTTATCACACATTTATACCTTTTGCACTATATTAACGCTGAGCTATATTGCTAGCATTTGACTTTTTCTTTGTATTCCACCAAAGTTACATTTATTTTAAATAGTACCTGAAATGATCTCGTATAAAATAAGGTGGTAACGGTAAACTATACAACTTATCTCATGAGAATTGAACCGCTAAAATTAAATTTCTCCATACTACTTTCACTCCAGCTTCGACAATTACCATCTTTGCTTTATTTGTTTCTAATTTTGCGCAATATTTCGCTCTTAAGTTGCATCTCTGTACTTTTTACTGCCATGATCTGACGCTTTGTCTCCGCAGTTCCAAACACAACATTGTGTTCAGTCAAGTTGCTAGTATTCTTGGCTTAACCGAGAAGAATGATTTTGTAATAAGTTATTCCTTTTTAGACTACTACGAATAAGACAGAATATACATAAACCAGGTAGATCTTGCTGAGAAAATTGCAGATCCCTGAGTTGTTGTACTTCAATGAAAAAGTAAGCTATGATGATCGTGCTATTCAAGCCAGTCACTTGGGCCTTCTATATTTTAGGTTATTAGACCATGATAGAATCAGAGATGAATGCAATAAATCGCTTCATCAGAGGTTCCCGGATGGGCAGGATTGTGTGATGCAATATTTAGGGCTTTGTAATTCTGGAGTTACAAGGAGAGTTATGCGTTATGTAGACAAGTGAAAAGGGGATTGAAGCGACCCTGCGTGATCGTCTGCGCAGACACTATTTCTTGGAGCTTAACTCGAAAAAGACGAAATAATTGAACACTCGGACAATCTCATTAGCCCTTTGTGATACGTTAGCCACGCCAAAACAGATCAGGAGTGTCGTAAAAGATGATCGTTACAAAACGGTTACTCATGTTAAAATAATGGTCTAATAACTTACAGAATCCACAGTACACACGAGTGAAAATGATTATTTCTAGACACTTGCCCTGAATGAGAACATTGCACGTTTTTTCTCCTTGATCAGAGATAGCGTTAAATGTAGTGTGCTCTAAATGTCCTGTAGAGAGTCACCCCCCACACACACACACATTAGTGAGAACAAGAAAAGAGAGAGAGATTGATTAATTAATTGATAACTCGTTTTATTAATGCTAAGGACACGTAGGTCCGAATGGCAAAATGAATTACAAAGTTACAATTTTTATTTTTGTAGATGTAATATAAAAAATAAAATATAAGTATAAAAACGAAATAAAATTCAAAGATTTAGAGGAATCAAAGATATAAGCAAATAAATAAAATTCTACGTCTAAGGAAAATTTGGTTAAATTATTATTATTTATTCAACTTGTCAAACGAAAAAAGAAAAATATAAATCGTATTTCAAAATTCAGTTGTAAGGAAAATTTCATTAAATTCTTGATATTTATTCAACTTGTCAAACGAAAAAAAAAAAATTATATGAATCTTGTTATAAAATTCAATTGTAGACACTAATCACTGGAATTAATTATTCCACTAACTAAAATTTTTTCATTATATGGGACAGTATTTTTCATTAATCAAAAAAAGCTTTTCTTATGCGTTTTAGCAAATAATGAACTGTCAAACGAGCAATGAGTTTTTTGAAATTATTATTGATCCGTGAAACAGAATCATACCCAAAATTAAAAAAAATCAAAATCAGATTTAATAAAGTGATGAAAAGTTTCTAAACCTCTGTGTCTGAGGAAGGTCAAGTGTACCGAAACAATTGCAACACCCGTATTTATTTATAAATTATGAAGATTGACTTATAAACTCGTTCTTCATTTATTTAAAAATGGATTTAAATCTTTATTAAGTGATGACCGAAACTATTTCATATAATAAAAAATAATTAGAGAAAGTGGTAGAAAATCAATGATATGATGAAATGAAATAAAATAGAAAAGTTGATTATTGTTACGTTTCAAAGAAACACGTATATGATAAGTTTGTAATATGTCAAATAAAAATGACTTAACATATTGAATTGTAACCTTCTGTTGGCAATACAACTAGTCTATTTCCTACGTGAAATTTTTTGTTACCTTTACCAATATTTGGAATAAATTTGTATGTTAAGTGTTCTACTCAGCTAAAAACGTAGTTTTTATGGATTTTTAACATTTTAACGCCTATTAGCCCTGAAGCGATCTCAAGACATCTGTATGTTAACGATTTAATCCCTCATTCAAAACAAAACGAGCACAAACCCCAGTCTTAAAGGAAATTATATGTGGCTTGATATCTTATCAGATTTGTTTGCAGCTTACAATGCTAGAAATACATTAAACAATTGGTACACTAAGGGAGTATTGGTATAGCTGCCTCACCAATAGTAACGATTATACCGTACTAACACTGTATTATTGTGCAGGCTCTACCAATTTTGCGAGCGTAGCGGTACCAAACGGTAGCGTGTCTGTGCCAATGTATCGGACAGTGGCTATACTTTTTTCTTTAATATGGAGCAGTGCCATATGCAGGCAAATATATGCTAACGTTTTGATTTGTTACTCTAATTACTCCTAATAATTACTATTCTAATTACTTTTCCATTTGGGAACAGTATAGCTCTCTATATAATGAAGACTATTAACATATATTAAGTTTTTACGCCCTAAAGCAGGTAAGCCTGTACTATTGCTTAATGAATAGTAAAAGCACTTTCTATCAGAAATTTACATTTAAACATTTATCATTCCTTTGGCTTTTTTCTCGGCTACTATGTATACTAGCTTCCGTTATCTCATGATTTCGCTTGCCTCTACTTGGAGTCTATTTACTAGTTGCATCTCTTCGCAACCCTACCACCTTTCACGCCCATACATACCTTAATCGGATGCGTGTCACTTATACTGATAGTTCCTGCGCTACATGGTACCTCTCGCGGTAACCAAAAGAGTCGCATCTTCTCCTCAATTGCTTGACTTTCTGATTTTTTCGAGTCGCTTGTTAAGAATAATGTGATCCTCACCGTAGACTTGGGTGAGCGGACAAACGTGGTAGCAGGTGGCTATGCGGGATATATACACAGGACCCACTGATTCGCGAAGACTAGCTTTTTTTGGCTGTCTTACTTTCTTCGACCCATAGAGTACGGTCTGCGTTTGAGTTGCTCTTATTTCCAATCCTTCCATATAATTTAATGGTATCTTATCACACATTTATACCTTTTGCACTATATTAACGCTGAGCTATATTGCTAGCATTTGACTTTTTCTTTGTATTCCACCAAAGTTACATTTATTTTAAATAGTACCTGAAATGATCTCGTATAAAATAAGGTGGTAACGGTAAACTATACAACTTATCTCATGAGAATTGAACCGCTAAAATTAAATTTCTCCATACTACTTTCACTCCAGCTTCGACAATTACCATCTTTGCTTTATTTGTTTCTAATTTTGCGCAATATTTCGCTCTTAAGTTGCATCTCTGTACTTTTTACTGCCATGATCTGACGCTTTGTCTCCGCAGTTCCAAACACAACATTGTGTTCAGTCAAGTTGCTAGTATTCTTGGCTTAACCGAGAAGAATGATTTTGTAATAAGTTATTCCTTTTTAGACTACTACGAATAAGACAGAATATACATAAACCAGGTAGATCTTGCTGAGAAAATTGCAGATCCCTGAGTTGTTGTACTTCAATGAAAAAGTAAGCTATGATGATCGTGCTATTCAAGCCAGTCACTTGGGCCTTCTATATTTTAGGTTATTAGACCATGATAGAATCAGAGATGAATGCAATAAATCGCTTCATCAGAGGTTCCCGGATGGGCAGGATTGTGTGATGCAATATTTAGGGCTTTGTAATTCTGGAGTTACAAGGAGAGTTATGCGTTATGTAGACAAGTGAAAAGGGGATTGAAGCGACCCTGCGTGATCGTCTGCGCAGACACTATTTCTTGGAGCTTAACTCGAAAAAGACGAAATAATTGAACACTCGGACAATCTCATTAGCCCTTTGTGATACGTTAGCCACGCCAAAACAGATCAGGAGTGTCGTAAAAGATGATCGTTACAAAACGGTTACTCATGTTAAAATAATGGTCTAATAACTTACAGAATCCACAGTACACACGAGTGAAAATGATTATTTCTAGACACTTGCCCTGAATGAGAACATTGCACGTTTTTTCTCCTTGATCAGAGATAGCGTTAAATGTAGTGTGCTCTAAATGTCCTGTAGAGAGTCACCCCCCACACACACACACATTAGTGAGAACAAGAAAAGAGAGAGAGATTGATTAATTAATTGATAACTCGTTTTATTAATGCTAAGGACACGTAGGTCCGAATGGCAAAATGAATTACAAAGTTACAATTTTTATTTTTGTAGATGTAATATAAAAAATAAAATATAAGTATAAAATTAATGTACCATTAGATGCAACGAGCATCATGTTAACTAAGTTTAGCTTATTACGATTGATGCATGGCGACTTGAAAAATTAAAGAAAAAAAAGTTGGTTAAAAAAATTTTTTTCATGGTATTTCTACTGTACACAACATCAGTAACAAATTTCTTAAGTGATGCAACTATAAAATTTTCTGGTCAAAAGTTATACGAAATTTTATGTAAGTCAGTTTTCGTCGATTTTAAAAGAATTGTATCACTTTCTAGCACGTGTAGCTAAGCTCAACAGTTTGACTGTTCTTTCTGAGCTAAAATAAAAGCCGGGATCAAGACCTATTGATTGAAAAAAAATTTTGTTCGATTTTTTGCCTCCATTCAAAAGTTACAGCTGTTTCAATTATAGCGTAAATATCACTAATAATATGATTTTGGCTAAAATTCAGTATTTTCCATCAAATCACTACAACTTTTCATTCGGGGCATAAAATTCAAAGATTTTTGTTTTAATCATTAGAACTATGTTTTTGCTTTCATTTAAGCCCAGATAAAGCCACCTAGTGAAGTGTACCACTTGGCTACCAACGTTGAAAGCAGCACTACCGTTTTTGCATTTATGTAGCGAAAAAGGGTCAATTGGACAAAACCCCGAGACATATGTCTCGTCTTTTAGCCCAACAGTGATGAAAAAAAGTTTGGCTTGGATCGATTGCTCTAAAACGAAAAAAACGGCACTTTGAGGTGAGGTAGGGTGGGAATGGAATTTTCAAAGTTTGTAGTGCTCGTGCTACTCATAGACGTATTAAAATGACTTGTGTACTCAAAATTTATTTACTAGACTCAAATGCAATAAGAAAGTGTAGTTTACGTACCTGCACACGCACACTGAGTGTTTATTCCACGGGAGTCGGAAAGGAATCACATGTTTGTACGTGCGAAATACGCAAAAAGAAGAGCTTGGCTATTTGAGAGGTAACAACTTGAGGTACTACTGTTGTAAGGATTTATTCGTTTCAGTCCAATACTTTACAAAGTGACCATGGGTTAGCATTTCCAATCCAAAAAGTTACTAGTTTAAACTGATTTTTGTTAAAACAGCGATTATGGTGCAAATATGCGGACAAATGTATGCAGTGAAAATTCACTCGTCTTTGTCGATTTTGGTGGGACTAAGGTACAAATCCTATCCCCAATAGGTATATAATGCTTACACGCCCAAGTGGCATATAAGCCTTATTGTTTACCGATGAAAGCTTTCATGAGGGAAATTAAGTGAAGGACATAGGTCGGGATGGAAAACTTGACTCTAAATGATTGATTATCTGAATGAAGGGATTAATATATTAGTATGAAATAATATGTCAGTTAAAGTTGACAACATTTAACACAATTTGACATTTTTTATGTTTTGGATTTCATTCCAGTACGTGAGGATGAGTACCGGACACGATCCGAGCAAGTTACAGCAAAATCACCCATATCTTAAATAATTTATTTAATGCACCGGTTCATATAATTTATGTACAATTCTGAAAAGCTAAAAAAAAAACATACACCACGCATAAGAAAAGTACCGGACTAGCAATTAGCGAACTCAAGTGAAAGGGCTACATTAATATTCATTCTTTCTTAAAAAATACTCATAAAAAGCGCTGCCAAAGGTAGACTTAGTCCTACTCATTTTAATGACAAACGGCAGAGAGTCTTAGAGTGCGTGGTCCGAGAGAACAAGAAGTGTTGGTACACTGTTGTGCGTGCTATAGGCCTAAATAATATCAAGTTTCCTTGTCGGGCAGACCTGCGCAAGTTACCCATTTCCAGGAAAAGCTTTCTCAGATACTCCGGGCGGGCAGTAGCGAGCGTATTATACATTATAAGGCCTACGACATAGTGCCTACATGACAATAAACTGAGCCAGTTCAAGCGCTTGTCATAGGATCCCAGTTCCACGTCCCTTTTCCGATGATATGTACAAAGCGCACAACAGAATTTAAGAGCCACTGCATTTCAAGGTCTAGATAGCCTGACAGATCCGCTTAAACAAAGTAACAGTACTTGAAATGAGGTTAAATCAAGGCATGCGCCAACATCACACGAAACTGCGTCGACAGCTTTCTACCCTTGTAATTCAGTCTATGCAGAACCCCGTGAACCCTTCAACATATGCCTGAAATGTGAACGTTACAAGTTAGGTCTTTACTAAAGGTGACCCCAAGTTTTTTACCGAGCTAACTGATCCCAGACAACCACTATTCACATAAATGGGTAGTAGCGCAGACTTATCAATGTGCATGTGGTGCTCCACCATCGCATATAGGACTGCATAGATCTCTCCCTCATTGAGCATAATATTACATTCCCGGGACCAACCAACTACCACTTGAATATCCGCGTTCAACAGGTGAACAGTTTCAGGTACATCCGAAGATTTCCATTGGATGTAAATCTGAAGGTCGTCTGCAAATAACTTGGCCTTACAGTAACACTGCGCTGACACAATAGAATTGACCAATACGAGAAACAACATGGGAATCTGCGAGGACCCTTGTTGAACACCCGAGGTTATGAGGCTAGGCTCAGTAAGCTCTCCCTCGAGATCCAAGACAGCAATCAAAGGGTCAGACATATATGAGTGCAGTCATCTTGTAGGCTTGGACAAGAAGTTAAGCGCAGCCAATGCACACAGAAGACCCAAATAACTCAGTGTTGAACGCTTGGTGAAAGTCAAAATATACCGCCAGCATAACAAGTCCATGGTCCATTTCTCAGTGAAAATTTTCTTATACCTTTAGTAAGGTTGACTTCGTACTGAACCTGCGCCGGAAATCCGACTGCAACCGCAAAATTAATGAGTTTGCCTGTAAGTAGTTGCAGATTTAATTGGTAACCAGATAATCGAAGGTTTTGGCCATGTGTGTAACGTTATCGATTGGATAGCTTTTGCTTGCTTCCTTTGGTTCAGCCACCTTGCATAGAGGTATTAAAGTCGTTAATTTCCAAGTACAGGGTAGGTACACATGGTGTACGACAAGTTGAACAAATATACAAAATACGGGCAACCAGGCTGAATACTCACGAAAAAAAGTCCACCGATGAGCTACCACTACTGCGGCCCACAGTGGGACAAAACGTGTTTTTTTTCCCGTAAATAAAATATCTACAAAAAGCAATTAACCAATCGCCATAATTTTTTTTCGAGATTGCAGCTTATTTCACGCAAAATGTAGAAAAAGTGGTCCTGATTGTAAACAAAACCTTAAGAGGGTGAAAACAGCCCTTAAAGGTGCTAAAATTTGAAGAAAATTATTTAAAATTGACTTTCTACTATAAATGTCTGAAATCTATCGGAATTCAAGAAAGGAACAAAAGTTGTTGAGAAGAAAAAATTTATAATGTAGATATGTTGTAGGAGGTTGAAACAGCCCTTAAATAGGTTAATTTTAATCAAATTTCGTAAAAACTTGAGGAAAAATTCAATCATTCAACTAAATCAACTAAACGTATATTTGCTCGAATTATATACACACTGTAAGGATTAAAATGACCTGAAAGGATAGAAACAACCCTTAAGGAATATCAAATTATAAAATAATAACATTAATTTACAATTCTTAAGTATAATTGTTAAGAATCATTGAAAATTACTAGTTAAAATGTTAAGTTTAAAATATTATATAACATTTGTTATGTTGGTATGTTGCAGGGGGTTGAAACTACTCTTCGCTGAGCTTTAACGGACAGCTCTTCAGAACTATTGTAGGAATAATTTTGTTTAGTTGTCTGATTAAGCGAAACTTAAAGAGTGTTAAACTATGTTCAGATTATATATAATATAAATACGGAGTAAAAATAGTCGCATACGTTAATCATATTAAGAAATTTTTTTTCAAATTTGAATATCTTTCCTATGATTCTGAAAAATTGCTAAAATTACTAGAGAGGATAAAAAGTGTCGAATAATATATCATATTATTTGTCATTTTGTTACAGATCTAGGGCATTAAATCTACCTTTAAGTAAGCTACAATGGACTGAATGTTACAACTTTGGGTGAAAAAAATTATTTATTAATCTAATAAGTGCTAAATGTCTGTATTAAAACATAACATAGAAAATTTTTTAAATTAAGAAGACATAAGGGGCATTAACAACCTTCAAAGGTTCTAAAATTACCCCATTTTTAAATGCCAGTTTAATTGTCGTATCTTAAATCACTAAAAAATAATTGTTTGTACGAAGAAGGAATATAATATGTTGGTACACACAAAATATTTATTCAGTACGTCCCAAAAAGGTCAAAACTATACAGGAAAAAGCTAAACTAGAAAAATAAAATAAAAACTTCCGTAAATAACTATTTTACTCATTTGCAAACTGCACGTATGATATAAAAAAACCGGAATTCTCGAAATGTTCGTCAAACAGCCATTAAATATATTAAAACCTTAAAAACTCATAAGTTTGCTGTTTATATGTACTCACCAACAACACTGGAAAATGATCTAATACTCCGAAAGTATTTAAACAAACGAATGGTCCGTGGTTTAAATTAGATTTTCGGAGTTGACTTACAAATCAAAAGGTTTCAGAAATGTTTGACAATTTAATACAAAAGGTTTCTTTTAATAATTTATCGTAAGTGGAAATTACGTCTTATTTTTGAAAACAGTTCCAGGGTTGTGAAGGTTATAACTCTGATTAAAGTCATAAGAACAAAAAATAAAAATTATATTAGCAAGTTCTCAAGATATAATATTGTTTAGTATAAATTTTTTTTTAACAATAAACGAGCCGAATGATTAAAATTAATTCAGAATTTTCTTCTGAGGTTTGAAAATTATTAGATTCATTGTGTTCAACAAAAAAATGCTTACATTTTATATATGTTTGATCTTACAGTATACAGCTGTTTGTATTGTACGTAAGTAATATATCAACATTCTAATTCATACATTCTTACGACTACTCTTCATCATAGCAAAGAGAATCGACTTCTGACACAAACCAACTGCTATCTCGGTCCATGCTTTCATTAAAAACGTTCTCACTCTCACTGTGTTCTTCAGCGATATTGACGATTTTATCATTCATTATCTAATGATTAATGGATCGTAACAATATAATGGACTAAATTGGAGAGGACTTCCCCCTGTACGCATTGTCTTTTACCAGTCTTAGAAATTAGACTTCGATCATTTCTTATCAGATGATACCCTGGCATTTCTTAAGGAGAAGAGCATCTAGCCGGGGTGAACTAGGTTTTAGATATACGTAAAGTGACTTGAGTAATAAATTTCCATACGATCGAGCCACTTTAAAAATAAAGTTGCGAGTATACACTAGGGAATTAACGAATCTCGAGTACATTATCCGTAAACTTGAACAGATTTAACACAGTGAGAATCTTGGTGAAAATTGATGTAAGATCTTCTACAGAGTCAGTAGGCACACTCACGACCTTCATCTCGGGCACTGATACCAGAAAGAGAGGAAAAGAAGAGAGAGAGAGAGAGAGGAAGAGAGGAAAAGAGGAAAGAGTGAGAGTAGTAGAGTAGAGTAGAGTGGGTTTATTAGGCTAAGGACCAAAGGTCCATAGCCTTGAGAAAGAGAGAGAGAGAGAGAGAGAGAGAGGAAAGAGAAAGAGAGAGAGAGAGAGAGAGTAAGTTTAAAGTTGTGCACAATCAGTATAGTTGTAGCTACTGATGAAGTCGGTCAGACTATAGTCAGTAAACGAGTTCATATTACTCTTAAGTAAATCTCTTTTGCTCTAGGCTATTTCTGTTTTTTTCCAAAGCACACGTTTTCTTCACTGATGACCCTGACGTGAGAAATTTGACCAGCGCCTTTAAATTGGAGGATTCTGGGTGGCAACCCCAGTACACACTGAAGTACGGTGAAGCTGAGGCACTAGAAATTGTTGGCAGAAGAACGCTGGCATCTCGTGGTGTAAGCGGCTGGTGGGACTAGGTAACGCAGTGGTCTTATTACATTAACTAGTAAAAAATTACCTTTAGCACTGAAGGATTAAAGTTGTCCTAGTCCGTTCCTGATACCTAAATACAGCGCAACAACGAGATTCGAGATAAAAGTGAACTAAAAGATCTGCGTAATATATTCTTTTTTTCGGTGTTCCGTTCTAGAGAACCTGTGCTGTGGTGGATGACACAAATGACCTAGAACAAAAGAGATTTACTTTAGTTATGTGAACTCATTTATTGACTATGGCATGACCAACCTGATCAGTAGCTACACATTTACTGACTGTGTGCAGTTTTAAGCTTACTTTGTTCCCTTGTTCTCACTTACCTGAAGTAGGGGTGACGCTGTATATTACTCCCCAAAGTCTTAATGCAATTGAAACTTATTATAAGAAGATATCTAGGTTTGATTCCGTAGCTATTGTGATCCTATCAGTCTCCTCCTCTTGTTGAACGTAGACTTTTCCCTTACGTACCCAAACATAATTAAACCCTAATTCTTTGGTCCTTTCCTTAGTTAATGTACATGATCCCGAACAGAGATGAACTTGAATGTAACAATACAAAAGGAAGCTAAGTTGGCTCCTTTGGCACTAACTGCACCAGCTCTATTCTCATGGGTTTTTCTAGTTGGCAGTTTGCGAGTCACTAGTACATCGTCCCTTAATTTAGCAATATTTAGTGCAACCAAAATTTTATACACATATATTTGAAAAAGAACATTTCAAGTCCGTTGGGATGCTGGTAACACTTATGTCAGGCTCGAAGGACACTGGTTTGTGTCAGTTTGCATGTTTGTCAGTTTGTATTAATGTTCTCTGACACAGTTTCAGTTTGAATTTGAGGTGCATTATTGCGTTTAGTTATCACGATTGCTTTGCTTAAAATTTCATCGAAACGCCAGTTATTATTCATTATTAATTTAAACAGTGACGCAAAATTTAAATTCAAACTTTAAATAAACTTTAAATTTTTCTATCTAATAGGAATTTCAAATTCATGTAACCGTTCTGCACTCACGCTTCCTTCTTGATAATACAGTGAAACTGTCGATACAATGAGATCCGGTGGGACCAAGGAAGTCCTAGCCAAGTGATTATGAACGTCAAGTCGTTTACCAGTTGCTAATTAGCGAAGAAAAATAAAAAGAGAGATAGAAAAATAGGATTTCAGTTTGAAACGAAATTTATTAATTTTAAGGGCATGGCGTCTTAATGGCAACAAAACATAAAATTACAAAATATGTAAGTTAGCATAAGAGTACTACCGCATTACTAAATACATTTAAACCGATATAATTACCAATATAAAAACTATTTAGAGGAAAACTAATAAGATTAGGGGGTGATTTCCGTCAAATGTTACCAATAGTAAAAAACAGTTGTAGATCATCTTTCATAGAAGAAACAATAAAATATTTATATCTATGGCAAGAATGTACTATATTTAATTTGAAAAAAAATAAACCTTATGTAAATAAAGATTCTTCATCAATGCTATTAAATATAGGTGAAGGAAAAATTGACGA
Source organism: Copidosoma floridanum (assembly GCF_000648655.2). Next base: position 1,316,694 of record NW_019379501.1, on the reverse strand, counting down.
ATTTCCAATTCCTGTTAGTTAATTCACAAATGAACTTTTTTTAAAACATGTATAGTGATGCACATAATACTTCTTTAACCATGTTATTTGAACAACATATAATTTTTTTTCAAATTTGAATATCTTTCCTATGATTNCTGAAGACCTCCCACCACATAATCTTTGTTTTAAAATCAATTCAATAGTAATGTTAATCAGGAATTCAAGTACATATAATAAGTTATGTGATAAAACAAAACTAAAAAATTTTAAATTATTTAAATACAACATCGAAGAAGAAATAATTTTAAGTAAAAAAAAAGTAAGTAAAGTGTTTATTTGGCGAATCATTCTAAGTACGGGAAATGATTCATCATTACCTTTTTTTCTCTATAAAAAACAATTTTTCTTGTACCAACGATTGCATTGTCAACAAATGAATTACAAAGTCAAAGTTTCGATAAGGTTGGTCTTTACCTTAAGAAGGAATTCTTTTTTTATGGCCAGTTGTACGTTTTCCTTTCAAGAAGTAAAAATCCAAATAAATTTTACATACAAAATGAGGCAAACAGTCAATTCATGATGGAAAAATATTTATATTAAAAACCACAACTTAGTAGAACGCAGTATGATTATTTATTCATACATTTTACGTTTAAAATACTTAGAATTGTTTGATAAAGAAAAAAAATTTTAGTTAACGAAGAAAATTTTTCAATTGATAGTTGACAGAGCGACATAATTATAAAAATATCCAATATATTAATGGATGTTGTTAACATTGTACTATACATAATTGTGTAATCCTTATATAATACTATAGTTATGTTGCAATAGCTTTTATAATTTACTGAGGACTATTTTGCTCTTATTAATACTAAACCATAATTCAAATAAATAAGTACATAAAAATACTTGAAGGCATGTACTGTGCGCCCGAAAGAACACGACACGTAAAAGCTAGGATAAAGGAGAATCACCTGATATTTGTGCATGCATGTGTTTTGCGCTTTGATCTATTTTCATACGTTGTGTACTTTAAACCATGTTATAATATACACGTAACCTATACCCAACTTAGTGGATACTATTAGAGAAGCTTTATGACGTTTCTAAGTAAAGCACTCACATATGCTACCGTGACGGATAAAATAAGTGTTTAAAATGGTTAGAATTGACTTATGCATGAACTTATCGTACATTTTTTAAGGTCTTCATAATCAGCGATTTGTAATTCGATTTTGACCTATTTTTCGCAAATAATTTTGAATGATCTTGTATCATTTAAAGCTCCCTAATCTTTTGTTACTCTTAAAAAAAAATGTATCTCGTTTTCTTTTATTTAACACTTTTAAACTATTAAAACTTTTCATTAAAATAAAATAAAAAATTTCATCAACCATCGACAACCAGCTACACACATACAAAGTAAAATTTCAATAAAAATTTTGCTAGAAATATTTGCTACATTATTTATGTATAGAAAACTTTGATATAACATTAGATTCTATGTTACATTATTTTAATTTTATTCATGTATAACGCTTCTAAATAATACACGTCATGTCACAACGTTACAGCAAGCTATTTTGTTTCTTAAGCTTTACTTTTTTTACATTTGTAGTAATTCTTAGCATACGCTGCTTGACTATACATTTATGAATGAATAATAAGCAAACGAATAATGCAAATCAGGTGTAACCATTAAATAGGAATTCGACGTAACATGACGATTACGCTTGAGTGAAATATGCGATGTATTGAATGCCCTGATCAGGAACTATTGCTTTAACAGTGCAAGATCATTGATAGTTTCTGCTATAGTTATTTTTTTCTTTTACTTTCATGAATAAATAAAAATATCAACATAAATTGACTTCCAAATAAAACGTACCCCCTTTTATTTTCAGGTGTAGAAGTAGTGTAGCATTGTATCGTAAGTGTAAGCGATTATGCTACACCTTCGTTACCATGTAACAGCTCTACATGTTATGCTGAATGCTTTTATCGATACATAGCCACTGATGTAACATCGTATAGAATTACACATTACTATTAGTCAGGGCACCATCAGAGTTTTTGAACTTAATGGTTTTTTCCAACAAAGTAAATTAAAGGGTTAAAATTAGAAAAATATATTAGAAACAATACCTAAAAGATTTGACATGAAGCAAGATACGCGTCATGGGTTATTACTATATAATGAATTATTTTTTGGCCTTTTTTTGATTTTTCTTTATTATCTTAAGAACTATTGTTTGTAGAAAGAAATCATAACTACGAAATCCTTTTGGTAGATAATTTTGCATAGAGAGTAGAAATGTAAAACGATCCGAAAATTATGTTTTACTGTATAAACAAGTGAAAAAAATGTATCTTTTTTTGAATGCATAATATGTTTAGGCAGTGTCATACATTTTTTTTATATCTGAACATCATTTTTACGATGAATTTGCGATATTAAAGCAAGACAGGTAGAATTATTATTACATACACTGATGTTTGTGTAAGGTCGTGTGATTTAATTTCACTTGGGATGTAGATGGGGCACTAATAATTAAAAAATTTTATTGATTCTTAAACATAAACTTAACATTTACTGAAAAATACACTTTTCGATAGACAAAACGTCAGGACTTATGTAAATAGCTGATTCATACGTCGTATCTGTAATCCTAATACCTTCAATTTTTTTTTCTACTTACATTAAAGTCGAAAATTTTTTTTGCTATCTTCATCATTAAAGATTCAAGAGTTTCGCTGTAATACCATGAATTATCTTATTCTGACTCGCCGCTTTTGTGTCCATATTTCACAGCCTGATTTAAAAATTGTAATTTCTTATGTAAATAAAGAAAATTCAGAACATAGTAGGTTCTTGGGTACCCAAGTATGAAGTAATACTTCTATAAAATTATGTGGGAGCTGATATAATTAAGATTATAAATTTACCTTCTATAAAACGATATTGCGTATGAAGGTTGTGTAAATCGTTGGAATGAGTATACTTGCGTTAATTAGGTGTGGTTTCAATAAATATTTTAATATTTNTTTAAAATTGTTTTCTAATTGTTAGAAAAAAAAATATATCAAGTTAATCAACAAAGAAAAAATTAATATCAAAGAAAAATCATCAAGACCCAGTATCTGGACACCAGTGTCCAGGTACTAGGACCAACATGAGACTTGGAACCAGTAGTTGGATACCCCATATTAATTAAATGGATAGGAGGTTAGGGTAGACCTAAATTTAAAATGCTTTCTCACATCTCTCCACTACTCAATGATTATAATCTTTTTCACTACATGGTATAGTTTCTGGGCATTATTCAACTTTATTTTGGTTTTCAACAGTAACATTAACATGTTATATTCAGTAATAATCAATAATTTTAAGTGTTTTTTACTGTCCAAGTACCAGGTACAGGAAAAATCTTATGTTATCGAATGGAAGCTATTCTTGGACAGAGTTATTTATATTTTTCGATGTGTTTAACTCTGATAAACTCAATAAAAATTATAATAATATACATTTTGCAAGGTAACTTTTGTTAGAAAATAACTTGAACGTTCTATGCCCAACTATAAACTATAATTTTTAGCGATTTTTTCCGTGTCAAAGTACTGAGTATAGGAACACTCCTATGTTATTAAAGGGATCTATTTTTGGACAGCAATCTTACATGCTTCGCATTTAAAACATATTTTTTTACGTAAAAACGAAAAAGAGTTTTAAAGATAAATTTTTGCATCAGGCATTATTATGCATTGATGGATTATAAATAAATTTTTTTTTCCTATTTAAAAACGTCTACGATTCGAAAATGTTAATTATATTGGACTGTCCAACTACTTGTGCTATTTTTATTTCTGTCCAACTACTAGGTACCTTACCTCATTAGTGTCTTTCAATAATTTTTGGATCTTTTGAGTCAAACTTCCGTATAAAAGGTAATATGCACGCTTGAACTTGTATTCATAACTTGTTGGTTTTGTATTAATTTATTGTTAAATTTGTTTATAATTCCTGGAGAGATCAACACTTTACGAAACATTGGTATACAAAAAACGTATTGTTTATTATATTTGAACGTTTGCCAAAAAGTATTAACCAAAAATTATTTTAAAAAAATTTAATAATGTGTGACATTAACTCTCAAAACCTGTAATGTGGTCCCTGGACCCCTGGCCGAAGTGAAATTTTAAAACCATATGTTACTAGACTCTGTGGTAACTTCAAATGTTGTTAATACTCACATTGTCAGTCTTCCAATGTTTAACAGATAAAACACAGGCGATCGGTAGTTAAAACCAAAAGTCAGTGGGTGCTGGGATATTTAAGTTTGGAGTTATGGTTCTGTGGCTGACGATTTATTAATGTTGATACATTTTATATAAAACAAAGTTTTGAATAACTCACTGCGATGTATCGAACGTGGTGCAATTTTTGTTGGAATAATGATATTCAGTAAGTGGGTATGATTTCAATAAATATTTTAATATTTAATAAATGAACGATTATAAACGCTAAAAAGAGTACAATACAACATAAATAGTACGTATGCTGGCCAGTACAAGACTGTGCGCTTTCATCAAATCTTCCGATGATTTTAAAAGAACTTCCTACCACCGACGTTAATTAAATTTTTAACATCACGATTATATCTGTCACATACGATATATTCCTACTTGACATGTATTCCCAGTCCATGTTTAATACCAAAAGTATATTTGTATCTAAATGGTTAAAAAAAACCATTCTGTAGTTACACTTTCTTTAATAGGATAGTATTTACATGCGAGTGAATGTCCCTTCATGACGTTCATCACACATAGGTTTTTTGGATAGATATTATTCAAACATCAAACGTATATTCGGAATAGCATAACAAAATTACAGATCATTTAACTGCACCCTTTTTTTATATATTAAGTTTTAAAAAATCGCAATTGAACATGTAACCTTACGGAAGAATTTCGTTGCATTCATGTGATCTGTAGGCATCCCCTAATTTTTGTTTGTATGAAAGATAACTTTTAGATAAATGTATTTGATTTTTAAATAAATCCACAGTTTGTTTTTTGTAGCAACACAAGATGGAAAAAGTCAAGTGTGCATAAGCGCTTGTATGTAAGTACATCCATATGAGAAAGACGATTGCCAGCTTTGCTGCATGTATTCGCGCTCCCCTCACCTCTCTGCGCTTTTCCTCCGGTAACTATGTGAAGAACGTCCTTAAGTCAAAAAATCACCTCAATCACAAATAGAAAAATTCTGAAAGAATAATACGTAATAAAAATCAATATTGTATCAATGCAGAACAAATTTTTTTTTTATTTTTGCTTATTTTAAAAAATATAAAAAATTTTGTAAACAATTATTTACTTATTATAAAAGTAACAAATTAATGATAAAAAAGTTAATGTTTATTAATACATAGGAAAGCTGCTCTGCTAAAATGTACTAATTTCTAAGTTATCGAAAAAACATTTTACAAAAAAAATTAGTTTATTGAATAAATGTTTGGATTGAAAATAAGTTATGAACCACACTATTACAAGAAGTAACCAAATTTCCTATATCGGGGCTGTCCGTAGTAGAGTGGGTATGGGCCTCTGCTAGTATGCAGGAGATTGCGGGCTTTAGACTCATGGAAAGTTTTTTTTTTTTTTTTTTTTTTTGTAAGAGTTTATAAAAGAAATAAAATGTATGGTGTAGGGGTGTGGCGTTGTATGAAAGTGACCAGTGCGGTAAGGTACCGCAACGGAGGCGGGGCGAAGGCGGAGTTGCATTCAAAAAGTATAACTTCAAAAATTTTACTGTAACATTTTGTTTAGTTGGTAAAAATGATACACTCGAAGAAAATTCAGTTTACGGTTAGATGCACTGAAGATTCGTCAGAATAGATAGCACAACTAGAACACTAAGGAAAAATTATCTTGGAACGGGCAAAGGCGCATCTTCGTAGGTAAATTTGTTTATGAAACTCAACTTGGGCCTCAGTAAATCGCAAATTGAGCCTCTGGGCAAGTGTAGCTTGTCACTGGCAGCGTGCAATTAATTACCGCAAAATGCGCACTATGTCTTACTAACTTTATCACTCGATTGAGGTAAAACTATTGACCTAACCGGAACGGAAAAATTTAATGAATGTACGATAAATATTAACAAAGAGAATAAGCTGGATCTGAAGTCGAAGAAATATTTTAAGCGGCCGTTACCAGCCAAAAAGTAAACAGCCCTATTGAAAATACATACTTTTTAAAATTATTTAAAAATAAGTGCAATCAAATGCTACAAGTTATAGGTAAAATAAAAATTATTCATGGAAGAACGGTCTTTTGTTATAGGTTTTTATTAAATGAATTTTTCGATCATTCATTACAAAATCTGAATTTCAAGTAGTCAAAAAGATTATTCGTACCTATCTAATTAAACTAGAAATTAAAATTTTTAATTAAAAATTTTGCAACACAACCATTTTGTAATTTTGCACTTAAACTTGGTATTTGGTGTTAAGCATACTTATGCTTATAACATCTTATTTCACATAATTTAAACCAATTTAGTATATATTTTGACCCATTTTAATTTTTTTGATTTTTTTGTTTTATATTTTTCGTTCGTTTTAGTACTAAAACTTAGTTTTTTGATTATTTTAAATACTTACTCTTTATGCAGAATTATCCTCCAAACAACTTTTGTATTTAAAATTTTCTTATGTACCCAACAGTTTTTAAAATACAAAAAAAGACCTTCAAGAAAGCAAAAAAGTAATCTATTGTATGTTAAAAAATCCATGACGTGTATCTGGTATGCCAAAATTTTCAGGTATTTTTCCTAATACTTTTCTCTACTTGTTGAGCATAAATTCTCTTTGTTCTGGAAAACCGTCTCTTTTCCAGAGTTTTGAGCCTCTGGTGCCCTAGCTATGTAAAATCAGATTGGTATCAAAATACTTTTTCAAAATAAATACTGAAAATTATACATTTCCTTCTATAATCAGTTTCACTCGTAAAATCATACATATGCTAAAATAGAGGTTAATTTCACTATCCTGCCAATTTTTTTACATAAAAAAGATACGAACTGCTTTATTTGCGGAATAGCTTCTATAAAGTACTGCTAGGTGGGCTACTTTGAGTCCATTACTATGTTATCCACAGTTTTTAACTCTTTTAGAAAGCGTAAGTGATTTCTTCTACAAGCTTAACTTGCTTTAATAGTTACAGTTTGTATTGTATTTCGTAAACCGAACGCTAATTTAATTTTTTTATGTTGAATAATATTGAAAAATTTATTTTTCAAAACTTGCAGTGACCTTTTAAACAATTTTTTAGTCAAACGTGGGTTTCTTCTGTGTAAGAGTGTGTGTATGTGTACCCTTTTGACTAATATCAACTAGTATGCCATCTGAGATTTCATGTCATGTCAATAATTCATGTATAACTTATCATCAAAAAATAACGTTGATGTAATTTTTTCCTTCTACAACTACCATCTAAGTATAGTTATAAGAATTGCATAATGCAGAGTAATTGGTTTGAATTAAGAGTAAGTCCATGAGCACAAAAAATATAGTTAAAAAAATCAATATATATTAAACACCCAAATGGTTCACTTATTTGTAGTGACTTCATACTCCTGCACAGAATGCAATAATGGATAATGACACGGTTATAATTAAAATCTTATAACCTGGCAATGTAGTTAACAAAATAGCATATAAAATCAAGAAAATCATTATTAGATATTAATTTCATGCTAAGTGATCTTTCAGAACAGATTGGATCCACAAAACTACAGTTAATTTTAGCTGAAATTAAAATTATCCGTATACATTAATCTTTCATTCATAAACTTCCTTTTACACCTTCCTATCGTTGTAAGTTTCTATTTCAGATATAACTATATTGCTTCCTGACTATTTAACGAGTCTCAGTAGACATCGGTCAATGCGATCGATTACATTTTGGGACTGTGAACATTGGGCTTTATTAGTATCTCAGACTTTGTGTTTTAACTTTTTATAACCTTAACTATTGGTTATAGGTGAAGGTTTTATATCAAGTTCATGCTGTTTCTATTTCCAGAATCAGTAATACCGGTTTCCACAAAAAATGTTGATCTTGTAACAACTTTAGAGGTCGATGACAAAGCGAAATTTAAGATTACTACAAATTGTTTTCTTGAATTTTTCAAAACTTATATTTAAGCTTCTTTTTTTAACATGCGTTGTTTTCATGGACTCAAAAAAAGTTGCTTCAAATGGAACACCTTGCTGTTTATATGATGAATCATTCAAATTTTTATGAAAATAGGTATACTTCATTGAAAATTTCATTAGGAGTATGTTTTAATCATAAACAGGTAGTTAGCACACATTTTGTAACAGAGAGCTCAAAAATAAGAGACTTTTAGCCTATTTTTTGAGATAAGTATAGCATGTCTTGCCACTTTGTTCATGTTTAGTAAGAACCTGTTATTACAAGTAACTTTTTTTCCTGGAATCGTTTTTTAATATGTATATTTAATAGGACTGTCTTTGAGTACAATAAACTTTTCTAACCCTTACGAACAAAGGTGATATTTATATTTTTGCTTGACAAGATCAAAAGACTCGTAATTCTATTAAACATATTCAAAATTACTATATATTCTTGTACGCTTTACATCTAAAGCATGAACACCACTTGCACTCTTTTCAGAAGGGAAATTGACAGAGGAGTTTTGTAGCTGTGTTTTTTATTTTCATAGATCTGTACGCTCTGTCGTAGTCAACCGGGTATTTAAGCGCACAATTTCAGCAGTGGAGGGGAAAACCAAAATATGTGCCCGAAGGTACCTAGTGGAAGAGCAAGAATACGAGCGCGTTTACGGCTATACCTATAAGTGCAATGTGTGGGTATACTAAATACTGGCTGCCTGAGTTCTCGATCACAACTTGCAGTTCTAATGTATTTCTTGCTGTGGTACTTCCTTAAAAACAATTTTGTATGCTGGACAGAATTATTATGCTCTGCAGGGGAGATATAACTCGTTACATAATTATTTAATGTTTATAGAACTAAACACAAGTTTTTTTTCATATAAAATGACAAAACAAGTAATAACAACTAAAGCCCCGATATTTACTCTTAAGCATTGGAATTTCGCTATAAAAATGTTTTGATAATTAGCACCATTCATTCTTTTGTAGTTATTGAAAAGTAAAATTTACGTTACATTAAATAATAAAAATCTTTATATTTAAAAATGAAAATTTGTTTATGAAGCACTATTTGTTTGTATAGTATTTCAAAAAACTTACATTTTATTGTAAGTCAGTTTAACGTTACCACTATTACTAGTATTGTAAAACAAATCTTACTTATATATAAAGGAAAGTCGCTAAAACCGTTGTAATCGCTAACCGCGAAAACTACTAAACCGATTTTGCTTAAATTTTGCATACTGATTCTTGATAGTTCCGAAATGGTTTTTGCATAGTTTTTTTCTTGAAAAAGTTGATAACAATAGCAGTAAATAAGCTCAAAGGTTTGCTAAAATAAGTTAGCTTTGCGCTTTAATTCAGTAGGATCCGCTAGGTGGCGTTTAGGTAAAATTGAAGCCACCCGCAATCAAAGATAATGAAGAGTGGTTACAACATGCCCCATGGAGTCGATAATCACAGTCGTTTATCGGCAGTACACCAAGAATAGAGATGCTACTCGTGGTGCCGAGCATCCTGGCTACCGATGACACTCTTCTTTCATGAGCAAGCGAAATAAATTAGTTGTACCCTGAGTCGCCAAAATAATCGAGTGCTACGAAAAAATAGGCGTTCGGAACGTCAACGTCTCCGGCGGAATACCACGAGACATGTCTAGCTAGAGCACAACCTGCTCCAACACTTCATAGTTTTGTGTCCGTTCAACCATCCGATCTGGTGCCATCAGAGGATTTTCTACTTCAAATGCAAGCCAGGGAAGACAGCCCTGAAGAGTACAAGCAGCCACAATGGTCTCCTTCTTAGTGGTGCGTCCCAACGGCATACCCACACAGAAGGTATTCTCCAGGCCGAGAAGCGACCCGAAGACGAGATACTCTTGGATCAGCGGTGTACCTCTCTCTAGCACGACTTGCGTACGGAGAGACTCTGAGGGTAGGAGCCAAGCTACACGATGTCCGCTCTTCATATTCAAGAATAATGATAAGGAATAGTTGGAAATTGTACCACTGGCCCTTTTTTGGGCCATTATAAGTATTTACGTTTCCTACTCAACCATCAATCTCTTCGGTTCTTTTAAAAGCCACCTAAGTTTCAACTATCTTGCCAACAAATACATTTTTACTACCATTTTTGGAAACGATTTGTCAACTAAAAGACTATGTAAAGCCAGCCACTATTAAACCAAGTCATTAATTTATTGGCAGACGTCACTAGCAGAGTTGTTCATCGGAAGGCTGGGAACCCCGGTGACCGTTGACCTATACTACCCTCTCGACTTAACCAGGAATCACCGATCCTGTCCAAGGTCTGCGTTGGGAGAACCTAACAGCTATGAAGGAAAAATAATCTTTAGCAAACGGAACGGTTTCCAACGGGCAAGTATCACGAACCAATCTCCCTACCTTAGATCACCAAAAGGACTGAGCTCTGCAAAAAAAGTGCTCCAGACATAAACGTCTCCGGTGTAACACCAGGAGACGTTAGGAAAGAGCTCTGCAACTAGCTCTAAAGCCTCAAACGTTGTAGTTTTCCTCCTGACTAGTGTGGTGCTACAATAATAGGTCAGATATGATCACCCTGAGGTGTGGAGGCAATTTTGTTTGCTGAAAACTTTAGTCAAAGCAGAGTTTACTTAAGAAGCTCATTGGTTCTTTTCAGGGTCACTAGACGTCGAACTACCTTACCAACAAGTATATTACAAACTAATAAAGTTGAAAAAAACAGCCTTCAGGACTCACAAAAGTCTTAACTAGGCCAAAAATGGCAAGAAGTCGAATTGGAAGGAAAAATTCAAATGCATCGAATAAATAAAATTTAAGGCGTGAAGAAAATGACGCTGAACGTTCATCGAGATTGAAGCAGCATCCAAATGGATGAATGACGAATTTATTAAGTGAGAAATCATCTTTCCACTATAACCCTCATAGAAATCCTTGAATCCTCCAGATTTTCAAATAGGTAGAATATGTATTTGTATTTTTGTGGCGCTAAAAAATGTAGAGGTTAAGCTTCAGGACTTTGTTGCTGTGGTAATAAAGTTGTGAGATACGAGAAAAAAATTTTTTAATTATAAATTTTTTGTAAGTTTAAAATTTATACAGGTTTAAAAAATAGCCCTGTTCATAGATTATACGGGAGAAACTGCAAATCAACGGCCTCTTAGAGCCAGCGATTGTTTTATTACATAAGGAATTCACAGTCCTTTTCAGCATAATTATATATTTTTACTTTTTACAGCTTTTTACTTGATCAAAGAAACTGTATGGATTCCGAACAAAAATTTTTTTAATAAGAAAATTTTTGTTCTGAGAAGTGTCAGAAATAGATTTAAAATTTTTAACTGAAAATATTTAACATTACATGTCAACACACTACGATTTTCCGTTTAGTGAGTCTCGGGCAAAGCCGAGACGGGGGGCCGCTAGTACTTAAATAAAGCTTCGAAGCTTCTCTATGAACAAATGTCACTGTGAATTTCTGCGGAGATGTTGTGTTGGTAGCCGAGGCGACTAACTTATAGTCACTCCATTTTGGTAAGCTTGGCTTTAAATATCACCAAAAGCATTTTTTTGTACGTAGCACTTTAATACGATTATGGTATGAAAATGCTTTAAAAAATAATGTTTATTTGTCTTTGATTTATACGTTACGTTATAAATACCTATGTTTGTACATCTTTGTTATGCTTAACTTTCAAGAATTTTATCCGGATTTAGCTGACACGCGTTATGTTAGTAAAAATAAAAATAAGCGAGCTGACTGATGGTGCGGCTGCTGTGAGTAAAAGAGTGGTAAACAAGTTAATTTTTAAATTTAAATCTACTATTGGGCGTGATCTTGTGCTGCGAGTGAAAAAATCTTTTGGTGAAATTAAATTTAGTTTTCTTTACCCTAACTTGCAATGTGACAATAAAATACTGTTTTATGAAACGCTTACTTCCGGTACTTTCGTGCTACTCATGAAAGCCAAAGCTAAAGCCAAAAGTCTAAACTACATCTATGCATGGGCAATACAATTTCTTATAGACGAACATGACATCGATATAGTGTGAATTTCCAAAACTGGCTTACTCCACTGCAATGTTCCTCCTTATTCGCTATACCAAGGTACATTTTGATACAGAATGACCGTGGCTTACTTGTGGAATGAAGGATGCATTTACGTCTACAGAGATGGAGTGGCATTATGTCTGTACTGAGATTGTGATTCTCACGTTATTACTGTCCCACAAATTACGAACATAAACTTAACGGAATATTTTCTCAGTGACTTGCGCTCGGGTAGAAAACAGCGTCTCTTATTGGCTTCGGTGTATTGCTGACCAAAGGGCGATCTTCTTACTGAATTATTTAATGCTGTACAAGACGAGGCACAACATTTTACCAATATTATACTTACCAGTGATTTAAACTTCGACCTCCTTTCTGATGACTACTATTTGCGGCATTTCAAGGGCCTTATTATTGAAAAAGCCTTTTGTCTTGTACCGTTTAATGCTACTCATCACCGTGACTCGTTTAATATGTAATTAGATGTTACTTGAGTTGATTCCGGTAACATGGTGATGTGTGTCGTTTCCTCTCCTGCCGTATATACAAACGGTCGTGGAGTGGTCGGTCGAGCTGGTAGTTCTTATACGTGGTACACAAGCATTTCTCACACAGCTTAGTCACCGAACTAAGTCTTACATTTTCTTGAAATGCACGCTTCTAACACGTAGTTTAATCACTGAACTAAGTTTTACATCCATTTAAAAGACGCAACAGAATTTACCCTCCAACCTTTATCGTTACTTTAGAGCACTTGATGAAAGAGAAAAGACGAATATTGTTATATGTCAGAAGTTTTCATACTCTTGCACTTAAGGAGGATGCGTCAGGTTGGGGATCCGAACAACCAATCAGAGCTTAACCTAATTACTCTCGATAGACATCAGTACAGTCGTGGTGCAATAATTATACAGTCATTGATGGTTGAAACTTTTGATCTCTTGGATTTTACATTAAGTACAAAAAGCCTATGGACTGAAAGTCTTTTTAGAGTTAACTATTCCACACACTGATCCTCTGTTTCAGTCTGTACAGAGACTTACTCAATCTGCAGAACTTTTTCGGGTGGTTAGGATCCTGGAGTCCGAGTGATTGTTGCAGGTAGATTTCTTCGATTTGTATGTGAAGATAAGTGGTTTCAATATTCATGTGATGGATACACATTTAGACTCAGAGTTGATGCCGCTAAAAGAAGTTGAAAAGTGGGAAACTGGACAAACGGAGGGTAGGTAGAGTCGTAGACATAACCTGCTACTTAGGTGAAATCTTGAGCAACCAATCTTGCTGTATAGATGGTATTGACAGACTTTTTTTTAAATTTTTGAACACTCATTTGGTAAGTGGTCAATCCAGCCTTCATTTTTGTAGATCAAATGCATCTCTCTCAACATAGCCCTCTCCTATGTGAACCTCCGGGGCCCTATTTAGCCCATTTAAATGTAAGTCCTCGAGAATCATCAAGAACAGCGTTGTTGAGTACAAAATCATCATAAGATGATTTTTTGGATTTATACTAAATAAGAGGTTCTGACTTTATGATTAAGTAATCGTCAGCATTTCTACGCTTTTAACTAAATGAGCTGATACGGGAACAACAGGGTTTAGCTGATGCTTGACGATGACCTCTAAATATCGCTAGTTGGTTTCTAAGTTAAGGGCATCTCAATGAATTTGACCCCCTTGAAGACAATTATTTTGCTAGTCTGCTCGTCCCACAGCTTATAGCCTTTTTGTTTTAAAGGTTAACTAAGAAAAATACACTTCTTGTTCTTGGGATCAAGTTTTTTTCGGGACTGTTCTAGAATATGAGCCTAAGCTGTGCAGCCAAAAATTCTCACATGAGTCAGATTAAGTTCTTGTTCAGTCCACAGCTTGTAAGGTGCCAAGTTTCGAAGTCTCGAATGAGGCAAGCGTTTGTTTACATAGATTACTGCAGCAAGAGTCTCAGCCTTTTGTGTATTCCCATTGCAAGCTTAGTAGCACACGCTTTGTCCAATAACGTTCTGTTGATCTCTTGGTAACTCCGTTTTGCTGTGAATTGTGTGCAACAAAGGTTTGCTTCTCTATACCCTTCTTCTGAAACGTATTCTTCAAATAAGTACTTAAATACTCGCGTCTGTTTTCTGTTATAAGAATTTTAACTTTTTAATCAGACTGATTTTTGACATAGCCCTAGAGGGTGTTTATGGCATTGGAAGCACCTGCCTACTACTTAAATAAGTAGACAAACAGGTTACAAGAGTAGTCATGAAAAATTAAAATGAAGTACTCAAAGTATTTTCTTGCGGTGCATGGCAGTTCACAGACATCACTGTGCACTAAAGCGAGCTTTTCCTTAGTACGACTGTAACTGCCTTTAAAAGAGCTTTTAGGTGTTTTGCCTTGTATGAACGCTTCACAGTCATTTCATTTCGCACTTTAATGGAAATCAACACCTTTTTCTTCGATTTTTTTTTTTTGAAATTCTTAAATAGTCAACTTGTATATGTCCAAGTCTGTTTTTCCGACTTGTTGTATTTGTTAACTAGTTTATTGTAAAAGAATGAGCTGTTTTAGCGTAAAATCCTTGAGTCGTGTGCTTCCCTGGCTCTTAGAGGAGTCCCTTGGCCCCGATACGACGAGATATGAGGTTATGTTTTGTTAGGAGCCATGTGTAGAGTGCTCCTTAAAGGATGGTAGTGCGAGGGCAAATTTTATATCATTATCTGATTGAGTAGCGCTGTTGACACTTTACTGATGTATTGCTTTACGGAGTTATAGTTGGATAGGTATGTGTGGGTAAGCTGCGTCAGAAGGCTACTGACGCTTTGTGAAGTAGCATTCTCTTGAGAGGATCCCACATATCCTTAGCTATTATTTTTTTGACTAAATGTTTAATGGTCTGGATTATGTATAAATATATTAATTGATATTCAAAGTATACTTTTACTGTGGGATTCTTACACATAAATGTTAGTATTTCAAGAATCCACCTTTAAGAAGGATAGGAAGCAATGAAGACTTGTACGTACAAAACTGGATTTGTAGTGCCGACAACACGTATTATGAGATACTTCAGCGGAAGCGTGCAGGACCGTAGTCAGATTCACAATGCACCTTATTAGTATTACGCAGCGTCTGGGGTTCATTGATATTTATATGTATTAACTTATTTACTTTCTTGTGATATTCTTGGGTGCAGAAATTCACCAGTGCCCTGGGGTCGCTTCTGTTCTTACTGCCCTGAAGATCTGCCGGTTCACTAGCTACCTAACCTAGAGGATAGCTCCGGTTTGCACTGCCCTAAAGATCCGCTCATTACCTGAGTAACACAAGAGAGAAGTCACTGATAAACAGGGAAAACTGCAGATGTCTTTTCGTGGCCCGTTTAGCTTGAGTAATACGTAATATGAAAGGTGTATTATAAGAAGTAATAATCAAATATACAGATATCATTTTGCCATTGCTTAGGTTGATCAAATAAATGTACAACAGCGCTCCGAAGAGCGGAGTTTCCTAGCCAAAGTGCCGGACGTTGCTAAAGACAAAAGTAATTTTTCTTACCATGGGCCCAAAGTGCAACTGCCGCTTTGCACCCTCGGGTCACACTTTGCGCCCTTAATTTTTTTTCACTTTTTACAGCTTATTGTTTGACAAAATAAATTGCATGGATTCCGAGTAAATATGTTCTTAATAAGAAGATTTTTATTTTGAGAAGTGTCAGGAATAGGTGTAAAATTTTTAATTGACAACGTTTTACATTACGTGTCAACACACTTTGGTGTCCTATTTAGTGAATTTTGGGCGTAGCCGAGACGGGGGGACCGCTAGTACATATATTTTCGAGAGTTGTTTGTCCCTCACAATGTATGTGCAGTAGTGGCTGAATTAAAAGTATTGTTTGGCCGCATGACTTGAACTTTTTGTTAGCGTCTGCACACACTGTGCCATTGTGAGAAGCCTCGACTGTGTCCCACAGTAGATCGATTTTGAGGTAGGCATGCATTAAGGTGGCCTACAAAATATTGTTAGTTGCTTGTTTCACAAAAAGAAATCTATTACTCTGCACACAAAACAGAAGAATACAAGTGGATTTAACCGCATCTATTTTTGTACGCAGCTAGAGCGCACGCTTCTGAAAGAAAGCAGTAAAATTCTCTTGCACACAGTTCAAAAAAAAAAAGTTAGTCGAATGTACATGTATTTACACAAACAACTGAAATTTTCATGTGATGTAATATTTAGTAAAAGCCTTTATCGCTCGTACAGTACATAAGAAAGCAGTTTATACAACACTGATTTCAAAACAAAAACTTAAGAGCTCGTGTCCTTCCGTAAACTCAATGTCATTGTTCCTAAAATAAAAAAAATTCTACGTAAACAGTAAATGTATTCTAGTTTCTCCAAGCTTTTTTTTCTGTATCCTTTGTTCGTCTTCACAACCTTCACATTAAACTTGCTGCTTCATTTCACAACCACTATTTTATTCTTTATTACGGTTGGATTACCGCGTGGAACGCTTTAGCGATTGGACATAAAGCCATACAGGTCTGCTTTAATGTAGGAAATTTTGTACTTGCTAGAAGTTATAAATTAACAGAAAAAGCAGGAAAGAAAGTCTGTGAAGTAAGGAAAATAATAAAGTGATAGTGAGTGAATATCAATATTAATTCGCAAGAAATAACAAAGAGCGATAAGAACGGCAACAGTGAGGTTAGATTGACCCACGAAGGGATGGTGGATTCCAAGCGAGACGAGGATAGGGAAGTGGCCGCCGAAGACGAAGTAAAGCAAGAAAAAGGTGCAGAGGTGATCAAGAATAAAAAGTGAGGGTGGCCAAAAGTTACGAGAAACAAAAAGTTAGAGAAGTGCATAAAAGAGGCGGGAAGCCTAGAACAATACCTGAAGGGGAGCTCATCTGTTAGAAGAGAGCTATTCTTGCCAGCAAGTGCAGCAAGTTTAATAGGTGCTTCATGTGTAGTAGACACAACGCCAGAAGCACTGACAAGAGTCAGTCTGGACAACGGGACTTTAATAGAACTGGTGCAACAAAAAATTGAAGACAAAGGGTACCAAAGTTATTTAGGGGATACAGGAAAAAAAGGAAGAGAGAGGCAAAAGCAGAATCTGAATAGCCAGAAGTATACAGCGTGTCCAAGAAAAATAGGTGCTTAAAAGGCCAGGAAAATGAGCAGCCGTGGATAAGTACGAAAAGGAGGGGAGTTGATGCAAGTGATGCAGGTGATGAGCGTGAGAGGGCATCGGCATCAGAAGCTGCAGCTCAGCAGATTGTGTTGCAAACTGATACATACTTAGAAAATGACAGCCTAATGGAAGGAAGAGAGGAGTTAGAAGTGAAGAGACTAAAAGAGTAAGCATAAGTACGAATATGTCTATTGTTTTTCTTAATCTCAATTAGATATAGTGAATTAGTTTACTTTTATGGTAACCAAATTAAAAAAAAAATTTTTATTTGTCGCATACAAAGAATCTAACAAAAACTTATTGTACACACATGATGTTATATCAAATGCACAAATATTAATTTTAAATAAAAGGAATATTTGTCCCGCGTAATGGGACAAAAGTACCTTGTTTCGGCGCAGTATAGTAAGAATTTTTGTTTCATTCTACATTACATGACCAACTACTCGCACATGTACTACATATATGATAGCAAACATGGAAGTACTTAAAATGCACGAATCATAATAAAAGTAGTATATTAAAGTATATGTATTCTCAGCACGTGCGTGCTCGAACACGTAATAATATTAAAATATTCACTATTTTAATGTGGGATTCTTAAAAATCTATTGAAATTAGATGTACTCTAATTTTCTTAGTTTTTATTATACCGAGTTTAATAACATTTGAGTTGGAAGTTTCACTTTTGCCGGGGGTCCCGAGACCCACACCTGGTTTTTTAAAGTCAGTCCTACAATCTGACGTGAAATTAAAGCATTAGTACCGAAGACGACCATCAGCGTTATACGAAAAACTGATGCCGGTGTGTCGAAGCGGCTGTTCGAGCATGGTTGGCGATCTGTCATCTCTGTGCGGGCGAGCTTAGGTGGAACGTCTTTTGACTTGGAGTTGGAGCGTGGGTCCTGAAGAGGAGCATGAGCGTAATGCAAAGCCCTGGTACCAGTGTTTCGAAGCAAGTGTTCAAGCCAGAGATTAGAAGGGAGATTGCCAGCGCCTATGGTAGAGAGTGTGTCGCTTTTTTTCCACTGTTTTGAGCGCCCCGTCGCGGCAAATCAGACGAACTATACGCACGTTTCAGCAGCGGAGGAGAAGACCAAATTGTGCGTACGATAGGTACCTAGTAGAGGGGGAAGGAATATGTGCGTATACACGGGTATAGCTATATATGTTTTGTATTCTAGCTGCCTCGGCTCTCGGCTCCCGGCTCTCGCAGCTCGCAGCTCTCGCATGCATGCGTATACCTATATCTATTCCTGATGTGATGTTCCCTCAAAAGCGGTTTTGAATGTTGGACAGTTATTATATGTCCGGTCATATATTATTCATTAAATGTGTATTAAATACTTGTACAGCTAAATACTGAGTTTTCCTCGTATAAAATAAAAAATTGAGTAATAAAAACGTAAGCCCCGATATTTAATGTAACTTCTTGAAACTTGATATCTATAAAATAATCATTTTTACAACTTGAATAATTTATGTTTTTATAGATTTATAAAAATTTAGCACATTAAAAATATCAGAATAATACACACACGCTTCACTTTGATTTTTAAGTTTATTCAATAGAGAATGACTTTTTCTGTAATTAAAATATCATTCTTCAACACATGTAACTTTTCTAATAAGAATAAGTAATTGTGAAAATATTTAGAAAAATAATTCTACTTGTAGGCCAAACTTTAACACAATTATCAATATAAAGAAAAAATAAACTAATACTTAAGCTTAAACCCTGGAGCTTCACGATAAACATGTGTCACTGTAAGTGCTAAAGAAAAGAGTGCGTTGGTAGTCAAGGTAACTAAGTACCGCATTGTGTAATTTTGCTTTGAGCATTCTGGGGTTCAAATCTCGCTCGCAGCAGAATTTTTTTTTTTTTACGATTTTTTTTTATGGTAGTACAAAACTTTTTTTTGATAATAGTATTTAATTCTCATGTTTATGTTGCTTACCGACTACGCTTTGTAAATTCATTCCTTGTAAAGTTGGGTGATTTTGTTAGATATTTAAATTTTTTAATAAAAATATAATATCATTAGTGGGGAAAATGCTAATTACCATTTCATCCTTTTTTAGATGGCTATAAAACTATTATTGATGAAGTTAAAAATCAACCAAAAGTAATTTAATAGTACTAAGTTATTTTACACTATTCTAACAAAATGGTTATGATCTCACTTCGATGAGGATCACACCTTTTACAACCCAATTAATAATTGTGTTAAACTTATTCAAACAATTAATTAAACTATTAGAAACCAGGAAAATTTTTGAAAACACTTTTTATCAAATGATTTTTCATTGCTTTTCCAAGTTAAACACAAGTTTATTGATAAAACACTCAGTTAACTGGAGAGCAAAGTATGGCATCACTTAACATAAAGGAAACCATGAAAACATTAGTAAAATAAAAGGCAAGGTATTAAATATTTAGGACTTAAAAATTTTTTTCCTATTTTAGAACTAAATTTTGCCTATTCTATAGATATAACTTATGTTGTACAAGTTCTTACACTAATTTTGATGATTCAGATCAAAAAATTGTTTTTAAATCCATACGGCATTTACCAAAAAAATTAAATTTATAGTACCTTATAATTTTTTCAGAGCCACAATTGTGACCACTTATTAATCGTCTATATTTTGTTTAAAAAATTTTTAATCTAATAAAAGGGTAGTCTGAGTATGTCTCATGGTGTATACATGTCATAAAATGTATGTAAAAAAACGTATTGCGGGAAAACTGGGCTTTTTTTGTCCATGAGCACTGCACTAAAAATGCTCTCAAAATTTTACGCTTTGATCAAACTTGTCTGATTGTAAGCTCTCAGCTGAGACATTCAGCCCAAATCTAACAACAAAATTGCGGCCTATTTAGATCATAACTACTTAATTTAATCTTAAAACTTGATAACATGTATATGCGTCTGCGTTCACAGACAGAGTTCTGTTTCTCGTCAAAATTCAACTTTTTAGTACTGTATGTTTTGCTGCAGATAGCAATTAATGCAGACGCTTCATAATGCAAAATAAACATAAAAACAGTCAAAAAAGATTTGGTATCTGTTACAGAAATAAATTTAAATTCTACAACAAAGTATTGAATACAAATTTTGTAGAGCTTATAAAAAAGAAACTTTTGAAAGTAATTTTTTTTTTTTAATATCTTCTGAACGATTTAATAGCCAATTATCGTTTTTAAATGGCTGAAAAATCGTTTTACACCATTTAATTGAAAAAAAGCAGTGATGTTTTTCTGTGTTTTTTTTCTAGAAACAATACTCAAATAAGACTACCACCTAAACAATGAAATATAATGCGTTCAACAAACGTGGTCTTTAGATATCTTTAGTATAAAAAGTACTAGTTTGATTCCTGGGATAAATAATAATGATAATATTTATAATTATAATAATAATAATAACAATAATAATTAAAAATATTTTGAGTAGAATTTCTATAAAATCATTTAATAGTCTGCTGAGAAACCAGTGATTTCTCGAATGAATCGTAGTAGGTATTAAAAAAAAAAATCTCTACCAATTACATAGCTCTTAACTTTTATCAATAATTTTTATTTCTTAATTTTTATGTTGCACTAAATTAGTTGTACTAATATTTATTGAATCCAGGTATAATTATAGTCACTTTAAAAATTTGGTTTAGTCCTAAAGTTTTTGTTGGACACAATTTAATATTTGTCATTTAAAATATTTACATAATATCATATGATTCTTAATTTGAAAATAATAAAGATATCGATAAAAATTGAAGCGACTTTAGGAACGGGATTAGAAACAACTAGGCTTACTAAATATTTTCAAAAGATTGTAGAGACATGAGTATTGATGCACACGTACACCCGAATTTACCTATATCAAATTTTGTTTTTGTTTTTTTTATTTAATTTTTTTTAATCATGCTTTTAGTCAGGAACTTAATGTTGCTGTGAAGTTTTAATCATAAAATATAACACTAAAAAAATAATTAAGAACAAAAAGCAAAACTTTTTTTATTTTAACATTGATTTTTAGAGGTTTATATGTTTTAATAAAAAACAAATTGACCAATCACATTGGTTTTTTTAGCCTTAGTACGTATACCAAAACAAAATCATAAGCTAAGGATGATTAGAACCGATCATGAGAATCCTTATTATAGGTGCAAAAAATTATAGAGGTATGTACTAAGAGATTAAAACTTACCAACATATTTACATTGAAATTAAAAAAATGTATAAGTAAAATTAAAATTTCGTCTGTCGATGGTAGTACTAATTTTAAGATAAAAAATTTAAAGTTTGTTAAAATTGTTTCAAAAAGTTCTAAAATGTGATTTGTAACATATTGATGTGTGTACATATACATACACATACGCTTATTATATGCAACAATTGATGGGCATTTTTGTGAGATAAAGGAAAATCAAGTATTAACTCAAAAAATAGTATTATTACAGTACTAAAAAGTTGAATTTTGACGAGAAACAGAACTCTGTCTGTGAACGCAGACGCATATACATGTTATCAAGTTTTAAGATTAAATTAAGTAGTTATGATCTAAATAGGCCGCAATTTTGTTGTTAGATTTGGGCTGAATGTCTCAGCTGAGGGCTTACAATCAGACAAGTTTGATCAAAGCGTAAAATTTTGAGAGCATTTTTAGTGCAGTGCTCATGGACAAAAAAAGCCCAGTTTTCCCGCAATACGTTTTTTTACATACATTTTATGACATGTATACACCATGAGACATACTCAGACTACCCTTTTATTAGATTAAAAATTTTTTAAACAAAATATAGACGATTAATAAGTGGTCACAATTGTGGCTCTGAAAAAATTATAAGGTACTATAAATTTAATTTTTTTGGTAAATGCCGTATGGATTTAAAAACAATTTTTTGATCTGAATCATCAAAATTAGTGTAAGAACTTGTACAACATAAGTTATATCTATAGAATAGGCAAAATTTAGTTCTAAAATAGGAAAAAAATTTTTAAGTCCTAAATATTTAATACCTTGCCTTTTATTTTACTAATGTTTTCATGGTTTCCTTTATGTTAAGTGATGCCATACTTTGCTCTCCAGTTAACTGAGTGTTTTATCAATAAACTTGTGTTTAACTTGGAAAAGCAATGAAAAATCATTTGATAAAAAGTGTTTTCAAAAATTTTCCTGGTTTCTAATAGTTTAATTAATTGTTTGAATAAGTTTAACACAATTATTAATTGGGTTGTAAAAGGTGTGATCCTCATCGAAGTGAGATCATAACCATTTTGTTAGAATAGTGTAAAATAACTTAGTACTATTAAATTACTTTTGGTTGATTTTTAACTTCATCAATAATAGTTTTATAGCCATCTAAAAAAGGATGAAATGGTAATTAGCATTTTCCCCACTAATGATATTATATTTTTATTAAAAAATTTAAATATCTAACAAAATCACCCAACTTTACAAGGAATGAATTTACAAAGCGTAGTCGGTAAGCAACATAAACATGAGAATTAAATACTATTATCAAAAAAAAGTTTTGTACTACCATAAAAAAAAATCGTAAAAAAAAAAAAATTCTGCTGCGAGCGAGATTTGAACCCCAGAATGCTCAAAGCAAAATTACACAATGCGGTACTTAGTTACCTTGACTACCAACGCACTCTTTTCTTTAGCACTTACAGTGACACATGTTTATCGTGAAGCTCCAGGGTTTAAGCTTAAGTATTAGTTTATTTTTTCTTTATATTGATAATTGTGTTAAAGTTTGGCCTACAAGTAGAATTATTTTTCTAAATATTTTCACAATTACTTATTCTTATTAGAAAAGTTACATGTGTTGAAGAATGATATTTTAATTACAGAAAAAGTCATTCTCTATTGAATAAACTTAAAAATCAAAGTGAAGCGTGTGTGTATTATTCTGATATTTTTAATGTGCTAAATTTTTATAAATCTATAAAAACATAAATTATTCAAGTTGTAAAAATGATTATTTTATAAATATCAAGTTTCAAGAAGTTACATTAAATATCGGGGCTTACGTTTTTATTACTCAATTTTTTATTTTATACGAGGAAAACTCAGTATTTAGCTGTACAAGTATTTAATACACATTTAATGAATAATATATGACCGGACATATAATAACTGTCCAACATTCAAAACCGCTTTTGAGGGAACATCACATCAGGAATAGATATAGGTATACGCATGCATGCGAGAGCTGCGAGCTGCGAGAGCCGGGAGCCGAGAGCCGAGGCAGCTAGAATACAAAACATATATAGCTATACCCGTGTATACGCACATATTCCTTCCCCCTCTACTAGGTACCTATCGTACGCACAATTTAATAATAATGACAATAATAATTAAAAATATTTTGAGTAGAATTTCTATAAAATCATTTAATAGTCTGCTGAGAAACCAGTGATTTCTCGAATGAATCGTAGTAGGTATTAAAAAAAAAAATCTCTACCAATTACATAGCTCTTAACTTTTATCAATAATTTTTATTTCTTAATTTTTATGTTGCACTAAATTAGTTGTACTAATATTTATTGAATCCAGGTATAATTATAGTCACTTTAAAAATTTGGTTTAGTCCTAAAGTTTTTGTTGGACACAATTTAATATTTGTCATTTAAAATATTTACATAATATCATATGATTCTTAATTTGAAAATAATAAAGATATCGATAAAAATTGAAGCGACTTTAGGAACGGGATTAGAAACAACTAGGCTTACTAAATATTTTCAAAAGATTGTAGAGACATGAGTATTGATGCACACGTACACCCGAATTTACCTATATCAAATTTTGTTTTTGTTTTTTTTATTTAATTTTTTTTAATCATGCTTTTAGTCAGGAACTTAATGTTGCTGTAAAGTTTTAATCATAAAATATAACACTAAAAAAATAATTAAGAACAAAAAGCAAAACTTTTTTTATTTTAACATTGATTTTTAGAGGTTTATATGTTTTAATAAAAAACAAATTGACCAATCACATTGGTTTTTTTAGCCTTAGTACGTATACCAAAACAAAATCATAAGCTAAGGATGATTAGAACCGATCATGAGAATCCTTATTATAGGTGCAAAAAATTATAGAGGTATGTACTAAGAGATTAAAACTTACCAACATATTTACATTGAAATTAAAAAAATGTATAAGTAAAATTAAAATTTCGTCTGTCGATGGTAGTACTAATTTTAAGATAAAAAATTTAAAGTTTGTTAAAATTGTTTCAAAAAGTTCTAAAATGTGATTAGTAACATATTGATGTGTGTACATATACATACACATACGCTTATTATATGCAACAATTGATGGGCATTTTTGTGAGATAAAGGAAAATCAAGTATTAACTCAAAAAATAGTATTATTACAGTACTAAAAAGTTGAATTTTGACGAGAAACAGAACTCTGTCTGTGAACGCAGACGCATATACATGTTATCAAGTTTTAAGATTAAATTAAGTAGTTATGATCTAAATAGGCCGCAATTGTGTTGTTAGATTTGGGCTGAATGTCTCAGCTGAGGGCTTACAATCAGACAAGTTTGATCAAAGCGTAAAATTTTGAGAGCATTTTTAGTGCAGTGCTCATGGACAAAAAAAGCCCAGTTTTCCCGCAATACGTTTTTTTACATACATTTTATGACATGTA
Organism: Copidosoma floridanum; assembly: GCF_000648655.2. Next base: position 1,291,595 of record NW_019379501.1, on the reverse strand, counting down.
TACACCATGAGACATACTCAGACTACCCTTTTATTAGATTAAAAATTTTTTAAACAAAATATAGACGATTAATAAGAGGTCACAATTGTGGCTCTGAAAAAATTATAAGGTACTATAAATTTAATTTTTTTGGTAAATGCCGTATGGATTTAAAAACAATTTTTTGATCTGAATCATCAAAATTAGTGTAAGAACTTGTACAACATAAGTTATATCTATAGAATAGGCAAAATTTAGTTCTAAAATAGGAAAAAAATTTTTAAGTCCTAAATATTTAATACCTTGCCTTTTATTTTACTAATGTTTTCATGGTTTCCTTTATGTTAAGTGATGCCATACTTTGCTCTCCAGTTAACTGAGTGTTTTATCAATAAACTTGTGTTTAACTTGGAAAAGCAATGAAAAATCATTTGATAAAAAGTGTTTTCAAAAATTTTCCTGGTTTCTAATAGTTTAATTAATTGTTTGAATAAGTTTAACACAATTATTAATTGGGTTGTAAAAGGTGTGATCCTCATCGAAGTGAGATCATAACCATTTTGTTAGAATAGTGTAAAATAACTTAGTACTATTAAATTACTTTTGGTTGATTTTTAACTTCATCAATAATAGTTTTATAGCCATCTAAAAAAGGATGAAATGGTAATTAGCATTTTCCCCACTAATGATATTATATTTTTATTAAAAAATTTAAATATCTAACAAAATCACCCAACTTTACAAGGAATGAATTTACAAAGCGTAGTCGGTAAGCAACATAAACATGAGAATTAAATACTATTATCAAAAAAAAGTTTTGTACTACCATAAAAAAAAATCGTAAAAAAAAAAAAATTCTGCTGCGAGCGAGATTTGAACCCCAGAATGCTCAAAGCAAAATTACACAATGCGGTACTTAGTTACCTTGACTACCAACGCACTCTTTTCTTTAGCACTTACAGTGACACATGTTTATCGTGAAGCTCCAGGGTTTAAGCTTAAGTATTAGTTTATTTTTTCTTTATATTGATAATTGTGTTAAAGTTTGGCCTACAAGTAGAATTATTTTTCTAAATATTTTCACAATTACTTATTCTTATTAGAAAAGTTACATGTGTTGAAGAATGACATTTGAATTACAGAAAAAGTCATTCTCTATTGAATAAACTTAAAAATCAAAGTGAAGCGTGTGTGTATTATTCTGATATTTTTAATGTGCTAAATTTTTATAAATCTATAAAAACATAAATTATTCAAGTTGTAAAAATGATTATTTTATAAATATCAAGTTTCAAGAAGTTACATTAAATATCGGGGCTTACGTTTTTATTACTCAATTTTTTATTTTATACGAGGAAAACTCAGTATTTAGCTGTACAAGTATTTAATACACATTTAATGAATAATATATGACCGGACATATAATAACTGTCCAACATTCAAAACCGCTTTTGAGGGAACATCACATCAGGAATAGATATAGGTATACGCATGCATGCGAGAGCTGCGAGCTGCGAGAGCCGGGAGCCGAGAGCCGAGGCAGCTAGAATACAAAACATATATAGCTATACCCGTGTATACGCACATATTCCTTCCCCCTCTACTAGGTACCTATCGTACGCACAATTTGGTCTTCTCCTCCGCTGCTGAAACGTGCGTATAGTTCGTCTGATTTGCCGCGACGGGGCGCTCAAAACAGTGGAAAAAAAGCGACACACTCTCTACCATAGGCGCTGGCAATCTCCCTTCTAATCTCTGTTCAAGCTGTGCAAGGTAGACAAAGAGGGATTCGTTAGCTTGGCTGTTGTGGGAGGCGTAGTCTCCCGCTTCGTCCGATAATTGGTACTCGTCAGTCGTTGATGGGTCCAGCTCGTTGGTGAGTGACTGGACGGTATTACCCTTACTCCTCAGCAACGGGGTCCGAGATTAGTTTGATGAACTCGACGCTGATGAGATTGTGATGCCCGAGATGATTCGGGGCTTCGGAGAAAGCTTGGCTGGCCTCGTAGGTTTCTGGAATGTAGGGTCGTCATAGAGACGAGCCTGGGAAATCCGTCAGGCGTCGGTAGCTTTTCGTCTAGCGGATTTTTACACGGTCTTTTCCCATCTAAATAAACCTGCGATGTCGGTCTGGCTACTTACCCCAGCACGCGTAACTGTACTGGTATCCGTCTAGGTTCCTCGATCTTCACGCCAAAATGGTGGTCAAAGTTCCGGTACCTTGGGGGGGGGGGGGGCTAGCTGCTTGGCGTGGTTGTCCCTGACGATGGCTGTTGTGGAAGTGGTTGCTTGATAGGTTCCTTTCAGTGGCTTAAATGCCTGGCCGGGTTGTAGCCCTTTGGTTATCCTTCGTTAGAATTGGGAAAGAGATTACGTACAGAAAACACTCTACCGAGGGTAATAGTTGTTTAGCTGGTTAATTGAGGCTTATGATGCTCTCGACCGCTTACTACCTACTGACTAATGGGCCTATAGATTTTTTTTTATAATACCTACGGCGCTCTGATTCAGTAGTGGGTAGAGATTTTTCTATGTGGCACCACCTACCGGTAGATTAAGTTACTAAACTCAAAGCTGCGTGGGAGTTTGAAACTTGTTGTAGAATCACTTTGCGTGGTTAATGATATTATTTACGGCTGATATCAAGCCCCCCTACTCTGTTCATTCAAAACCAACCTTAAAGTGCAGCCAGTAGTAAGTGTTGAGGTTTTAGTATTTGGCCTGGTATTGCTCCTGGTGTTAAATGACTGTAGTGAACTTGAATTAGCCATTCCGTAAGCTGCCGGTTTCTCCAACAACAGATGGGCGGAAGTGTTACCTGTGGCAGCATTGCATTGGTTTCAAAGCTGGTGTAGAACCTTAGGCAGCTGTTGAACCTAGTTTTTGTGTGGTTAATCATGGAGGTGTGAGCAGAGCCCCTTCTTCATTTCCTGATTTTTTTGCTCTGTTGGGTTCTTCGTCTGGGGGTGGTAGAGTGCCGTGGTCCAAGGCTGCGTGTCCCAGCATTTACAAGCATCGTACCATGATCAACTCGTGAGTGGACGGCCGTTGTCAGTGAGAATGGCGCGAGGATAACCCTATCTTGCGAACACCTCGTCCTCTAGGATTTGTATCAGACAAGGGGCTCCAAGGAGCTGATTGCAAAAGCTTCCATCCATTGACTGAATAAATCGGTTAGAACAAAGATGAAACGACGACCTTTCGAGCTCTTGGAGTATGGTCCCATGAGATCCGCAGCAATCGTATCCCATGGTCTGCTTGGCTGGTGCGGCCGTTGGGTTCCAGGGTTCGTGATTGTTCGTTTGTAACAGTCGCAAAGTAGGCACTCCCGTACATAGCATTTTGTGTATGGGTGCGTTCCAGGCCAGAAATGGGATTTGGTGATTACTCGGATGGTTCTATCGATTCCTGGGTGTCCCGCGATTTTTGAGTTGTGGAAGTCGTATAAAACACTGCTAGAGGAACGTAAACTCTCCAGGCTGGTTCGGGGGTTGCACGCTGCCAGACGAGGTCGTCGACTACTCTGTGACAGGCAATTAATTCTGTTTCCTCCGTAGTGTGGCTTGGCTTCTTTGCAGCGTCCAAGATTTATTGTGCGTACGCGAGAGGGAGGAAGAGAGAGGAAGGGAGACAGACAAATAGATCCTTTGCCTGCGGCGCAGTCAGCGCTGGTATACGTACAGATAATATATATAGATACATATGTGTACGATAGTGTTCGCTCGTTCGCTCGCTCGTTTTACGGGTTAACTTCCTACATAAGGTGTGCCTAAAGAAGTTTCATTAGAAAAAAAAAAAAAAAAAAAAAACCTACTAGGCTTGATCAAAAAACTAAGTCCACCATTACGCAAGCGTGCGTACAAAATGAATAAGTCAGCTAGACCATTCCAAGCCAGCTCGGACGAGTAGCTTTACATATCGGCAGTCACTCTCGAATTCTCCAGAACAGTTTTGTGCCAGCTTTACGCAAATATAGAGTGGCCCCTATCCTATCGTTGCTCATGTGGTGGGGGATATCTACCTGGTCTCTGCAGGCTGAACTGCCACGAAGCTTCACTTTTCCCAACTCAAACTCACCCACACCGAAGACATAGATCGCTGCTGATGCCCGAATGCAGACTTCGATCTGCCGGCACACAGTGGGATAAACTGATATTTTTCGTTTCAAAACTATGTAAATTTCCTTAAAAGAAATATTTTTTCATGAAAGTTTTTGGATCTTATAGGTATAATTACAAGGAATAACAGAAAACTAAGAAGAAATGTAAAAAATGAAATCCTAACCTACAAATTTTGGATTATTTCAGAAATTTTTCAATTTAATTTTTTTTAAAATAAGGTATCAAAGTTGCGTCTAAAAAGTGACTTTTTTTGTCAAAATCAAGCATAATTCCAAAAAAAAATTATTTTCTTCAGAAAGTTTTCAGAAGTGTAAGTGTTGTGGCTGGGAGTGATAAATAATTACTCAATGATATAAAAAAAAATTAACCTATGTACTCATGTGGTGTTTGGAAATTTTTTTCATGTTTTAAAAATTCTTTTTTGTTTTTTTTTCAACATTATTGTGATATGCAGCGATAGATAAAACAGGGCACAGTTGCATGGCTAACAGCTTTAGTTACTAAGCCTTGACATGCAGGTACACTTATTTGCGTATTACACCAGGCGCCGAAATAGGTGAGTGTATTAAATTTAAGCAAAGTGCATTACTATCCTTGCTTTATCCGGTCCACGCATTCCGAACTTATTCTATTGATTCTCATAATTTACGTGTTCGGGGCTTACTGTCATGAACTCTAGTCTACTGTCTGTATTGCACATACTTATAGCAGAATTTTAGGATACGTGCCAAATAGACTTTGAGAACTCTCAGAAGGTTTTGTTTTATCAAACGTAAGAAGAAAGAAGTAATCCCGTAGGACAGTCATCTAATGTATGTGCTAAGTAGAAGAGTTTTTATCGTGGATATAAGTGGTTAGTAAATATCGGCAAGTAAGTATTGTGTATTTTCTTGGTGCTCGTATCATACAGTTGCTGCCGATAGGTTCAACAATCATTCAAAATATCGTAGGACACTTTGTTAACAATTCACATTTATTGCATAGAGAGTGAACGTTTTTATCAGTCTATTAAATTCAGAAAAGTACATTTATTATTTGATTTTCCTAATGCTAATAATTGTAGAGCTACAATTACAAGTAAAAAAGAACCTTAACCGTGACGTTATCCTAATAAAACATTAATTGTAATGACAATTAGTCTCGTCATAACCTTCCTTGTGCACATTTGGTGCACATTTGGGCTTACGGAAACGTATATAACTTAAAAAAATATAAGTATACTTCAAATATTTGCAGTTTAATGACTTAATTACAATATCCTATTCGATTCCATTTGTATTTCTTACACATTGATATTTTGTTAATGAGAAAATATATGAGCTAAACAGAATCGCTGTTGAATGTGTTTATAGATTTTCATTTTAGTGATTACGACTTGTACTTTGTGTGACTTCGCACTGAAAATGTTTGAGCTTACGTTGATATTAGCTGCAGTATGTACTATTTGTATGTAAGAAATTTTCACTTTTGTCGATTTAAGTCGAAGCTGCATGTCATCGAAATATCTTGGGACTCCTTATATCGATGTTGAGCCCTTATGGAAAAATTGTATTTTTTAAAAACTTAAATGATCAATAAATAATTCTATTGATCAACAGTTTGATGTGTGTTGTAACGAAAAAAATTTGCAAATGCTCAATAAAAATGCTTTAAGAAATAAAATGAATCGGGACAAAATTTATTGCAATCACTTTTAATTATACAACGAAAGGTAACATCTCGTGCCTATGAAATGAAACTTAAATGTTTATAAATAGTTTAAGAAAATTCAGTATATCATTTACATTTTTTGATTCACTGACTACTTATTCCAATGATTTATTGAACAGCTATTTTCACGTGATGAAATGAGTTTATGAACGAAGCTGGTAATTAGAAAAACTTAGTAAGTACAACTTTATTTTGATGACATGCGTATAGTGAGGGAAAAATAAATGTAAGAATTAGATAATATTGCGATGAAGATTTTTAGTGGAAACTGTGTTCTCTTAGTTTGCATTCAAGTAATATTGTTATTAACGTAAATAACATGAAAATTGATTATCAATTAACATATACTAAAGTGAGATGGTCTGTAAATTAGTCGGTATATTAACTTTATATGATATACTGAATGGGCGTTTACAATTGCTGTTTTTTTTACCTTTATGAAATCACTGTCTTTTATTCCGTATACGTCAATAATTTTAGAGTAACTTTCAAATTTCTCTTACAAATAGAATGCCAAGCTACTCAACTAACCAAAAAAGTAGACAAAAAAAAGTTTTAAAAGGACGTCTTCCTACATCGAAGAAGGGTACTGGTAAAGGAGGACGACCACGTATTGAAACAGAAAAGGCCAGTTCGAGCACCTTATATAGGTGAGCCTACGAAGTGTTAGATTATGTCAAATATAATATCGAATTGTTGAAATTATCAGTAAAGTTATGCCAAATTAATCTTGCTAAAAATGATACTCATGAAGAAATGAGTAGAACAGATTACTATATAGAAGAGATGGAAGTTGAAGATCATACTGTACAGCCAAGTACTGAAATTGCTGAATACAGGCATTCTCCTAAATCGGCTCTTGCGTTGTACTGCGAACATGATTTTAGTAAGAAGTCGTATGTAGCTCTAGTCAGGGATTTGCGTATCAGAAAATGTAATATTTACCCTTCTTACTCTATGATACAAAAAGAGATGAAGAATTGCTTTGTATTACCCTATGATGTATGTACAGAAGTTGAAATTCGCGTTTCTCTCCGGAACATTTTAAATAAAACAGCGCAACAACTATGTTCTGCAGTAGCAACTTCTTGGAGCAAACAGGACTTACAACACTTGCAGCTAACTGTGATACTTGGGTTTGATAGTTCTGCTGGTCATTGTTACCCACAGCAAGGCTATACCGATTCAAATGTAATTAATCAAGATCCTCTGCAATCTTTGTTTGTTTCTAGTATGCTCATTGTTTAACTACAAAGTAGATCTAATGGTAAGCAAATTGACTGTTTATCGTTTGTATCGTTTGCACAGTGAAAAATGTGTCATAAAAAATTTCATGATTTAAAGAAGGCCTTATTTAGAGTTATTTTAGTTGGGAATATAAATATTCCTACACAAGTAGTAAATTTTACATAATCGATAATATCTGCGTGAACAATGCAAAAAATTTTAGGAGAGAAAAATTTCTTGGGTCTTCAAAACTGTACTCGTATCTTAATATCTGCCTTATCACTTTGTCGTTTGATCTCTTCAAATATATGTTTTATACTATTCTAAGTGAGGGCAACGTCTAATCATCGGGCGTCCGTAATACATTATGATGCTTGGCCAATAAAAACCGCTGTCTCAGCACAAAATTTAGAAATCATTGTAGAGATTATTTTGGTAATATAAATACTAAATTATTTTGTTACAGCTAATTGTACATGGAAGAATCCGAGCCCACAGAGTTATAAATTCTGTAGACCAGTACGAATTGCATTAGAGAAGGAAACGCTGGAGTCTAAACTTACAGAGTATAATCGTTTAAACCGTGAAATATCCACACTTTCATCATATGCGTTTCAGTTAGATAATGGACAAGAAGCAGAAGTGTCATTTAGAGTTTTTGTTACATCACTAGACGAAAAATGTCTAAACGCAATCGTAGGAAACAAAGCTACATGTAGATGCAATATTTGCTTTTGCACTAGTTCTCAATTCGATAAAGATGCATCAACCGATTTATCCCATTGATGAATCATTTATGGAGCTTGGCCTTGGTCTTCTACATGCTGAAATAAAAGCTTTTGAAAATCTTACCCACATATCATACAGACTTCCTTTGAAAATATGGACGATTAATGCTAATATTAAAGGTGAAATACAAATTGAAAAACTCTTCTTTTCGCTAGTCCGTAGCACATGCAGTGACTGTAGTTAATGTGTATCTTTCGTGTGTTACTAAATAAAGGATACGAGATATTACTTTCTAATGAAAATTGCAAGACGTAATTGTAATAATTAGGACCCGTTATCGCACTGGAAATTTCAAAAAAAAAATTTTACTTCTTTCAGACATTACACAGCAGGATTTATTACTTTTTTTAAGTGACGCAATACAATTTTTAATTTCAAATAAAAATCCAAACAATTGAACGAGTTTGTCACTCAGTTGCATTTGATGTGTCCTTAAGGTTGTAGCTTCCAAGTTTGACCAATCGTTTCAATGTAAATAACTATCATTTACTCATAGATATTTATGTAAAAACACACATACCATCGTTTTGAGTAATTTAGTTAGCATGCACATACGATTAGGTTTTTCACATGAAGTCCGAAATTGATTGCTATTGGATATTTTAGTGAATAACTGTGTTAGAAAACTCAAATTTACAATGTTTCTTCAGAAATATAATTGTATATCCAAAGTATTCTTAAGTATAAATATTATTGATCATGAATGAAGTTGGCTTTTGTCAAATATAGCTATTACATTTTGCAAAAAAGTTCATATTTTTAATTGTTAAAAAAAATCAAGTGTCAAATCAGTAACCTAACTATATTAGTTTGCATAGTAATATCCATATTATTTCAGAAAAGGCAGATGAGCAAACTCAAATTGTACGAAATAGAATTTACAAAAAGTTCAAGGTTCGAGTTGACCAAGTCCGTCAAGGGCATGGTACCACTACAAACGGTAACGTTGCTCGAAAATGCTTCGCGGAACCAGAAAAATTTGCTGAAGTTCTTGAACTAGATGAAACGCTGGTGAAAATATTTCTCTCGTAATATTATTATTTAAAAGCAAACACGCACTAGTTCTGAGCAAAATGAGTACACTGTGTATTGAAACTTATAAAAAGTATTACGAATGTTATCCCTGGGCGAAAATGAGCCCTACATTACACAAATTGCTTGCTCATAGTTGTGAGATCGCGGAAAAGTTCCCTTTACCTTTAGCATGTTTTTCCGAAGATTGTAGTGAAAGCTGGCACAAGTATTATCGCAGAAATTGGACTGCACACGCACGACAAATAAGCAGGAAGCTTAGAATTCTTGACGTTTTTAATAGGGCAGTTTACATGACAGACTCTATCATTTTATTAGAGTACATTGAACAAAGACAACGGCTAAAGGCGAATCATAAAAACGTTTAAGACTTACGTGGATTCACGCGATCACAGTAAGTAAAAGCACTTTTTTTTTAAACTTGTGAATTTCAGTGTAATATTGAATAAAAATAAAGACAGTCAACAAGTAATGGATTTCAAAAATCAATACAGGTATATTATTATATATTACCATTGTTAAAAAATCATAATAACCTATTTCTCCATGTAAATGTAGTAATTACGTCGGAAACTCTAATTCCAATTGTATTATACGCTGGGAAAAAAAAGATTACATAAAGAATTTGTCATTCTATGTGCAGTATCTTAAACTTGTTAAATTCACTAAGCAAAACAATTATTTTCTTTTTTAATCAAAAGTTAGATTCAATTGTACCAATTATTGAATTTAAACTAAACAATTTTATCTTGTTTCAAACCGAGAATACAGTTGCAATTCATTTACCGGCTTCTTAAAATTACTTTTAAACGTTTGTGTACATCATCACGAAACTTTAATGATATCTTACATTTGATTTAAATTACGTCTTGAATTGTAGAGTAGTAAATTATATGATACTTTCTTGATCACTTTAATTACAACAGTAATGAATACTTTTCAATAAAATGTTACCACTTAGTACATCTTATATGGCTATTATTTAAAATACCTAATGTAAAGTAAAAAATGGACTGTTTTGTCTCTTTACTATGGTATTAAAGCAATATTTTAGAATTTAGTATTACTCTGTTTAATGAATTTTAATACCCGTAATGGTGAGATGGACTGATTATTATGCGAATGTAATCAAAATAAATAATATAATTAATTTTTGCAAGGTTATTGGAGGATGAAATTATGTTAGAAATAAACGAAAATAGCCATGAAAAGTATTTTCATGTAAAAGTATTATTCATGATAATTATTAACCGATGTCAATCATGAAATCATAAACATTTACAGGAAGAACGACGATGATATAAGTGACACGGAAACAGAATCTGATTAAGAGTGAAACAAGCACGTAACAATTTAAAAGCATCCATCACATCATCGCAATTCATCGTTTCTCTATTATTATATGATTATAATTATCAAAGGCATCAACTTGATCCAGCTACTTTATATTTCTGAGAAATCTAATATTAGGAGAATGAATAAAGAGAACAAGAAAGAATTTTCAAAACACGAAAAAAATTTCCAAGTACCACACGAGTATATAGGTTAATTTTTTTTTTTATATCATTGAGTAATTATTTATCACTCCCAGCCACAACACTTACACTTCTGAAAACTTTCTGAAGAAAATAATTTTTTTTTGGAATTATGCTTGATTTTGACAAAAAAGTCACTGTTTAGACGCAATTTTGATACCTTATTCAAAAAAATGAAGAATGTATGTAAAATAAATACGAAGGTATAATACCAGCTCTTTAAAACTTTTTTTTCAACAGAAAAAAAGAAAAGAAAAAATTAAACTAAAAAATTTCTGAAATAGTCCAAAATTTGTAGGTTAGGATCTCATTTTTTACATTTCTCCTTAATTTTCTGTTATTCCTTGTCATCATACCTATAAGATTCAAACACTTTCATGAAAAAATATTTCTTCTAAGGAAGTTTACATAGTTTTGAAACCAAAAATATTAGTTTATCCCACTGTGTGGCATGGACAACTCCAAAGTTCACCGCAGACCCAGAGGCTCCTACAGGACCTGATTAGTAGATCGAGCTATCCAATGCTAACGAGATAAGCACAGCAGATAATCTCACCAGACCATTCCGATACAATTCAGAGGAATTAGGTACCAGTACAGCCACCCGGAGGTCCTGATAGGCCATACCAACGCTACAACTTATGATGTTGAAAATAAAGTGAAGTGTAGTAAAAACATATATGTAGTGGAAAGACAAATAAAGTAGTATGAGTGTGAGTTTGCATAAAACCGCTGACCTTCGTCAATCGAGAATGGATGAATGAATGATCGCGAACATTTATATCGAGAGCGATATCTACTCCGACTCTTGTAGCTCTACCACTGCTTCTCAAATTTATTACAAACTCTCTAAAACGAGGGGGTTTGTTACCGTTCGGGGTATTATTTTACTGATTATTAATTATTAAAATAACTACTATTCATTAAATTCAATCGTTTTACATGAATTCGATTTTTAAATGTCGTGCGCGGCCCCAATTTTAAACTGCGAGCTTGATAGTACCGCCTACCGCTTGCTAGGTGGCAACTACTAGTTTCTGGTGAACATTGCAAGTAAGAAAGTAGCTTCTAATATAGAAGAAAGGCTGCGCGGCTTCTTAAAATTATCCATCCGGATTATTTGATCGTAAGCCAAAGCTAGGTACTCGCTCGTTTGACGAGACCTACGTTACGGCAGTAGCTAGAGCACTGATTAACTTGAATAAAACACCAATATTCACTTCTACGTGAAACTCAGTGTGTTGACTCTTACTTTATCCACTCTGACCATCATTGTCTGCATTATGTGCTGCGAGTGACTGCCATACCACCCACCAGCGGCACACAGTGTTGGATTTCGTCATTTTTCGTTTCAAAATCAATAATTTTCGAAGGAAAGGAGATAACTCTATTTTTTTTTAATTGTAGATAATTGAATAGAGAATATTAGAAAAATATAGAAATTGTGTTAAAAAAATTTTTCTTCTTAGAAAAACTCGTAAAACTTGAATTTTTTATAAATCGAGCAATGAGGTAATGCAATATCACAGAGAAACACAGCATTATCAATTAATACTGTCATTATCTAAGTTTTCAGTTATATTTGGTACTTTTAATAGGGAAACAGTCTTCTTCGACAAGAATTATCAACATAACCTCAAAATATTCACTTACATAACCAAATTTTCTGTTGCTACATCGTAAAATGGATTCTAACAATATGTTTTTTATTTTATTGAACTATTATTGTCAACATTTGTTACCTAAGTTGCAAACATAGTTAATAAATAGAAAAACAAGTTTTTAACCTGCAAAATCACCATGATTAAGTTTTATTTTTAAACTACACGGTTAATATCGGAAAAAATTGATTTTCCATGGGTTTATTGCATAAAAATCTTTCAATGACAATAACACTAGTTAAATGTATAAAAACTTATGTCAACATAACCTCACTACACAAAAACGAAATTTTACATAACCTACAAACTTTCCGATATACCTTTTTGTTAATCTATTACTTCTTGACCAATTATATATAACACGTCTACAATAAAATATACACCTAAATTGATTGTCTAGGTCTCAATCTCTGCATTATATAATAATTATTGTCCAGAACTGGGGAAAGAGAGTGTCTAGCCTCAACATTTTCCCGATTTCGTTTTATTATTTAGGCGTATACTTGTTTTGAAGAATATTTCTTGCTTTCCGTTGTAGTTTGAAGTAAAAATAATAACTGATAGAAAGGTAAATGATACATCTTACTTACTACGTCATTTAATTATAATTTAGCATTTGAACTTTTTTTTGCTTGAAAAATAAAACTATCATAATACATAGGCAATCTTATGTTGCTTTGTTTTAGATGTAAAAATCTAAACAACGATTATATTCTACAAAATTCCAAAAATTATTTGCAAGTAAATAATGTAGTAAGGGAAGATTATTTTATTTGGTTGTCTTTTTTAATCAAAAAGATTTTTGTATAAAATTTATCTATATGAGTGATAACCAAAAAATTCTCTCCTTATCTTGAATTGTAGAGTAGTAAATTATATGATACTTTCTTGATCACTTTAATTACAACAGTAATGAATACTTTTCAATAAAATGTTACCACTTAGTACATCTTATATGGCTATTATTTTAANTTTATATAGATTTATGAAGTATATTGTATTAATTAGAACAAGTTTTAAGGTTACATACATTACTATTTTGTATTTTGAATCTCATGGTTCTTATTTTATGTTCGATTTGTGGGGGGTTGAATTACGAAGCGTGCAAGGTCGCAAAGCCCTATTGGTATATATTTTATATATTTTTCGTATCTGCCTAGGTTAATCCAGAAAATACTCTGAGGGACATTCGGTATCCATTGAAAAACACCTTTAATTGAAAAAGTTAACAACAACGGAAGTATAATTTCTGGCGTGCTAGCAAGAAAAATTCTCCATCAAATAGAATTAGATTTCCGTGTGATACTCTATTCCGTACTATAATTGCACGGCTTGCTCCTAATTGCTTCTAACCTGTGTAAATAAAATAGAATAAGGATAAGACGTTATTGTTATTATTACTATTTTTCTTTTCAAAGTACCTATTTTTTTTTTACTTGCATGTTTGACCTGATTTAAAATGTATAAATTTAATAGCTCATAAAAAATTTTTATCAAGTAAATATCTAATTTTATTTATTTATTTCTTTCCATATTTCTTAAAGGAGCAAAGATCCAATTACATAGAAATAAGAAGAAAATGTGAGAATACTGCATAATACAGTCTAATTGCCGATAAAAATATTTTTTTAAATGTAGGCTTCAGTATTAATTATAACTAGAGTGTAAAAAATATAAAAACATGTATTTAACACTTAATCATTAAAATTAATAAGAGTTAATTAACAAAATGAATACGTAAGAATTGACGTCGTTGGTACTATAGCTAGCGATCATCAGTTAATAAAAAGCACTGTAAAAAATGCTGTAGTAAGATCACTAGCGGATAGTAACTGTTTTTACTATCCTGAGCACAGTAATTATAATATCTAATAGCGAAAACTATGTCTTGAGCATGGTAATTTCACTAGTATTGTATTGATATTACTATCCGCTATTAAAATTAATATGCTCAGCATAGGTTACAGTGAGACCTATACTCAGCATATCAATTTTACTAGCTGCATGATAAATACAATCGGCTATTAAAATTACAAGACGATGGAGATTCTACGTTCCGATAGTTAAAATACGTTTAACATCCCTCGGAAAAATACGAGATAATAGTAATATGGCGCTTCGATGGTAAAAGTACATTGATCCAAATTACACGAGATAGTAAAAGTAATATCTATAGTATTAAAGTTACATGCAGCTATTACTCTTTATGGGGGTAAGGGAATCTCGCATTGACTACATTAATGTACATGTATATTTCTACCTAATTTACGGTTCGTGCTTCGCGCTCTCGCACTATAATGAATAATTGTGATAAGGATTAAAAGTAAATTTATCATCAGTGCTCTTACAAATTTGTAATCAGTAAGTATTAGGTATGTTGTATATATAGCGAAAGCATTCTGGAAAGTAAACACTTTTCAGGTTATGTATCATTTCATGACATCGTGGGTATACACCTTAGTAGACCAATAGCTAAATATTTCGGATCTCTACAAATCATCACGTTTCTTAATTGTGTGTGAAGATGTGTCTGTAATGTGAAGAAATAAGAACATAACCCTTTTAGTGAACATGGAACTATGAACAGTACGATAGTGCTTCTCATATCCAAGATATGACTTTTACGCTTGGGATGGTAAAATTACTACACGATCGCAAAAAATTTCTGAAGATTTTGGCTTCGCTGAAAATTACTATCTTAACATTTAATTTTACTATCCGGGAAAAACATTTTACGAACCGATAGTAAAATCCCTATGCTGAGCATAGGTCTTTACTTTACGTATGCTGAGTATAGTGATTTTACTACAGCAGTTTTTACAGTGAGGAACTAGTTTGAATTCAAGAAGGTGCAAAGGTTTACCCTAAAGATATTTATACTAGAGAGTATAAGGAGATTTTTAATAATTGAGTTCCAAAGATGTCTTAGACAATCAATAGGTGAATCGTATGAATGAAGAATTTGTAGTATGAGTCTGTTCTACCAGTGTGGAAGGGTACCTTAAGCTGTCACGTAGGATTCTGGAAGAAAATAATAGCTCTGGACAACGTATAAAGTTATTTTAAAGTCTAAAGACAAACAAGAATCGTAATAGATGCAGAGTGGTTTAGTGCGAAGAAGTGAGGGATAATAAAAAAAAATAGTCACAATTATTTCCTGTATGATGCATAGGCAAAGAAAGCTGTTTTGAAAGATGCTAGTTGAAGAGCACTATGCAGTATATTTTGGAAATGATATAGTTTTTGCTTAAGTATAACGGAACTAGACTATGGATACATATGTAAGCTGAATAGGCATAGTGGTTTAAAAAAGTACATTATGAATGTAGATTTGAAAAAAAAATTTTAATCTATTACAAATAAAAATTTGTTTCGTACATTTTTAAAAATGGTACAGTTACTAATTGTTTGAAGTGTACCTCAGTTTAATTAATTATCTTCTATTAAGAAGACAGTCACTTATTCTTTAAATATTAGTTTTTATACTTCATTAGAATTATTTTCCTCCCTGCATTACATTATTCTATTTAATACGTTAGAAAAAATCTTAAATTGTTTTTAGTATTTCTTCCGATTTAATAAAGCCTGATGAAAGTAGCCTAGCATATGTCGGAAGGTTGCACAAAAATTATATATTTTTTGTATATTCTTCTTACCATAGCTCTAAAAGATAAAAATATTAGCTATATATGGTAAAATGTTTATTTTTCTTGCATTGATGCAATGACAGTTAATGACTCAATATTTGTAGTTTTTCGTGAAAAGGCCGTTTCTGTTGCGAGCTAAGCTTAACCCCCAAGCTATGATTAATGAATATTTTTTTAATTACAAATAATTTGTTACTTGTACAATAAATAAATAACTGATTATACAATTTTCTCATTTTTTTTAAATTTTCAATAATAAAAGAAATATTCTGAACTGTATCGAAACAATAATTGATTTTTATTTTGTTTCATTCTTTCACAATTTTTCCATTTGTGATTAAGGGAATTTTTCAGCTAAAGGACGTTCATCGCAGTTAGTGGGTTAAAAGTTTGGAGAAGTGAGAGGAGCGTTAATATATATAGCAATACTGGCAATTGTTTTTCTCATTTGGATGTCCTTACATACATGCTTTTACGCATACTATTAAATTATATTATTAAAAAAAAAAAAGAAAAAAAGAAAAAACTTGTGGATCTATTTGAAAATTCAATAGAAGATTTCTACAGATCATTTAAATACAATTTTGCGTGATTTTTCCATAAAGTTACATGTTACATTGCCATTTGTTTTAAACTAAACATATAAAAAAGGGTACATTTAAATAATCTGCAATTTTTTGTGACTACTTCTTTTGCTTTTTCTAATGTAAGTTTGACGTTTAAATAATATCTGTAAAAAAAACCTGTGTAAAAAACGTCATGAAGGGACATGCACTGGCATGTAATACTACCATATTAAAGAAAGCGGTATTACAGAATGCTTTTCCTTAACTTTTTAGATACAAATATATTCCGGGTATTAAATTTGGACTAGGAAGACGTGTAAAGTAGAAATTGAGCGTATGTGACAGATGTGAGCGTGACCTTCGAGATGTAGGCCAGCCTACATGTTGTTTATATTGTTTTGTGCCTTAACGTGTTATATTTTACATGTTTCTTCCTAAGTGTAAGTAATGAATGTATGAACGTCGAACAGTTTCTAGGAAACACTTAGAAACGGAACACATGACAATTTATAAATCATCAGTTAATAACAAATGTACATGACACGCTTAACGAACCAGTTTAGTATAAGTAAAGGCTCTGCTTGCCACATGTAACAATGATATTATGAAAAAGATTTGAACACTGTTTTTAGATGTTTAAGTGTTGGTTATATTCATAGAATTCATGACAAATTTTTGACATGAAGTACATTAAAAGAATGCATTGTCTAAAATAAATAAATTTTCATTTCTTACTCTCTTCTTGACAGACACGATACACCATGTTAACAAAAAAGATTGAAATCATCGTAAACTGTTTGCTATTACGCTAAAACTATCTAGCATTTTATTGTGTTAAGGAAGCTTATTATTTAGGCTTTAATATTTTCTAATTTTAAATTGTGTTTGATTTTAGGTAATGTGTATTTGATTGGCTGTACAAATTCAGGAAAATCGACTCTCTTTAATACATTGCTACATTCAGATTTTTGCAAAGCCCAAGCAGTTGATTTGACACAATTTGCAACAACTTCTTATTGGCCTGGAACTACATTAAACTTATTAAAGTTCCCTATTTTTAAACCTACAAGTCAAAGAATTTTTGAAAGAATGAAAAGATTATTGAGTGATAGAAAAAAAGATACTATAGATAATCAATTAAAATATGAAGAATTCAGAATTACCGGTAAAATAGAATTGACAACACTGAAAAGTACGGTATTGTTTATATTTTTCTAGTTTGTTAGCTTAAAAATAATTTGTGTTAACTATAATCTAGTCTAATGCTAGTACTAATAATTTTGTGTATGTAACTATCCTGAACTCATTTAATAGTTTTTGACTGCTTATTGCAATAACAAAGTTTATAAGTCTATTTTGAAAACAATGTTACAATAAGAGATTGAAGTTTAACAAAATGATACTTAGGCCTCCAATGTAATTTCTTATTATTGAGATTCATTGTTGCTGATGTTGATTTGCTTATTATAAAGTTGGATTTTCTTGCATGGTACCACTTTTTACCTAATTGCCGTATTAACACGTCGCCGATGTTTCTACTAGACTTCAAGCTCAAGATTCATTTCAACCTTCTGCATAGACAAGTATTAAGGCTGTTCAGGATTATTTGTCTTTTTCGGCTTTTTTATTTCAGTTTTCTGAAATTACTTGTCCGCCTGTTTTACTGCTTAAAATTAAGCATAAAATGGTTCACGATATTCGTACTACTCCTCAACCAACGGTGGTAAGTAAAGTACGCTGATTAAGTCCCGAAAAATAAAATATCGCCCATAAAAAGTTCAACGATATATTTCAGTCTGGCACAACTCGTTGATTCGAAGGCTCTTAGTCATTACCTTTATATCTAGCACCGAAAAGCGATTCGACTTGGCCTCTTGGCGTTTTGAATGCTCCAATTATTCCGGATTGTGACCCTAAGTCACGATGTCACTTACTCTATGAATGTTTGTACAGAGTTTTAAAAAATTGACCTTTGAAAGGCGTATTAATAATTTCCAGTTCCTGAAGGAGATATTTAAAAAAAAGCTATAATTACTCCATTGGGCATTTTTTAATTTCTGTTCATGACGTTTGGTCATAGAATTGCTAGTCGAGCCTTGCTAATGTTTGTAGACTAGATTTTACGTGGTTTATAGTTTCGTTTTGTATACTGCAAGGTTTAGGTGCGCACAAGCGCGAGCTGAGTCACGTGGGACCTCTTGCTCTCCTTTTCCTTTCTTTTCAAAAGGGGGAATTGCGCAATTTGTAAGTGCGCAGGTTGGCTGCAGGTACACCGCCGAAAAAAAAGAGAGGCAAAGGGGGAAGCAAAGGAAAAAGGGTCGAGGCTGAGCCGAGGAGAGTGAGTTAGTCACGGGACGCCCGAACGGAATCAAGTAAATCGGGAGCCGAGCATCGGATAGGAGTGAGTAGGAGCTACCCATCGGAGAGCGAGGCGGTGAGTCCAGCACTCACACGATCGAGGAGTTAATCCTTGGCCCATGGTTGTCTAATAATCAACCAAGTGGTGCCCTTCAATCTGCTTAGCTCGAACGACAGAGCCTTCCTTGGTTTTTTGTATAACATCTTGTTTGTTGTTCTCCTTTTTTTTTCTTTCTCGTTTAAGTTACTGGCTTGCAATTGTTTCTTCTCTGCGTTTTCCGTGCGATTCTTGCTCCGTGTCCTATTTTTCCGTTAATGCGCTCATTATCTGTGTGTCTCTACGCCCGTGTAGTTACGATCTAAAAATTATTTTGTGTGCGTTCCCTAATTTAGTTAGTCTGCTCGATTTTTTCATTCTAAGGGCCGCTGTGCTTTGTAATTGCGTTATAATATTTTGTTTTTTGCATCGCCGAACCGGCCAAGAAGATAGTGTCGGCCTTGTTTAATTTTTTGTTAAGAACTTAAGTGATTTTTCTTTCGTTTGTTTACGAATATATGAAAAGCACCGACACGCTAGAGCGCCTGGTTATTCTATAAGGATCTAATTTCCAGGAGTAAAAACGTAAACGCGGCGTGTGTTGGATTTGATTTTCCTTTTGTTTTTGTGTCGCACAGACGTCGTCACGCGCTTATTCATTATTTTCTTTTGGTTAATTCAACGAGCAGAGGCGCTGACCTTGTACGTATTGTTTTAGTATACGCCAGATCATAACAATATCAGTTCACCTTACAGTCGTTGTCATACGCGGATAGTTTATACTTGAATTCTCGGAACTCACCTCCGACGACTATTATTATTTTCTTTTGCGTTCGGCCATGCGACTTACTCGAAACTAGTCCCACGCCGTATTTACTATAACATTTGCATTTCTGCGTAATCTTCTTTTTTTTGCGTGTAGGTACATTTTTTTACCGCACTATATTATACGTTACCGGCCATAAGCTACTTGTTTTTCTCCAGCGCGGCAATTTTGTTAACTGGCTGTTACGTTTCGATATTTTCAAAGTGGCACAAGAGCCCAACAAAAAGTTCTAAATTTTTTTCTAATTTTTTCGTATACGCGTATTTGCGTATCGGCGGAAAATTCAACATTTTCCAAGCTCGGCGGCCTTTCACGGTTTAAAAAACTTCTCGGTATCGTGTATAAAACTAATAGAAACACATTTTATTAATTTTCAAGGTGGCACAAGAGCCAAACAAAAAGTTATAATTTTTTTTCTGATTTTTTCGCATACGCGTATTTGCGTATAGGCGGAAAACTCAATGTTTTCCAAGCGTGGCGGCCTGTCACGGCTTGGAAAACTAGTTAGGATTGTGTATAGAAGTAATAGAAAGATATTCTATCAATTTTCAAGGTGGCACAAGAGCCGGAAAATAAGTTATGAATTTTTTTCTGATTTTTTCGTACACACGTATTTGCCCATTGGCGGAAAACTCACTGTTTTCCAAGCCTGGCGGCCTTTCACGGTCTAAAAAACTTGTGAGTATCGTGTATAAAAGTGATTAAAACATATTCTATCAATTTTTAAGCTGGCACAAGGGCCGAAAAAAAAGTTATACATTTTTTTCTCATATTTTTGTATACGCGTATTTGAGTATAGGCGGAAAACTCATCATTTTTTCAAGCCTAGCGGCCTGTCACGGCTTAGAAAACTAATTAGGATCGTGTATAGAAGTGATATAAACATATATCAATTTTCAAGGTGGCACAAGAGCCGAAAAATAAGTTAAAAATTTTTTTCTGATTTTTTTGCATACGCGTATTGGCGTATCGGCGGAAAACTCATCATTTTACAAGCCTGGCGGCCTGTCATGGCTTGAAAAACTTGCAGGTATCGTGTATAAAACTAATAGAACTATATTCTATTCAGTTCCAAGGTGGCACAAGAGCCCAACAAAAAGTTGTTAATTTTTTTCTGATTTTTTCGTATACGCGTCTTTGCGTATAGGTGGAAAACTCACTGTTTTTCAAGCCTGGCTGCCTTTCACGGTTTGAAAACTTGTAGGTATGGTGTATAGAAATAAAAAAAACATATTCTTTTAATTTTCAAGGTGGCACAAGGGCCGAAGAATAAGTTATTAATTTTTTTCTCATTTCTTTGTATACACGTATTTGAGTATAGGCGGAAAACTCATCATTTTTCCAAGCCTGGCGGCGTGTCACAGCTTGGAAAACTAGTTAGGATTGTGTATAGAAGTAATAGAAAGATATTCTATCAATCTTCAAGGTGGCACAAGAGCCGGAAAATAAGTTATGAATTTTTTTCCGATTTTTTCGTATACACGTATTTGCCCATTGGCGGAAAACTCACTGTTTTCCAAGCCTGGCGGCCTTTCACGGTTTAAAAAACTTGTGATTATCGTGTATAAAAGTGATTAAAACATATTCTATCAATTTTTAAGGTGGCACAAGGGCCGAAAAAAAAGTTATACATTTTTTTCTCATATTTTTGTATACGCGTATTTGAGTATAGGCGGAAAACTCATCATTTTTTCAAGCCTAGCGGCCTGTCACGGCTTAGAAAACTAATTAGGATCGTGTATAGAAGTGATATAAACATATATCAATTTTCAAGGTGGCACAAGAGCCGAAAAATAAGTTAAAAATTTTTTTCTGATTTTTTTGCATACGCGTATTGGCGTATCGGCGGAAAACTCATCATTTTACAAGCCTGGCGGCCTGTCATGGCTTGAAAAACTTGCAGGTATCGTGTATAAAACTAATAGAACTATATTCTATTCAGTTCCAAGGTGGCACAAGAGCCCAACAAAAAGTTGTTAATTTTTTTCTGATTTTTTCGTATACGCGTCTTTGCGTATAGGTGGAAAACTCACTGTTTTTCAAGCCTGGCTGCCTTTCACGGTTTGAAAACTTGTAGGTATGGTGTATAGAAATAAAAAAAACATATTCTTTTAATTTTCAAGGTGGCACAAGGGCCGAAGAATAAGTTATTAATTTTTTTCTCATTTCTTTGTATACACGTATTTGAGTATAGGCGGAAAACTCATCATTTTTCCAAGCCTGGCGGCGTGTCACAGCTTGGAAAACTAGTTAGGATTGTGTATAGAAGTAATAGAAAGATATTCTATCAATCTTCAAGGTGGCACAAGAGCCGGAAAATAAGTTATGAATTTTTTTCCGATTTTTTCGTATACACGTATTTGCCCATTGGCGGAAAACTCACTGTTTTCCAAGCCTGGCGGCCTTTCACGGTTTAAAAAACTTGTGATTATCGTGTATAAAAGTGATTAAAACATATTCTATCAATTTTTAAGGTGGCACAAGGGCCGAAAAAAAAGTTATACATTTTTTTCTCATATTTTTGTATACGCGTATTTGAGTATAGGCGGAAAACTCATCATTTTTTCAAGCCTAGCGGCCTGTCACGGCTTAGAAAACTAATTAGGATCGTGTATAGAAGTGATATAAACATATATCAATTTTCAAGGTGGCACAAGAGCCGAAAAATAAGTTAAAAATTTTTTTCTGATTTTTTTGCATACGCGTATTGGCGTATCGGCGGAAAACTCATCATTTTACAAGCCTGGCGGCCTGTCATGGCTTGAAAAACTTGCAGGTATCGTGTATAAAACTAATAGAACTATATTCTATTCAGTTCCAAGGTGGCACAAGAGCCCAACAAAAAGTTGTTAATTTTTTTCTGATTTTTTCGTATACGCGTCTTTGCGTATAGGTGGAAAACTCACTGTTTTTCAAGCCTGGCTGCCTTTCACGGTTTGAAAACTTGTAGGTATGGTGTATAGAAATAAAAAAAACATATTCTTTTAATTTTCAAGGTGGCACAAGGGCCGAAGAATAAGTTATTAATTTTTTTCTCATTTCTTTGTATACACGTATTTGAGTATAGGCGGAAAACTCATCATTTTTCCAAGCCTGGCGGCGTGTCACGGCTTGGAAAACTAATAAGGATCGTGTATAGAAGTGAAAAAAACATATTCTATTAATTTCCAAGGTGGCACAAGAGCCGAAAAATAAGTTATAAATTTTTTTCTAATTTTATTGTATACGCGTATTTGCGTATCTGCGGAAAACTCAACATTTTCCAAGCCTGGTAGCCTTTCCCGGCTTAAGAACTAATTGGGATTGTTTATAGTAGTGATGGAAACATATTCTATTAATTTTCAAGGTAGCACAAGGGCCAAGAAATAAGTAATTAATTTTTTTCTCATTTTATTGTATACAAGTATTTGAGTTTGGGCGGAAAACACATCATTTTTCCAAACCTAGCGGCCTGCCACGGATTAGAAAACTAATAAGGATTGTGTATGAAAGTGATAAAAACATAATTGATCAATTTTCGAAGTGGCACAAGTGCCGAAAAATAAGTTACAGATTTTTTTCTGATTTTTTTGTATTCGCGTATTGGCGTATCGGCGGAAACCTCATCATTTCCCAAGCCTGGCGGCCTGTCACGGCTTGGAAAACTTGCAGGTATCGTGTATAAAACTAAAAGAAACACATTTTATTAATTTTTAAGGTGGCACAAGAGCCAAACAAAATGTTATAAATTTTTTTCTGATTTTTTCGTATACGCGCATTTGCGTATAGGTGGAAAACTCAATGTTTTCTAAGCGTGGCGGCCTTTCACGGTTTGGAAAACTTGTAGGTATGGTGTATAGAAATAAAAAAAACATATTCTTTTAATTTTCAAGGTGGCACAAGGGCCGAAGAATAAGTTATTAATTTTTTTCTCATTTCTTTGTATACACGTATTTGAGTATAGGCGGAAAACTCATCATTTTTCCAAGCCTGGCGGCGTGTCACGGCTTGGAAAACTAATAAGGATCGTGTATAGAAGTGAAAAAAACATATTCTATTAATTTCCAAGGTGGCACAAGAGCCGAAAAATAAGTTATAAATTTTTTTCTAATTTTATTGTATACGCGTATTTGCGTATCTGCGGAAAACTCAACATTTTCCAAGCCTGGTAGCCTTTCCCGGCTTAAGAACTAATTGGGATTGTTTATAGTAGTGATGGAAACATATTCTATTAATTTTCAAGGTAGCACAAGGGCCAAGAAATAAGTAATTAATTTTTTTCTCATTTTATTGTATACAAGTATTTGAGTTTGGGCGGAAAACACATCATTTTTCCAAACCTAGCGGCCTGCCACGGATTAGAAAACTAATAAGGATTGTGTATGAAAGTGATAAAAACATAATTGATCAATTTTCGAAGTGGCACAAGTGCCGAAAAATAAGTTACAGATTTTTTTCTGATTTTTTTGTATTCGCGTATTGGCGTATCGGCGGAAAACTCATCATTTCCCAAGCCTGGCGGCCTGTCACGGCTTGGAAAACTTGCAGGTATCGTGTATAAAACTAAAAGAAACACATTTTATTAATTTTTAAGGTGGCACAAGAGCCAAACAAAATGTTATAAATTTTTTTCTGATTTTTTCGTATACGCGCATTTGCGTATAGGTGGAAAACTCAATGTTTTCTAAGCGTGGCGGCCTTTCACGGTTTGGAAAACTTGTAGGTATGGTGTATAGAAATAAAAAAAACATATTCTTTTAATTTTCAAGGTGGCACAAGGGCCGAAGAATAAGTTATTAATTTTTTTCTCATTTCTTTGTATACACGTATTTGAGTATAGGCGGAAAACTCATCATTTTTCCAAGCCTGGCGGCGTGTCACGGCTTGGAAAACTAATAAGGATCGTGTATAGAAGTGAAAAAAACATATTCTATTAATTTCCAAGGTGGCACAAGAGCCGAAAAATAAGTTATAAATTTTTTTCTAATTTTATTGTATACGCGTATTTGCGTATCTGCGGAAAACTCAACATTTTCCAAGCCTGGTAGCCTTTCCCGGCTTAAGAACTAATTGGGATTGTTTATAGTAGTGATGGAAACATATTCTATTAATTTTCAAGGTAGCACAAGGGCCAAGAAATAAGTAATTAATTTTTTTCTCATTTTATTGTATACAAGTATTTGAGTTTGGGCGGAAAACACATCATTTTTCCAAACCTAGCGGCCTGCCACGGATTAGAAAACTAATAAGGATTGTGTATGAAAGTGATAAAAACATAATTGATCAATTTTCGAAGTGGCACAAGTGCCGAAAAATAAGTTACAGATTTTTTTCTGATTTTTTTGTATTCGCGTATTGGCGTATCGGCGGAAAACTCATCATTTCCCAAGCCTGGCGGCCTGTCACGGCTTGGAAAACTTGCAGGTATCGTGTATAAAACTAAAAGAAACACATTTTATTAATTTTTAAGGTGGCACAAGAGCCAAACAAAATGTTATAAATTTTTTTCTGATTTTTTCGTATACGCGCATTTGCGTATAGGTGGAAAACTCAATGTTTTCTAAGCGTGGCGGCCTTTCACGGTTTGGAAAACTTGTAGGTATGGTGTATAGAAATAAAAAAAACATATTCTTTTAATTTTCAAGGTGGCACAAGGGCCGAAGAATAAGTTATTAATTTTTTTCTCATTTCTTTGTATACACGTATTTGAGTATAGGCGGAAAACTCATCATTTTTCCAAGCCTGGCGGCGTGTCACAGCTTGGAAAACTAGTTAGGATTGTGTATAGAAGTAATAGAAAGATATTCTATCAATCTTCAAGGTGGCACAAGAGCCGGAAAATAAGTTATGAATTTTTTTCCGATTTTTTCGTATACACGTATTTGCCCATTGGCGGAAAACTCACTGTTTTCCAAGCCTGGCGGCCTTTCACGGTCTAAAAAACTTGTGATTATCGTGTATAAAAGTGATTAAAACATATTCTATCAATTTTCAAGGTGGCACAAGGGCCGAAAAATGAGTTATAAATTTTTTTCTCATTTTTTTGTATACGCGTATTTGAGTGTAGGCGGAAAACTTATCATTTTTCCAAGCCTGGCTGCCTGTCACGGCTTGGAAAACTAATAAGGATCGTGTATGGAAGTGATAGAATTATATTCAATTAATATTCGAAGTGGCACAAGAGCTGAAAAATAAGTTATAAATTTTTTTCTGATTTTTTCGTATACGCGTATTTGCGTACAGGCGGAAAACTCACTGTTTTCCAAGCCTGGCGGCCTTTCACGGTCTAAAAAACTTATGAGTATCGTGTATGAAAGTGATTAAAACATATTCTATCAATTTTTAAGGTGGCACAAGGGCCGAAAAAAAAGTTATACATTTTTTTCTCATATTTTTGTATACGCGTATTTGAGTATAGGCGGAAAACTCATCATTTTTTCAAGCCTAGCGGCCTGTCACGGCTTAGAAAACTAATTAGGATCGTGTATAGAAGTGATATAAACATATATCAATTTTCAAGGTGGCACAAGAGCCGAAAAATAAGTTAAAAATTTTTTTCTGATTTTTTTGCATACGCGTATTGGCGTATCGGCGGAAAACTCATCATTTTACAAGCCTGGCGGCCTGTCATGGCTTGAAAAACTTGCAGGTATCGTGTATAAAACTAATAGAACTATATTCTATTCAGTTCCAAGGTGGCACAAGAGCCCAACAAAAAGTTGTTAATTTTTTTCTGATTTTTTCGTATACGCGTCTTTGCGTATAGGTGGAAAACTCACTGTTTTTCAAGCCTGGCTGCCTTTCACGGTTTGAAAACTTGTAGGTATGGTGTATAGAAATAAAAAAAACATATTCTTTTAATTTTCAAGGTGGCACAAGGGCCGAAGAATAAGTTATTAATTTTTTTCTCATTTCTTTGTATACACGTATTTGAGTATAGGCGGAAAACTCATCATTTTTCCAAGCCTGGCGGCGTGTCACGGCTTGGAAAACTAATAAGGATCGTGTATAGAAGTGAAAAAAACATATTCTATTAATTTCCAAGGTGGCACAAGAGCCGAAAAATAAGTTATAAATTTTTTTCTAATTTTATTGTATACGCGTATTTGCGTATCTGCGGAAAACTCAACATTTTCCAAGCCTGGTAGCCTTTCCCGGCTTAAGAACTAATTGGGATTGTTTATAGTAGTGATGGAAACATATTCTATTAATTTTCAAGGTAGCACAAGGGCCAAGAAATAAGTAATTAATTTTTTTCTCATTTTATTGTATACAAGTATTTGAGTTTGGGCGGAAAACACATCATTTTTCCAAACCTAGCGGCCTGCCACGGATTAGAAAACTAATAAGGATTGTGTATGAAAGTGATAAAAACATAATTGATCAATTTTCGAAGTGGCACAAGTGCCGAAAAATAAGTTACAGATTTTTTTCTGATTTTTTTGTATTCGCGTATTGGCGTATCGGCGGAAACCTCATCATTTCCCAAGCCTGGCGGCCTGTCACGGCTTGGAAAACTTGCAGGTATCGTGTATAAAACTAAAAGAAACACATTTTATTAATTTTTAAGGTGGCACAAGAGCCAAACAAAATGTTATAAATTTTTTTCTGATTTTTTCGTATACGCGCATTTGCGTATAGGTGGAAAACTCAATGTTTTCTAAGCGTGGCGGCCTTTCACGGTTTGGAAAACTTGTAGGTATGGTGTATAGAAATAA
>NW_019379501.1:1208717-1263185 GCF_000648655.2 Copidosoma floridanum | reverse complement strand
CTGTGTGTCTCTACGCCCGTGTGGTTACGATCTGACGATTATTTTGTGTGCGTTCCTTAATTTAGTTAGTCTGCTTAATTTTTTATTCTAAGGGCCGCTGTGCATTGTAATTGTGTTATAATATTTTGTTTTTTGCATCGCCGAACCGGCCAAGAAGATAGTGTCGGCCTTGTTTAATTTTTTGTTAAGACCTTAAGTGATTCTTCTTTTGTTTGTTTACGAATATATGAAAAGCACCGACACGCTAGAGCGCCTGGTTATTCTATAAGAATCTGATTTCCAGGAGTAAAACCGTGAACGCGGCGTGTGTTGGATTTGATTTTCCTTTTGTTTTTGTGTCGCACAGACGTCGTCACGCGCTTATTCATTATTTTCTTTTGGTTAATTTAACGAGCAGTGGCGCTGACCTTGGACGTATTGCTTTAGTATACGCTGGATCATAACAATATTAAGTTCACCTTACAGTCGTTGTCATACGCGAACAGTTTATACTTAAATTCTCAGAACTCACCTCCGACGACTATTATTATTGTCTTTTGCGTTCGGCCATACGACTTACTCGAAACTAGTCCCGCGCCGTATTTACTATAACATTTGCATTTCTGCGTATTCTATCTTTTTTTTTGCGTGTAGGTACATTTTTTTACCGCACTCTATTATGCGTTACCGGCCATATGCCACTTGTTTTTCTCCAGCGCGGCAATTTTGTTAACTGGCCGTTACGTTTTGATATTTAAATGCGATTTATTCGAATGACGAATTAACACATTGTTGCCATTATTTTTATTATTTTTATAATAAATCATATTTCAATCGTATTTATTCCTTTTTGTTGTGGTACTGTATGTGAACCTCTGTCCTTACCACCTACACTACTTTCTCATATAAAAGAGACCCTTTCAATACATAGATTATATTATCATTTACGACCTATTCCAGCATCAAGGCATTGTCAACCTGGAGTATTCGTTCTTAAAAAGTAATAAAATTTGCAGTTATATATTAGTTTTCGTTTCCATTTCTACAGTGCCACTCGTTGTCAAATGCACATCGTGTTCCGGCAAAAAAATTAGATTGAAAGACTTTATTTATTGCATGATTCTCTGGCAAAGGCTTAGAGTTGCGATTGATAAGATCAAATAATAAGATCGAACGAAGGAGTTCTCTAGTAACGTTTATTTAAATTTATAAAATTTTTTATTGACATACAGCCAGTCTGTCAAATTTTGGTGTAGTGATTAGTCGAATTAACTTATAAACAAATTTTAATATTTAACAAAAGAATACAGTTTTTTATAGTTAGTATGTTATCGCTCAATTTCTATACGTTTTAATCTTGAAAATATTTGCGCAAACGTCATTATAATCATATACACATATTTCTTCTTAAGTCTGAAATAATGTACTTTGGAAAACGCACAAAGATTTTTGGGCAAAGTGTAAAATAAACAGACCAGTTTACAAACTGTGGTATAAATAGTGTAGTTATTTAAAGCTTATAAGTTAATTCAAAATAAACACAATTAGAGTAAAATATTTCTATTTTCATGCAAATGTATTTGTATTAAAACTTTTAAAAGCCATACTAATTTATTTTCATTTGAATATGACATAAATGTACACAAATCAGTACATTATTTATTATGAACAATACATTTGTCAGCATTAATAAAAAAAAAATTTTTAACAATCAGGTTATGTATAAAAATGATCTAAAGAATTATGATATCGTTGATTGCATATTAATCATTTTTTTCAACAAAAACATATTTCTATTTCACACTTTTTTGTGGAACTACAATGTATAAATCCTTGTCCTCTAACAACTGATTTTTGTGAATTAGCAGATCGTAACGAAATCGTTTTATCTGGTACTTCATTTATCTTCAGAAAAAAAATTTTCAGAAACTACAATTTGATTTTGACGACAAAGTTGTAATCAAATCCCTTGTTTTGTACTTACTTTATAAAAATTTTCATTAGTGACATTCATAACAGACTCTTGGCTCAATAAAATATAAAAAAAACGTGATTAAAATCAACTAATCAATTTTAAATTTCGAATTTCTAATACAATAGTATGAACTTCTCAATTAAATGATGGCAGTCTGTTTTACTTTTACCCACATCAAGTACAAGGATAAATTTTATTTTACGTTATTAATTATGATAATTGTTTTTAATCGAATAAAGATTTTGAATAGGAAACTGCAAACAAACAAAAAAATTTTTAAAGTTGATAAGACTTTTAATGACAGAGCCAGCATCATAGTGCTCAAACGTACATCCGTTTTCTGCTTTAAAGTATTCAAAATCGTACCTGCAATACACACTGTAACAATGAGAAATATAAGTATACTTAATATACTTAAAAAATTTTTAGACGCTTGCAATATTAACTCATTCGTTAATGAGTTTATTTATAAAAATAATGATTGAAGTTAAAATTTTGTTGTTGTTTAATAAAGCTCTTTTCATTAAAAAATACGATATACATTCTATTCTATCAAACTAGGATTACTGTTTATAAAAATTTATCTATTTTAATATTACTAACTCTGTATCTGAAAAAATTGTAAAATGCTGCCCCTGCACTTTATCTAATTGCGAATATTAGAAAATGCACGTCTATTGTACAATGAATAATTAAAAATTTCTAATACATATAAAATGTGTCTTGTGCACAAAATCTCCATCTCAGTTTCTAGAATGCGTAGGGAATAACAGTATTTTCGATACATTAAAAATTTAACCATTATTTGAACAAAAAAGAAAAATATTAATCAAAAACAGTAAGTGAAATACCGTATTTTTTCTAATTTTGAATACAGACGTAAGAAACTTTGCAAATATAATTGAACTTATTTTAATATCAATAAAAAAAAAAAAATTGCTGTGATTTCTCAGTTAGTATGTGCAGAATTATTCCCATATTCGAGCTAATGAGTTCCCCATCACTAGAGCTTAGAAGCTTCTTATTTTGCAATTAATATTTTCATACTTTAAGAAAGTCAAATGATACGGCATTCTAAGATAATACAGAGCAACTTCTGATGAACAAAAGCGCTTTCAAAAAATTTGTCTACGTTGGCCCAAAAAGCCTGAAAAGTCGCACATCTGCTGGTCCCGCAGCTTAAGATCGTAAGTTTTCTAAATGTTTATTACAAACAACTACAAACAATAGAATATTAAAACTTTAACATTAGTTATAACATTTTATTACATGTATGCTGCTAAATTTTTAATTCAAAATAATTGCACAATAGCTTGTAATAAAGGATGTATTAAAAAAAAGGAAAAAAGAGAAAGAGCAAAAGGGGAGGAATTGTTAGTAATATGTTTCATTTTGTATTCGTTGAATCATAGAAAAAGCTATAAAGTGCCACATCCTCGTGCAGTATAAGGCTCATCACAGAAGTGATTCCACACTTAGTCTACTATCCAACAGCTCGAATAGTTGTAAGATTAACCATGGCCACAATGAACTTGCGAGCTTTGATGCCAACACTACTAGAGGATGATCACCCACTTATCAACATCATCAGAAGAAGCAATGATTTGTCTAGATCAATTCAAGTTGGATGTATTTTTTCTTCTTAAATCAGTTGAAGTATGATTTTGTATAAATCACAGATAAAAATACACATAGTGAAATTTGATATGTTTCAAACACATTTGATTAATCATCACACAAAAGTATAAGAAGACAAGTGTATCCATCGAAAGACAGGACTTAGTTGTTAAACTTGACTAATTAAAGGTAGTTTTTTTATGATTCGTAATTTAAAACATGACTATTAAAGAGATTTATATCGAATCTTCTTAAAATAAAACAATTATAATATAATTTTGCTCATTGAATAAACAAAAAATTTTTTATACCGTTTTATATTCTAACATTTATTTAAAAAGTTTCCCGATTGATTTTGTTGGAATGCGTTCAAATTATCATCTGTAGATGCTTTTCAATAAATGACTGAATGGTTTACAATGAAACTACAAGTCGACGTTCCTATTTATTTTTGGATACAGGTAGATGTTTCAGTTTTGTTTTCATATCAATTAACCCATGTACATCTACTTGTGGGGCTTTGCTCCCCTGCATGCTTTATGTGCCAATCCCCACTGTTAGAAGTTATTCCATGCTTTGCAGGTGATAAAAAAATATCCTGATATTTCTTCTGTAATAGTACAAGGAGCATTATTCGATCTCACTTGTTTGTAAACCTAATGATATAATGTTGAACAATTCATAGCCATTTGATATTCCTCTAAATTAAATGATATGCCCTGTATGAAGAATTCTCTCTCCCTTGATAAAATATCTACACTATGGGGATTGTAGAACAGATTTGAAATAAATCTTCTGCAAGCCTTACATACATGTTTTTAATTTTTTAATTAAATACGAAATATAAGACCATTTTAATTTTATGATATTTGCTTGGATATACAAATTATAAAATTTTCTTCTAAACATCTATACATCTAACAGAAAAACAAATCGTTATCATATTACTAGACCGACTGTCAGCCATTGATCATCTGCTGCTCTCTCTATTGTATTCATACAAGTAGGCCTTTTTCATTGCTTTTCTCAATATTTTTTGCTTGCAGAAAATAATGAAGTAATATAAGAATTGGTGTTTTTTTTTATTTTTTAAAAACTTTTTTTTTGTGAACAGAATTATTTTAAAATATAAAAATTTTACGGTAATTCAAAATTTTCCGAGGGTCTTCCAATTGTGTTTACTCAAACTCCAAAAAGTTTTTGGGAGATACATTTCATTTAACAATGATAAATGATCCCAAACGATCAATCACTAAATATGGTACTACTACTAATGCAGTATTTGCAAGATATGAAGATAATATTTAATCGATTGCGTGTATTTGATATTTTTCATATCATAAGCCGATCCTTACTATGATAGAAAATAGAACAGATGGTTCTACAGTTTTAATTGTATGAATGAATGAAAAAAAAAATTTATGTGCTTTTTTTTATTACTATAATGTATTGTTGTACAAAAAAGGCTAAATTATTCCAAATCACATTTGAATTTCTTGTGTAAATGCAATTCCTTGTATATTTTTTGTGTTAATAAATAAAAAATAACATAAACATAATTTAATACTTACTTTTACCTAACCTATAATATTCATTGATAAAAATGCATAATCGTAAATAAACTGTCTTTTTAATGTAGAAATAAAAAATAAAGAGTATTTAAGGTACAAAAAACTTTTTTATCATAGACAATCTAATACCGTCGAGTTCAATAACGGATTCCTTAATGTTTCACATCTGTTCAGGGTCCCGAGACCCACATCTGGTTGATTTATATGTGTTTGTATAATGTGATACTAATACATTTATAAAATTAAATTATAGTTATTTATGCAATAATATCAACTGTGGAAGTATCGTCCTATTAAGGTAGCTTATTATTATGAGTCGAGTTATAGAGCCCTATCATAGCATGAAAATTTGTATTGAATAATTTTAAAAATTTGTAAAATTAAGTAACCATATATACATTTGCATATTACACATGCAATTGGAAAGCTTACCTGCACATTTATTGAAAATTATAAAAATGAGAGATGAATGCAAACAGTTCCTTATTATTGCACGTATTCTAAACTGTCTTATATTGTACAAACACATTTTTTATGTTAATATATTTACTACCTATAGAAGCATCGCACAACTATTTACTGTAAAAAGTTTGCGCGCGAAGCGTGCAGGGTTATCAGAACCCCACTATCATACATATATTCCTGTATTATATAGTTTACTAAGTGGAGTATTCCACACAACCTCCCACATTCCCTACAGACCCTCCAAAAAGTAAGGTAGAATTCCGTCATTTCTCCCTCATTTTAATACATCACGACATTTGTTCAAACCCCTCATAAATCCCTCACAGACCCCATGCATTTTTTTTAATTCTCCACCACCCCCAATGTTCCCCTACTACTTTTGGACAACCTGATGGAAACTCGACTAATCTTCACGGACCATGATATGTATAGATACGTGAGCGTGTCTTACATGTGTACACATACACACAAACACGCGTGCGCGCGATTTTTTGAAAAGGCTTTTATATTTCAGCGCCGCGACTTTATTTTTTTACTTTTTATTTTGCAAATATCTCGCAAACTATTGATCCGCAAATAAAAATTCAAGTGAAGGACAAATCTGAAAGCAAAAAGGAATCGTTGAAGTCCTGAATGGTTGCAAAATAAAAATATTTAATAGTTACAAGCGCCAGCTTCACAAGTCTCCTATACAGAGAGAGTTTCTACGTGCATGCACACACATACACACGATTTGGCCTTCTGCTATATAATATATTGGTTTCTAAATAAGTATATACCTATTTCTGTAGACGCGTGCGCTTGTTCTTTCTCTCTCTTTCTCTTTTTTTCTTTCCTCCTCCCCGCCACACATTTACTCTGATGCGCATGCGCATTACTGCCGCGCTCTCCACTTGCTACCAGGTACCGGATGGATACTTGCGTTGCATCAGTCGGTTTTCCTCACCACTAGATTTCCAATATGCAGTTGTAGAAGTTTCACTTCTATAAGCTAAATTAATATAATCAATCTTATAATGAGTAGATCATGATTTTTGACCGAATCCACCACAGTCCTCCCCCCTTCCCTCTAGCGCCCCACGCACAATTTTTCTTGACAAAGATGACGAAACTTTGACAAGGATTATAAAGAGAATTCCAATAGCCAAAAAGTGCAAAGATTTACATCAAATTACACACTTTGACAAAACTTTCAAATTATAAAATATACTTTTTACAAAAAAGCCGTCAAAATAACATAGGGGAAGGTGGCCTAAGCGAGTTAGTTAACGGTAAAAACCCAAAAAATTTAGTATTTGTACGATAATAATGATAAATTCTTTTTTTTGGACAAAGGAGAACATAGACCTTTGAAATGAATAAGCTAGATTGGGTCATTGCACATTAATTCCTGATTGACTATTAAAAATAAAGAGACCCTTGAAAAACCCGCTTTGCCTTTCGGGAAAGGGGGCTAAAGCAGATTATCCGTTCTGGCAAAACAAAAAGGCACTGCAATGAAAGGAAACATGCTTTGATTAATTATTTCAATGATAATTTTAGTCTAATTTAATCACCCTTCAACAGCTTAAGAGACTTGCTTATGAAAATATGGCTAAATCTAAATGACTATTAAATAGGTAACTTAAAAATTTTAGAGTAGTAAACAATATTTTGAAAATTTCTAAAATGAACATCTTATTTGTGACATAAGTCACTTTGTTTTCCTCTAATATTTACTCGCCATTTAAAAAAAATTTTTTAAAATAAGTAAAGAATGATATCAGTGCAAATCGGATACTTGCTGAGCAACCCGCTTTGCCCGAACACAAGTTTTTTATTTAAGTAATACTTACCTCAAAAAGCTCAAAATAAAACGCCAACATTTTTTGCTTAATTTAAACTTCATGGGGCTCGAATTAATAGAAAATTATCAACGAAACTATGAGTGTACTCATTTTTGACTGATCACAAAATACATACCTTTAATTTGTTTTATCAAATTATTAATTTTTTAAAAACTGCATGTAATTGTGGCATACCACTGTGTTACGGCTCGTTTAACAATGAGCAAAACTCGGAGGTACTCAGGTAACTTTGACATACCCATACCTTGCCCTTTGCGTTTTAAGTGCCGGCATACAAGCGCCCACCCGCTTTAGGCCACTAACCCACCTTAGGCCACCTTTCCCTACGCACAATAAACCATTTACAGCAGGATGTATTGCTATTATAGTTTCAAACTCGAGATTTTCAGAAAATTTTGATTTATATGTATACCCTAAGAAATTACCAGATAACTATCTTAAGAAAATATTTTTAAGTAAACTCTCTCATTTTATTGATCAATATTATAATCAATGGATTCAAATTTTGGTTCAAATTCACATTTTATTTTTAATTCACAGATATATACTTGTTTGTGTAAGGCATTCTACACCAATCCCCGAAAACCCAACACAGCCCCCCCCCCACAAATCCCTTAAACTCCCCCTTCAGACCCCTGTTGGCCCCCAACGCCCTCCCTACAAGAAAAGTACATTCTGTCGACTTCTCCCTTATTTTGACTAAGCTTACTCTTTGTTCAGGCTCCCTACTACTTCCACAATCCACTAGGCCCACTCCCACATGTTATTTTATTAACAAACTACGACGAGACGTAAACTTTAAGGTTGTAGTTCAGTTAGGTATATCGTGTGGCATACTGCACTATAGAGTATGCATAGGTTATGCAGTCTTTACTGTACAGTTGTCATTGTCCCTCTCACGCAACTACACGATAGTTTTTAATTTTGGAAAGCTAAAATACAAAAACTGTACGGCTAGGCTTCTTGAGACTTAGTATTTAGTTTATTTATAATATCAGTTTTAACACATCGTTTTTTGAAAGGATTGATCGTTTCATTTAGGAGTTATGAATGATTTCGTTTGGAATCCTATCCCAAACCAGGCGCTCTCCTATCTCTTACGTGTTAAACGATCAAAAGTAAAACTTAAATATCTCCGAAACTATACGGCTAGGTATCTTCAAATTTGGACTCATGATGAACTATAGCAAACTGAAGCCACACCCAAAATTTTAGAAAAATTTATCGTCTAGTCGTTTTACTGAACTACTACCTTAAAATAAACTAATACATGCATGTATAAATGTTAGTAGACATTATTTTCTGGTAACATATACATTTAAAACATAAAAAGTATCTGCAAACGTTGTTTTCGTTATTCTGACTTATATTCCTTTTTACCCAGATACCCATCCAGCCTTAACCGACCTTAGAAATCCATGAATATTTAATTTTTAATGCATATTTTATTACATTTCTCCGCATTGCTCAAAACGCAAAAAAAATGAACTTTATACACTGGAAAAATTTATAATTTATTAATTTATACAACTAGAAGTAAAACTACAAATTAAATCGTATTCATTTTATTTTAATTCATATATAAATATAAAGTTTTTGGAACGCTAAGCTTTTTTTGGTAATGTTGGTAGTAAATTACGTAAGTAATTGAAATTTTTTATCTGTTTTTGTATGATATGATTCTAATACATACATAAATTTAAATAATACTTGATTATACAATAATGCAAACCATGGAAGTATTGGCTTATAAGAGAGGCTTTCAGAACCAGTCAAGTTATTTGATTAATATTTATTATGTTGTTAGATGTATACGCGGTTAAAAGAAAGTCTTGTAATTTTTTTTTATTTTAATCAGAATACGATAAAATTAAAATATTATATATTCTTCTTTTTTAGAGGTTGACAAATTGAGAATGTGTATATAAAGCTTACAGTAGTAGGTTGATTTGAAATTGTTCGCTGATCCTCATCTCAATTTTATCAAGGGTAAAAATTCGTCAATGGTAGGGGGTCTGAACAAAAAAAAGCTAAATAAGGAAAAATAAGGAAGAAAATTACAGAAATGTACCTTATTGGGAACCGTCGGGTTGTAACAAGGTTCGTGTAGAACGCCTTACTCACACAACTATATAACATGGGTATACATAAATGTCTATGCATAGACTTGCTGATATTGCTATATGCAATAGCCAAAAAGTACTAACATTACCATTAAATTACACACGTTGAGAAATCTGCCAAATTATAAAATGATTTTTTTTACGAAAAAATAGTCACAAAAACATACATTTAGTAAACCATTAACAGCAAGATGTACTACTATTAAAGTTTGAATTTAAGGACTTTTGAAAAATTTTGATTTATGTGTACACTCTAAGAGATTATCAGACAACTATCCTAAAGAAACATTTTTAAGTTTACTCTCTTATTTTATTTATCGGATGGTAAGTCCATTATTTTTTTTTTTTCTCTAGAAGATCTTAGCTGAAGTGCTGGTTACATTAAAAACTACTTAATGAAAAATGGGAAACTTACTATGTTTTAACATACTGGATACGGACTGTCTTACAAATGAGATTACGAGGATTTTAGTCCATTGTGATGTTAGAGAAGATTGACTCAACAATTATACAATCTTATATCGTAATTGGATACATCCGTTTTAATTATTCGAAAAAGTTTCAAAAGTGAATTTTATTAAGGGTTATTAGATGAAATCACAAATAATGTATATAATATTTCTATAATTTCTAAAACAAAGGAAAAAAATTGAAAATCTCTTTATACTGGCATCTAAATGTATCGGAAGTCCAAGATATTTGCAGAAGCACTATAAGCATGCAATAGCCATAATGAAAAAATGTGGTGGACCAGAATTATTTATAATAATTACATATTATTATAAATGAAAAGAAGTATGTTTTATCCAAAGTTCCGAACAACTTGGCACCAAATAATATTCCAAATATTACTGTCGGATTGTTCCAATTTAAATTACTATCGATTTCAGCTGATATTAAAGATAACATTTTTAGTAAATTGTTGGCATACGTTTTTACAATTGAATTTCAGAAACGTTATTCGCCTCATGCACACATTGCAATAACTCTACATCTTGTTAAAAAAATATTACGCCTGAACAATTTGATACACTTATTTCTGCTGAAATTTTTTCGGGTAATGCGGAACTTACAAAATTAGTCATCAGGCACATGCTTTATGGTTGTCACACATAACACATTCCCTGTATGGTTTATTCTGATCATAAGTGTACAAACAAAATTGTCACATACGTATTACGTTTCAAACTACATTAATAACAAATAGTTACCTACAGTATAAAAGAACAAATAACATTTCTGATAAACATATTTATAAAACTTAGACAAAAGATAAAATATTTAGTAGATAATAGAATGGTTGTACCTAGTGATCAATTTTTATGGATTAAATATACGTGTTATATTAATTTTAAATGTTGTGTATCAATCCGAGCATAAAATACATTTAAGACTACATTTATAGAAGGCAGAGCATACGTTAAATTTTGAAAATTAAAAGACGAAAAAATAAAAATTTTAAATGAAATAAGTATTTATACTGATGCTACATACGTGAGTCTAAAAAAAGTAGTTTAGGAACTACAGAAATTTCCAATTTGTGCTAGAAGTCATACAGTTGTAAATTTTGCTTTCATCTTGAAAGTAAACACAAACTTACATTCAATAAAAATCATTTTGAAAGTAGTATAAAACTGTCAAATACAACTAACAGCTTCATTTTGATTTTTTATTTCGTAAAATATTTAAGGTAACACAATACACAATGCATTTAAAAAAAACTTCAAAAGATTTTGTTGATAATATAGATAATCGTGCTTTTTAAATATTAACTAAATTTTAGAACTAGAAGATAATTATGTTTGTGTTTTAATCCACTTATACCGAAACAAATTTAAGATACACAAAATCTTTTGCATCGAGAAACATTTTTATAAGTGCTTATAAGTGCTTTGGTGGTGTGGTATTGTGTGGTGGGATTGGCGAGATAAAATAAGAAACTCTGTTTGGTTACACATTTTCTTAATTTAATATTGCCAATTAAAAAAATCTTTAATTCTAATTTTACGTATGTGTCTATTTCATATAGTAGAACTTATTTAGCGTGCTACGCGCGCACAGAACTTCATTAGAATCATATTTTCTCATCTTTTCCTCCTGTTTTCTCCTACCTTGAAAAGACAAATAGTTTCGAATGAAGCCGTTTATTCGTGATTTTATTGGCTACGATAGTAACCAAATGACTATTATTCAATCGAAGTCCATGGAAAGTAAGAATAGACACTCTATGATTCAAGATGACAATAATTACTTGTTTTTTAATAATAGAATTAAAACTACAATTCAATTGAATTAATTATATTTCAATAAAAAATACAACATTAAGTTCAATTGACGGATATAACAGCACCGTAGAGATTAGACATATATTTATAAATGCTCGTGCTAGGCGTGCCTGAGTTGTTTAGTATAAAATAACTGTAGTATTGAATTGATTAATATAATTTATTTTATTAAATAATACTAAATATTCTTCTTCTTTTCTTGTTCATACATACAGTTTCTTATAAACATGATTTTTAATTTTAGTGTCATCTTTACGATACTCTAGATAAAATAGTAAGGAATTCCATGATTTAACTCTTGACATTGCAACATACAGTTGTGAATTTTAAAACATAAAAGCCTTGATGATTTCCTCCCAAAAGTAACTAAGTTGACATTAAAAGAAGCAAAGGATAAAGAATTATTGTAACTTCGTATGTGTTGATAAAATATGTTCGATTTTTCGTGTATTCCGTCAAATAATGACTTGAGATCTGGAGGAAATTTGGGTAACGAATTTAAGGTGATGGAACCATGACCACAACAATCACTTAAAAATAATCCTTTTTGTGAAACTTTTTTATTTTCAAAATGTTTAGCATTACAATGCAAACAGGGTACATTCATTCGTTCTAAATAGTCTTCTTGAATTTTATTTTCTTGTAAATTACGATTATTCTCGACTTGAAATTGACGAGAATTTTGTCGTCGTTGATGCTGATTTTCTGCTTGTCGTTAACGTCTACCTGTAGTACTAACTGTAGCTGTACGACCCATGTTTAAAAATTCAATGTAAAGCAGTTCAACTGATATGATTATTATTATTTGTCTAAGAAAAAAAGAACGTTAATGTCAATACATAATTTATAACTGATAATGAAAAAAAGTTTCTATAAAAATTGATGCTTTTCATTATTAATGCTTAAAAGTAAATATTATGTCAACAAATCGTAGAAATGACAATTAGATGAATAAATATTTTGCTTTAAGTTTGAATGAGTTATATTCAGATTGACGTAGAGTAAAAAAATTTATTAATTTAATTTTCAACGTTATTTCAATGTTTTAAATTAAAAAATATAAATACAATAGCATTTAATCAATTGAAAAGTTATATTGTTCATATGTAGAGTATTGACGTTGTTTTCATCAGTTACAATTTATGTTATACAATACTTTTATAGTAATATTGACGATGATAGGTTTTCGTAAATAATGTATTATACGATTATAATTTGTTGAAGACATTAGTTTTGGTTGAGGTTCTGATTATGGTTTATAGTATAGTTACGGTTGTTGTTATGGCAATTTTGGTTGAGGTTCTGGTTTTGGTTATTACAGTTATGGTTGAGGTTCTGGTTGTGGTTAATATTATAGTTGGGATTGAGTTTGTTGTGGTTGAGGTTATGTTGAGATAGGTGCGATTCAGTTACGAGTTGAACGGGATTTTATGATTAAAATTGACAACAATAATATTTAAATAGTAAATAGTACTTTTTATTTCTACTTCCACAATCAAACAAGCTTTAAAATATCATAAAATACGGTACAGCGGGATTCCTGAAATAAAAAGAATGTATGTATTAATTTAAATAAGATAAAATAAGCTTGAATATATGATATTATAATTAAGTCAAAGGCAACTTTAATAAGGGAGTATCAGAAATATGTGTGCCAGAGAACAGGCTTGTGATCAGTTTGCCTGCTACGGTTGCGAAGTATGGCTATATATTTTACTTATATGCACAGTATTTA
Organism: Copidosoma floridanum; assembly: GCF_000648655.2. The sequence continues at coordinate 1,249,588 of NW_019379501.1, read as the reverse complement.
TGTCAATTTTTACCGGCTGGAACTTTGTAGCAATGCTTCTGATACGATTACTAACATTTCTTACATTTCAACACATGCCCCCAAGTTGCTAGGAGCCGAGATATGAAAAAAAAGTTTCTAATTTTTTTCTGGCTCTTATAAACCGACTGAAAATTTGAGAGATTGTTTTTTACTATCTACTCAGTGTTCAAAAAATTTTCATCTATTTTTAACAGGCCGTTTTTTAATAATTAATTTTTTACGATGTCAATAAATTTTCGTTAAGAAAACGTCTTAAAAAATTTATTTTTTAAAAACGGCCCATAAAAAATGTAAGAAAATTTTTTGAGTATTGAGTACATGTGAAGGACAATTCCTCAAAATTTCAGCTGGTTTATGAGTGTAATGAAAAACCAGAAGCTTTTTATTCCATATCTTGACTCTTAGTAACTTGGTGTCATGGATTTAAATAGAAGAAATGTAAGGAATCGCTTCAGGAGCATTGCTACAAAGTTCCAGCTGGTAAACATATAGATACGACAATTAAGCGCATCATTGCTTTAGCTATTGGTCTAAGGCGGTGTCAACGCTCCAAAAGTTCTCTCAAAAGTTACTTGTATCTTATAGATAATAATGCATGTACATGATACATATCACATCAGTACTGGACATATCTATATATACTATTCACTGTATAGGTGCTACCTGTGCGTTACTCTGTCACAAAAATAACAACTACAGCCACGTGTATATTATAAGTATACATGTATATATACGTATTTATGAAGATCCTGAATAGTTCATCTTTTTTGTAATAAATTTTTTAGTCTCAGAAATCGAAAACAAAAGCAAAAAAAAAGCTAAAAGAGTGTCGATTTAAAAAAAATGATTTTTAAAGTAACGAAAATTTGAAATGTTTTATATTATTTCTTAAAACTTTTATACATATTAACCTTATCACTGTATTTTATAANTTTATAAAAAAAAAATTATCTCTCCAAACTGTAAAATAAAAACTTTTATTCAAACAAACTATTTAAAAAAATAAGTTTTAATTTTTTGTTTTTATGATATTTAATTTATATAAAACTAGATTGTTAATTATTATAATGTATAAGTTACCAGTGTCATTTACAATAACGTAATAAGTGGCAAATAATAATACAGAATATGTTACTCCTCAAATAAATTGATTAACCTTAAAACATACTGTATTATTTTTAATATATTTTAAAGCGACACGATTCATAAATGTGCATACATACAAACGCATTCAATAATATACGTATATGCATCTATATACGTATGCACATATGCGCGTTACATACACATATGCGCGTCGAGTATGCATTATAATATATTATACTCGACGCTCGACATGCGAGCTACTGTGGGAACATCTAATGTACTCGTCAATAGCACATTAATAGCACCATACTTGTGGCACGTTGCTTGTGCTGCAAGAGTGGAGCGCCTGGCGTCCCACTCTGGGTCGTCTCTCGTCCCAACGTACGTGGTAGCTCAGCCGCGCCACCTGAAGGACTGAGGGCGTTCCACTAATCTCTCAGTGTAGCCACTTTGTGGTTGTTAAGTATGTTAGGCTATGGGGATGGCGACTGATGGCTTTTAAATGCGAGAAGGCAGCAGGGATNTATAATGTTAACAAAAATGTAATGTTTTTGAGTCAGACAAGTTGTATTGAATCTTTGGCAAATAAGTACAAACTAGAAAATGGTAAACTGTATGATACACCAATGGAAATTAATTTAAAGCTAGGACAAGCAAAAGAAATAAGAAATGGTTTGGAGATAAATGTTATCTATAATGTAAAGAAAAATGTAATGTTCTTGAGTCAGATAAGTTGTATTGAATCTTTGGCAAATAAGTACAAACTAGAAGATGCTAAATTATATGATACACCGATGGAAATTAATTTAAAGCTAGAACAAGCAAAAAAAGTTAGAAATGATTTGAAGTATCAAAATTTGATTGGCAAACTTTTGTATATTAGTTCAGGCACGAGACCTGATATAAGTTATGGCGTTAATTATTCAAGTCGATTTCAAAACTGTTATAATGAAACACATTTTAAGTACGTGATGAGGATTTTGAAATACGTGTACCTAATAAGAGATTTGAACCTAATGTACAAAAAAAATGATAATGCAGATATAGTAGATTGCTTTGTTGATTTAGACTGGGCAAGTGACAGTCTTGATAGAAAATCCACAACGCATACGTAATAAGATTTTTAGGTACAGTGGTTTATTAGAAAACGTGAAAACAAAACAGTGTAACAAAGTCTTCGTTTTCAGCTGAGTATGTGGCTTTTTAGAGGCTGTAAGTGAATTAAAGTTAATGAAAGATTTGGTAGACATTTTTAAGTCAAAGTTGAATGAACCGATTAAAATTTATGAAGATAATTCAGGAGCCTTAAGCATCGCGAAATTTGGAAATCTTACAAAAAATATGAAATACATTGAGGTGCATTATTATTATATTCATGAAAGTTACTTATAAAGAATCATTGATATAGTAAAAGTAGAATCAGAAAGTAATGTTGCAAATATTTTTACAAAATCTCTTGGAAGGTTGAAATTTAAAAAATTTAGAAGTAAGTTAAATTTGGTTAAATGAAGAAGTTCTGTTGGTGTACATGTAAAAAGGTGTATTGAGTATATATTGTACATTTATACCAACGGATATATATGGGTAAGTATGAGAGATGGACTAAGGGCGCCATCTTCGGCAAGTTGCCATTGTGTGATGTATGCGGACGCTTGGCGCTCGAACGTGGGTGCAAGGGAGATCTCGTCTGTCCGTCGAAGCATGCGGTCATGCATGCAAGCAGCCGTTTGTCGTTGGCTGTAATGTGTATCGTTCTTATAATTATATTCTTTCTCTATTAAATCTTATTAACTATTACAAAGTGTGTTTGCTCATTTTCCGATCCATGAAATAAATCCCTCTATTTATTAACATGGTAGCAGCTCCGTGGTTGCATGTGATAAAAGTGAAAATCCAACACTGAAAGAAATAGTTCTTGTGAAAGTATACTGTTGTTATTCACGGATTCAATTAAAGTTTTAAAAATTGAAGAGATTATATACAAGCGATCACAGATAAAAAAAGTGTCAATTCAACACTGAGAAGTTTATAAAAAATTTTTGTAAATGTGATCAAAGACACACCAGTGTTGAATGAGTATATTTTCAATATTTTCAAGGAGAGAGGAGAATCGGAAAATCTAGAAGATTCAAGAGAGAAAATGACCAATTCCAAAATGGTAGAAATTTCGATACCTGTGTTTGATGGCCAAGATTATCCACACTGGAAAAAAAGAATAACGATTTTTTTAAGGTTAAAAAAATGTGCAACGGTAATAGAAAGAGAAAAAGTATCGACGGACAAAAAAGATGAATGGGCAAAGAACGAATTGAAGGCCATGATTTATATTTACAGTGCTATTTCGAACAATCAGATGGAATTTGTTGGTGATTTGGACACGGCATTCAAGATTATGACAAAGTTTGATGCTTTGTATTTAAAGGAATCAATAGCTTTGCAGATAATATGCCGGAATAAGCTTGAGAAAATCAGGTTTGAAGTATTTTCAAGAATCATCAGTTTTTATTGGTGAATTTTAAAAATTAGTGAACAATTTGAAAGCAGCTGGTGCTACAGTGAATGAAAAAGAAAAGTTAAATTATTTATTGAGAACATTACCAAAATCATATATCTATATTTACGATTTAATAGACATGTTAAAACCGGTGAATTAAACAATTAGTTGTGTGATCGATAAAATAAAAATGTTATAAATTAAAAATAAAAGTAGAAGTGCTAGTGTAAGCGTAAAATTAAATGCTTTTGTGTTGAAATCAAAAAGTAACGAGAAACAAAAAACAAAACCAGAAAATGCCTGTTACGGCTTTGGTGAAATTGGACATTTCAAGAAATATTGCCCGAATGTTAACAATACTGGCTATGGAGACCGAGCACAAAGGGGTTGACGCCAAGAACTTCGTGGAAACAACACGCAACAAGGAGCATCAAGAGGTAGAGATCAGAGGCTGGAGCGAACAACGAGGCAGAGGCTGCGCGTCGCAACAAGTAATGTGGCAGGAAGGCAACGGCTCGTTCAGCACCTTTTCTGTAAAGATTGTTGAGTCTACTGCAATGCATAGCGAAGCGCAAGGTAAACGTATTGACTGGCTTTTAGATAGCGGTTGTACTGATCATGTGGTAAATCAAGATGATGTTTTTGTAAATTTTATTGAATTAAAAAATCTCGTAAACGCAAATATAGGAGACGGTAGAAGTTTAAAAGCGGCTAAAATAGGAAAAATTTCGAGTTATTGCAAAGTGTACGATAAATTAGTAAGAATTAAAATGTCTAATGTGTACTATGTTAAAGAAATGAAAGAAAATTTATTAAGGTTATTAAAAGTTACAGATAAAAAAAAAGTTGTTGCTCAAAATAATACGGCGAAAATGTATAACAGTGAAGGTGTACATTTAGCTATCGTAGCTATCGTATAAAACAGACAAATTGTACAGTATGCAAAGTGAAATTCGAAATGATTATAAGATTATCGTTGGTACTGTGAGTACCAAAAATAATGATAAAATTACTTTAAAGGAAAAGTGGCATCGTGTTTTGGGACATGTAAATTTTAAATATTTGAATGCTTGGTGTAAAAATGAGTCATCGGAAGGTCTGCCCAAAGAAATTGAGAGTGATTATATAAAATGCTCTGGTTGTAAATAGCCAGAGTATACTCAATTAAATCAAAACAACAAGTCTACAATTGTTTTGCGTCATATATAAATAAAGTTGAAAATATTACCGGAAAAACAATAAAAAAATTAAGGTGTAATAACGGTATGGAGTATATGATTAAAAGAATTTTTGATTTCGTAAAAAAAAAAGGAATAAGTCTAGATGCATGTCCATCGTATGTGCACGAATTAAATGTTACTGCCGACAGATATTATAGCAGCATTATGGAAATGTCTAGATATTTGTTATCTGAAGCTAGAATAAATAGAAGATTTTGGCCGAAAGTTGTATGCGTGGCAGCATATTTAAAGAACAGGACACTTGCAAATACTGCTGATTTAAAAACTCCTTTTGAGTTGTTCTTTGGTGTGAAACCTAATGTTAAACATTCAAAAATGCATAGAAGCAAAGTGTTTGTATGTATGCCTCAACAGAGATGAAAGTCTAAATGAGATAGAAAAGCATATTTAGGAATCCTTGTAGGTTATGAGAACGTAGGGTATAGAGTTTTGATAAACAATATGATTATCGTAGCAAGACATGTCGATGTGATTGTAAAAGATGAATATTGTATTGAATGAAAGATTAATGATGATGATGAATTAAAAAATAAAAATGAAATTGTAGATGACAAATCTGAGTCAAGCGACGAATTTGAAGATGCTGAGTATGAAAACGGCAATGACATTACTGAGAGAAAATTAATGTCAAAATCAAAAAGAGAACAATGTTAACAGTAGACCAAAAAGAATTATAAACCGTCCAAAAAGATATGATGATAACTATGAATGTAATACGATTTATGTGAATTATTGTAGTCCAGAAAATCCGAAAAGTTTTGATGAAGCGATGGAAAGTTTTGAATCTGATAATTAGAAAAATTATATGAAAAGAGAAATCGATTGTTTAAATAAAAATAAGACTTGGTTAATAAGCCAAGAGATAAGAGAGTTTTAAATGTATAATGGGTTTATTCAAAAAAAGATGAAAACAAATTCAAAGCTAGGTTAGTAGTAAGAGGGTTTCAAAAAAAGGAAATTATTTAAGATATTTATTTTCCTGTAGCTAAGATGCAAACTTTGAAAATTCTGTTATCGTATTGTTGCCAAGAATGTTTAATTTTATTGATCAGATGGATGTTGAAACAGCGTTTTTAAATGGAAAAGTCAAATGAGAGGTATGTCAAACAACGGCAAGGTTTTGACAATAATTCTAATAAAATATGCAAAAAGTATTGTATGGCTTAAAAGAAAGTCCTAGGGCTTGGTTTGAATGTTTTGATGAATTTATAAAAAATTTAGGATTTGAAAATAGTAGAGTAGACAATTGTTTATATTCTTTTAGAAATGGAAAAGATAAAGCTTAAATTATTTTATTTGTTGATGATCTATTAATTTGTTGTTAATATCAAAAGACTATTGATGTGATTAAGGGAAAATTGTCAAAAAAATTTTGCATGAAGGATTTTGGAAAAGTAAATAATTATTTGGGAATGAATATTAATTATTATATAAAGAAAAATGTAATGTTTTTGAGTCAGATAAGTTGTATTGAATCTTTGGCAAATAAGTACAAACTAGAANAAACGTACATATAAGAAATAAATCTAATTATCAACAAAATATAAATTTTTCTCAAATGAGAAAAAAAATGAAAAGATCGTAGTTAAGTAAAAAAAGCTCTGATAGTGACATGTTTGGAATATCATTATTTGAAACTGTTGAGTATATATTGTACATTTATACCAACGGATATATATGGGTAAGTATGAGAGATGGACTAAGGGCGCCATCTTCGGCAAGTTGCCATTGTGTGATGTATGCGGACGCTTGGCGCTCGAACGTGGGCGCAAGGGAGATCTCGTCTGTCCGTCGAAGCATGCGGTCATGCATGCAAGCAGCCGTTTGTCGTTGGCTGTAATGTGTATCATTCTTATAATTACTTTTTTTTTCTATTAAATCTTATTAACTATTACAAGGTGTGTTTGCTCATTTCTCGATCCACGGAATAAATCCCTCAATATATTAACAGAAACAATATCGGATATGCTTTTGCAATAAATGGTAATTGGACCACCTGAAAATTAAAAGTACGATTGATAAGAGTCATTGTCGATAAAATCATTAAATAGAAAGTTGCTAAACAAGTAAGAAGACAGATGCGGAGCACAAAAATATTTTTTGGTTATTTGCCAATTGTTGTTGAACCACAAAAATTATTTACCAATTGTAGGTGACTCCTTAAGTTTACCAGTTATACTAATGTCCTTTTCGCAGAGAGCTTCGTTCAAACTGGGCCACTTAAATATTAATCTTGCGTTTGCTCTCATCAGTCGTGGATCCACTAGCATATGTCATGTTTCCATTGTTAGTTTCCATTAAATAAAGTTGGGTTTTGACGAATCCAATTATTTGTAATAAAAAGAAAAAAAAATTTAGAAAAATAAGTAGCGGTTAAGTGGGGGTTAGATAATTATCAAGGATACTTACTAGCAAGCTTTCCAATATTATCAGCTGCATCTTGTACTCGTACTTAGAAAATCTCAGAATCGTTTTCCATTTTTCCAGAACAATTCCTGTGTCGATTCTAAAATAATGAATCATACTGTTTTTTTGAACAGTCAACTCAAACGCCACCAATTTTTTTGCTTCTTTTAGTAGGCAGGGGCTACTGCTTTGCAGTGTACTCCGTCCAGATGTATGATCTGTAATATTCGAAGAAAAAAAAAACTTTTGGAGCACTAAAAACATTGATTATAGACTTAATAACAAAAAAATATTTACCTTTATATTGCCACTTCATTTTTTAGTTGATTCATCAACTCAAATCCCCACACCAAACACATAATTCTTTTTACTGCCATTTGTCATAACAAATTTAAATAAATTAAATTTTTTAGTTTGTCCTCCGACAATTGAAGCAACGATTTCATTGACGTAGCCAATGATTTTACTATTGAAACAGTAGTTATACAACTTTCAAAAAAATATGAAAGAACATGTTCATAACATAACCAAAAGTTTTACTCACATTGCTTGTTCTTTATCCCGCAGTTCATCAAACTTCTCATTAGAATCTCTATTTTTATTATTAAATAAAGAACACGCTAAGGCCTTCACTTGTGACCGAAGCAACCAAACGATTTTGAATTATTAAAATTAGATTCAATTGCTTAAGTGTTTCCGCAATAGATTACGACTCATGAGAAAAAAGAAAAAGAGGGAAAGTGAGACTTCAACGGTTTCAACAATCAGCCCCCATGACATTCAGTTGTTTAGTATGCCTATGGGAATATATATATATCTTCCTATATTATATAGTCGTAAGAGTTAGAGCGAGGTTTGGCTCCCCCCACCTCCCCCCGCTCCCCCTCAGCTCCCCCCCAAATAAGTTACATCTTAGTTTTTTGTCCCCCACCCCCCTTGTATTAAGAAAAAAACTCTCTCAGCTTTCTCACGATTTCTTAACCTCCTCTTAGCAATCCTTCAACCCTGATACAATTTATTAGTACTTTCTCTTAGCCCTCCTCAGTACCGCATTAGCCACCATTTGTATGAAGTATAATTGTTTCAATATTTATGTTATTCCCATCAAGTTGTGACATGAATGTTTTAGCCAAAAACAGCCATCCCGACACCTTATCACAAAACTCACTCGTACGTTACCGTTTTTTTTTCCTACACACTGGATACCTTTCCTCCAGGAGGTCTGCCACAGATATCCGACTTAGGAACGCCAAACACTCCTGAGCGAAAACTAAAACGGGAAAAATAGTGGGACATTAGCTAAAAATTAACACACTTAAAGTTTATATATTTTTACAGTGCATCGGTGCTATTTATTCACTTACTTACACACTCTCAATTTTCCAATTGTCTCTTTCTCTCACTTGTATAAATATATGCATTAATACACGGTGCATTCAAGGTCAGTATGTCTGTGTCGATGTATATGTGTTCCAGTCGTCCTCACTGTCGAACTTCTCCTTGGCGTACCCGTAGGAGGCCCGCACTTAACCTACATACACATGCACAGACTCAGACGCCCCATGTCATACACATCTCGTATTTTTTACCGTCTTAGCACGCGTCACTAACACGTTAATCTCGCTAACATTCACTTACGATTTTCTAACATTTGTTTTATCTCCGCATGCACTTACACACTCGTTTGCTTGGATGACCTGAGTACCTCCATCCCCCGTACCTAACTGTAGTGTACTATGCATAGTACACCTATCTTCGTAATATCTTCATTCATTCATTCCCACGATTATGCTGCAGTACTTGGAGCTTGTCCTTGTCTAGGTGGTGGCTCTGTTCAACAGCAGGCTTCCGGTGATTCTCTTCGTGGCAGCTGTCCACTCGTCTAGGTGACTCCTCTATCTTATTATATTCCTTGTCTGTTACTTGATACTATCCTATACCTATTTTTAATCACCAATATCTCTCTATCTCTCTCTCTCTCTCTCTCTGTCTGCTTTTCTCTAATACCTCTACTTTCCCTGTATCTTTCACTATCCGTTAACTCTGATTTCCTCCTATGCTCTCTGTGCTGCCTGATAAAATACTGTACTACGCTATGCAGTACGACTGCACAGATGTGCGCGCCCCTTTCCTTGTATCTGAAACCTCCAACATTTTTAAAAACTGGCAAATCGTTGGAGGTTTCAAAAAATTAGTCATTGACGCGACGACCCGATCCTCGATTCGTTCCCAACCTGTCGCGGGATTATCCATTTTCCTTCTTCACCTTACACACAAACATCCCATTCAGTCATACTTCACAGATATTCGACGTCTTTTACAACGTGCGTTATCCTTCTCTCTCCTCTTAACTCGCAATCCGCGGCACCAAAAACACACATTAAATAACGTGTCATAAAGATATGTACAGCAAATTTATGTTTTTATAGGACTCGGTAGCCCCCAATGACTTGCCCAAAAATATAGGTGTATAGTGGTGTGATAGCTTTAGCTACTACGTCACAAAGTAACATATTTGTTCTAGCTCTCCTCAGCCAATTCTCATTAATCCTAAGCTCCACGTTATAATTTTTCATTTGAATGCGATAATTATTTCATCTGATTCCTTAGAATTAAATGTAGCCACTTAAAGACCTCGCTTGTAGCCGTATCTACCACGAAAAGACAGAAATCCTGTTTCCTTTTTTATTGAAATATGTCAAATACTGGCTGTTGAAATGTGTCAATTTTTCCTAGTTTAATTTCTAATAATAAGTTTAAAGATGTTTTGTGAATTAAACGAATATTTGTATTCAGTTTTAGATTATAAAACAATGACCAAAGATATTTATAACATCATGAATCTATTACTACTTTGTAAAACTAGAAAAATCTGTATAAATTATCCTCCTTAAACAATTAATTTGTTATAAAAATGGACATTTATGATATTTAAATCACACAATGTTGTTTCATCCATTTCTAAGACTTTTTTTGGATCATAGAAGCCTCATTTCATGTAATTAAATGTTCGTCTCACTAATTTTTTTCTAGATTTAAATTCTAAGAATGAACTCTCTCTATTCTTCAAGTCTAATGGTAAACGAAATATTTTATGACTGGTCATTTCTTGTGAAAGTAATATTGATGCTATGCCAGTCCATGCTATAGATAAAATTTTTTTCCGCAAGAAATGAAATAATTAACTAACGTTTTATATAAAAATGTTTCTCCTGGGCCATCAATCAAAAAAATTGGATTTTTTGTTAAGACATAGTTTTGAAGATCGTGACTTAATTTTCACTTACTTTTTCATACATTGAACTAAATATTTAAGTAACAAAACCAATTTCTGTAATGTTATCATTTTTTCTTATATAGAGTTTTGTTGGTTTGGATAAATTGAAAATTTTTACATCATTTTTTTTGTAAATCCAGACGTATAATACTTAAAATACTTAAACAGGTTGAGATAGTATATGAATACAGCAAATTATTTTTGGTATTTATAATAGAAATGTTATAATTAACGAATATTGCAAAAAAAGTGTGTTATAAATTTATGTAGCAGCTATTAAAATAACACTACTCCTATTTTGACTGTGACTTACTTTACGAAGGTTCTTCTTAATTCTTTTACTTCAAAAGGTATTCTGAAGAAATTAAGGATCCAACTTAATTGAAAAGGGAGAGCTACCGTAGGAAGGGCAGGGGCTAGAGCCCTGCTACTAGTGTATACATATACTATGAAGACTTCGACCCCTATGCCACTCATGTGCCAATGCCCTTTAATGGAAAAGTCACAACACTAATTTTCTCTTTTTATTTATTTACTTTTTTTTTACAACAACATTAAAAAACTAGTAAGAATTTCTTTTCCTGGTTTTATATTTATATAAATAAATTTTTCAATAGAAATGTTAAATAATAAACGAGGTTGATTACTACCTCACAAACTTAATTAAAAATTTGTACAATAGTATTAAACTTAATTAAAAAATTGGTCCAATAGTAGTAAGTTAGAAATTTGAGTATATCAGACGGCTTACACAATGATACTTGGTTAGGAATTCCTGAATTGTTGAAATACAACGTAGAATAACTGGGGAAAAAAAACACAAATTTTTTATTTTAAATAACTTGAAACACTAGAAACACCACTTCACTAGCTTTTATTTTATATTGTAAGCAATTCCTAATAATTAAGGCATTTTCTATGGCTACCAATAAATCTCAAGGTCAAAGTTGTGATAGCAAAGGCTTATGCTTTAAAAAAACCACTGTTCTCTCACGGGCCGTAGCTTTATTAAGGTGCAAAGATAAAGATAACATTTATTTAAGTAAAAAGAGATAGTAGTTCAGAATCCGAAATTACTGTTTGAAAAAAGTATTTAATCAATAATTTTACTTTTTTTCGACAAACAGTTTCGTACAGATTTTTGATTTTCTCTAGTTATTTGAGAATAGTTATGTTAGCGGTGCCACGTGTGGCGCTCATAACGTTAGCTCTTAATTTTAATACATGAAGACATTGTCAAACGGACGCTGGATACATGAAAAATCGCATTTCTTCATATCGATATTTTAGACGCAAAATTTCCTTTTTGCAATCCCAAGACTATCGTATTTTAGTAAAAAATCATATGAGTAAACAAAAGAAAAACCAAGTGAATTCTTATATACTCTTGTTAATACGAACTCTAATTTTTTTTGTATACTTAAATTACTTGCTGGCCTTTAGTCTAGGCATTAATAAACTCCCATTCAATATAATTAAAAAATGATTAAGTAATAATATGTCAACTGTGTAAGGTACTTATATAGGTGGGGGGACAATAAAAGTGGTGTGGGGGGTTTAAGTAAAAAATCAAATGGATGAAAATAACGAAAATACCAATCGAATTTCATCTTATTATGTGGAGGTCTGTTGGGGATTGCTAGGAGAGGAGATTTGTGGAATGACCCACCCAACAACTATATACAATAGATAGATATACATATAGACAAAGTAAGTCTCAGCTCCCCCCTCGTTCCCCTTAGTTTCCCCACAGCACCCCCTCAGCTTCCCTTTAAATAACAAAATTATTTGCTTATTTTCACGTGATTTTTGATGTGACAATATTTGAGCAAGTCTCCCCACTCCACTCACTTCCCCTCTACCTCCCCTATCACCTTCCCCCACTAAAGTAATCTTTCCATTCCTACCGTCTCCGAAGATAAAATTTTTGAATTAGTAAAAACTCAACAGATTTTTTAAAATGATTTTCTTTAATTGACAAAAACAATTCAGCATTAAAAACAAAAATTCCGGTAATACACACCTGAAGCTTCGGTTGAATGTACCTGCGCTTGATAAAAACCACTTCTAGTATAGGCGAAGCTGCCGCAACATACGATTAAGGTTGATGTTTTACGATGGCTGTAAGCAACATACAATAGCTAGTAGAATTGAGATTTCTCTTTAAAATCTTGTACACTTTGATTTAAATGACTCAAAAAATTTTTTTCAATTCAGATTTTAGTGATAATGTCTCCAACATAACGACAGAAAAAATAATTAAATAAATACATTACTGAAAAACTTTGCCGGAATCATCATGATATGTCAAGTTTTAACAAATTTTGCAAAATAGTAAAAGAATATTCACATATATTTTATATCAAAGACAATGCTACTCTATATACATCGCATGTACAACATAATATACCAACAACTGACGGTAAGCTTGATTTTGCTAAACAATATAGGTACCCTCCTGCTTTACACAAAGAAGTTAGAGATCAGATTGATGAATTGTTGCACGAGAGAACAACTAGTTTCTCTGCTAGCCCATACAATAGTCCGGTGTGGATTGTCTCCAAAAGTCAGAAACCAACGGAGAAAAAAGACGTCGTCTCGTAATAGATAACAGAAAATCAAATGCTAAAACTGTCTCTGATGCTTACCCATAGCCTAATATTACAGAAATATAGCAAATTGATGGGTCAAAATTTTTTTTACTATTCGATCTAGCTAATGCATTTTATCAAATAAAAGTACCTCTAGAAGATCGCCACCAAACAACTTTCAGTACTCCAAATGGACTTTACGTGTACACAGGTATACCATTTGAATTATGTAATGCACTGGCTACATTTCCAGGGTTCATAGATTCAGTTTTATTGGGGTTACAAGGCACATAACTATTTATATTTATGGATGACATTATAATAAGTGTTATAACTTTGGAAGGGCGTGAAATTGCAGAACCTTTAACCCTATTATTACAAAGACGTTAATAATTCAATTAGACTAAAATACAAAAAGAGATCATTTAAAAATTAAAATCAGCCCTGTGCAAAACTCTGGTACTTGTATGTGTAGACTTTGTCAAACCATTTATTTTAACTGCCGTTGCATCCAATTTAGCTATAGATGTTACTTAAAATCAAGGAGAGCTAAGAAAAGACCACCATGCAATCTACATGTCTTGCTCTCTCAATAAATGCTAAAGAAATTATTCCACTTCTAGAAAAGAGTGTTAAGTAGTAATAGTCACAGTACAACACTTTTGATACGATTCATACGGCCAAAAATTTGCAGTTTATGGAGACCAAAAGTTTTTAACATGGATTGAATCGATGGAAGATTCCATAAGTCGACTAAATCGTGAGAGAGCAAAAATTTACAGGTATAAGTACAAACAAACCTACACCTATAAGTGCAAATCTAAATGTTTGAAATAAAAAGATGACGCTTTATTGCGTAACCCTGCAGATTTCTATAAAATTAATAACATAAGAGATTACATAGATTTTAAGGGGGCATGAAAGAGTTGAAAAGTTTTTTCCGCTTTCTAACCTCAAAATAGCACCTTCGCCGCTTGATTTTGGGTTCTCAGGCGGAAAAACAGTATACGAAACTCGTTCGAAAAGGCTTCTTTACGAACCTCGTTACGGCTCTTGCCTTCGGCTCGTCCCGTAAACCTCTCGATTCGTAAATCGAAGCCTTTGCAAACTCGTACGCAATATACTATTAACATCCACCAGCAATAGTAGCAGTAGTCGTTCCAACAGCCTCAGCTCTAACAGTGAGTCTTGTAATAATGAAACAGTACAGTCTTGCATGCTATCTTTAAAACCTATTTTTAAAATCTCCTGACCAACAAAAACATATCTTGCACGTGGTAATAGAGCCAATGATATACACAATCAAAGCTCAAATAAGCTTGAATCCACTATTACAACGAGACAGGTAACAAGAAGAAAGAAAAAGGGCTCTAAAAATTCTCTTCTTACTATACCACTAGGAATGGAAAAAGGAAAAGAAGATTTTACTGCACCGTCAACAGCCCAAAAATAACTTAAGCGCCAAGTTCAAGAAAAACGGAGTTTGCCTACTTCTGACAGACCTATGTCTATGTCAGACTTCAAAAATACATTAATTTTTGATACATCGGAAGAGGAAAAAAATCAGCAGGCACGGATTTCCTTAAGAGATGAATTTCTACTTCCCAGCCTCTCAAATATTGAACCAGACTTATCCTTTACCTTAAGCAAAAAAAAAAAAAAAAAGTCGCATCAAGAAACTATCACTGAAGCCAGGGATTTGGACGAAATATTCAACCTTCTAGTACAACCATGAACTTCCAGGATTCCTATAAATAAGAAAATATAAGTGCACCCCGAAAATCTGTAGGATTTAGGTTTCACAGTGACACATCAAGTACATAATAAGTTAAAATAATTTTTTGGATTAAACATACCTCAAACTGCGATCCACAGCCAGCAAGACGAGACATAAGCATGCTATGATAGGCAGTGTCAATAAAAATAATGATAGAAAATTTCCTTATACTAATAGATTGCAAAGTAAAAGTCTCACTTACCCCTCTTTATATTGGAATTATTATATACCACCTGAACTAAGAAATACATTGAGAATAATAACAAGTTATGAACCAGAGTCGAACGAAGTAAATATGCTTTACTAGACTTTTACGAAAACTCTCCAAGGCTGGAGGTACGGTATAGTAGTGGAAAACAATATCGATATTGTATGGAGAGAGCCTAATGTTTCTACGATTAAACAAAAAACAGCGAAGAAGCCAGAGAGGAAAAAAGAACGCATGGTATTACACCAGATACATCTTCTCATTCGTATACTAACCAGCGAGACAATAACACAATAACAACATAACACTAAAAGTAGAGAACAAAAAGTAATGATCAAAAATTTAGATAAAGTGAAGTGCTATTACGTATAAGATTTTTCTAACGAGACTACCCTCTTATTATAGGAATTTTGACTACCTGACAATAGAATTCTAGAGCTACGTGTAGTGGGATCTATAACATTAAATAAACGTATAATGCTTTTGATTGATCGCTTCTCTCCGAAAAGCTTTTATAAAAATCAAAAAATTTCCAACAACCCGGAAATTTATCATGAGTATCAGAGTCAAGTTTGCTTCATTCGTATAGAATGGACAATAACCGTGCTTTTAAATTGTAAAAGTCTCAATAACTACAACAAATAATCGGTGTATTAATTGTACGAAAAATCACATCAGTGCTGTAAACAACTCTATATGAATCAATGTGAAAAACTAATACCTCCGATATACCTAAGGCAACTACTAAAGAGTATTGATTTACTACAATCCGAGTTACGGCAATTTTTTACTCTGACGATTGAAATTTATAACTTAACATTCAACGAATTTTGTACATAAAAATAAGGAGTGCTCCTCTTAAACTTTTGGGGTTGATGTCTAAGAAAATTGTTGGAACAACAGATGCGAATGATAGAGAAGAAATTGCTATAGAATCAAACAATATCTATCTTAAAACGGAAAATGTTTTCGTTCTAGTTGCAAATCAAACACATGTCGCAAAATCACATTAAGAAATGATTTATAAATAAATGGATCGAATGAAAATTAGTAGTTTAGAATTTACAAAAAATCATATAAAATAACAGTTAATACAACGCATTTTTCAGACCCGAAAAAAATTAATACAGCTTCATGCTCAATCAATGTATGAGTTGTACATTTCAATGAATTCTCGTTTTACATTTTAAAATTCTGTAAAACATTAGTGAATCCAATTGAAACTAGCACTGGAGGTAATTTCTATCCTTTACTACTTTTTTCAGAACAACTAAGTCAAATATACAGCAGCTACAAGATGCACATACTACCAATACCACAAAATATGCATACCAAATTACAAGATAACGGCAGTATTAAGCCTAAAATTGATTATTTAATTATAAATCACCTTTAGGTAATTATTTTCTAGCTGATAGAACCTATCTGGATAAATGTGCATCTTGTGACCGATTAGTAAAATGTGAACCTACTTACACAATAATGGAAGAAATCAAACCAGCAGAACAAAACTTAAGAAAATAAAACATTATCTTATACAATTTCAAAACATTTTTTTTCGATGGAATTCAATCACACTCAGTATTATCTGCACTGTAATAGAAAATCTATTACACTTCACCGAATGATTATATTCATCGCAGGGAAGTAACACTCAATGGCATTGGAATTCTCTCATTGAGGGGGCAGTACACAGCACATTCCCATGACATCACTTTATATGGTGTAAATATGATGGAACTAAACTACACTTATACATACAAACCAGAATTAACCTTAAACTTATCAACACTATTGGGTCAAGATGTACTTCCTCGTACTACAATCAGCATACTCGACTTGAAAAGAAAAGAGAAAATAGTCGTTACAAAATGGGCTTAGTAAGATCAGTCATCTAGCCAACACCAACTCAAATTTTTTTATTTTATACTACTTCAATTTTTATTTTCATCAATTTTTCTTCTTTTTCCTTATTTTCAACTCTTCCGTTGGGTCACATACATATACCAAATACTCACTAATGTAGAACTTGAAGATGGCGTGAGACGTGATATGCCAAATTGCCCATCTCTGGAAAGTTACCTTTACCACCTACCATCTTAGCCAACGTAAATACTGCTGTAAGCCTTGCCCAACCTTCACCAATTCTGATGCCAAATGACGCTTATGCACACCCTGGCTTATCTTTCTCAATCAAGTGCCGCCATAGTCCGAACATGCCACTCCTTAGCTTCACGACCTGAACACGCCCATTGACTCCGGCATACTCCAACCCTTCGATAATAATATTCTCACTGGGCCGTAGGAATCATCTTTCAAACCTAGGTGGTTCCTATTTTCGTCCAGTTATAAATTATTCTGTCTTTTGTTACTTACCCTTCTTTGAACTTAACTGTTACGTCACTAATGTACCGGCCTTAACTCGTATTTTACATCAATACTTCTTTCTTAGAATATCTCATTCTACACCTAGTCCAACAGCTTTGCTTCACGAGTGTACTCCTATAATTCAAACTAATTGAATAAAAATAAACACATTAGAATTTTCGCGTATAAATTAATATTCTAATTTTTCATTACGTACAAAAATATTCGACTCCTGGCTAAACATAATACATTTTAAACTTTTGTTGACTTTTAAAGGTGATGGCACACTTACAACTGAAGAATTAAGTTTTATCCTTAGTGTTCACTTAAAACGTTGCAACTTAGCAACAATGTGATTACTCTTACCATACAAAAAATTTCTTACTCTCTTAATCCTGCACTATTACTACATCTAACAGGAGTAAATTCTTTCATTATATTTAATTATCAGCTTAGTCATTGTCAACACAAAAGGCTAATACTAGTTTTGTAACGTGTAACCTTCATTAAAAATTTTTGTTTGTCAGAAAACCGTAATATGTAAAAAATTAGAAATTAAATAAATCAATAAACCATATACACTTTGACAACAAATTTGTAAAGAAATAAGTTCAGTAATTTAAATGCAAATTAATAAATATCAATTTATTGATTTCAAAAAATAAAATTTCTTCAATATCAACTAAATAAAAGTAGTGTTCAAATTTATTACCAATGAGATGTCTGAATTATATGCCAGAGTTTTAATGTTAATAAAAATTTTTAATGTAGTAACACCTTATCATTTGCTCCTTTGTCATGATTAAATATAATTTACTCATAGAAGAACACTAGGTTTTCGGAGCACGACTATTTAAATATTAACTGTTTAAATAGTCATGCTCCAACAACCTAGTGTTCTTCTATGAGTAAATTATATTTAACAAAAATTTGCATAAACAATTAAATAAAATTACATAATTTCTTGTAATTCAAGCTTATGTTCACTATTTGTTAGAATTAAATTATTTTGTTGTATTCGATACAACATATATATTATATCATATACATAAGCAAACATTTATACATACCTTTGAGACCATCAACGGGAGATTTTACTGTTTAACAATAATTGATTTCCAGGCACTAATTTTAAACGATGCTAAGTTTGACGAAAGCTTACAAAAAATTGTGAAAATTTATAACTGTAACGAAATACTTACTAACGGAGATCTATAGTGTAGAAAAATAAAAACTATGAGTAATCTTTCGCAGAAAGCATTTTATGAGACCTATAAAACGAAAACAATAATGACTCCCGCACTCTCACTTTATTCGAAAAAAACATAATATATTCCACAGTAATGTCGCATATTACATAGTAATTTTGCATAAAACATTAACCCCATCAGGATACTTCGTAAAATGTAAAGCATCCACTCATACTGCACAATTTTTTCAATTGAGCCTGCAGTCGGGAGGTTAAGTCAACATTTCTATGATAACTTAGTATTACAGTGAATTAACACGCCTAGCGATCAATCCGACGCCAATTCGCTTCAGATAATAGACGTAGACAAACCATGTCATCTAATCTAGTTACAATATAGGTGCAACTGCTATATCCTGTAAAAGAAAAAAAAAACGAGTAGACCAACAACTCAAAGTCGCCTTACTACATTGATCGTGATACAGTGAAGCGTAAACATCAAATTCCTATTGACTTCAGCAAAAATCACGATCATTACCTTGTACGGGGGACACAATGCCTTATATGGATACTATCTTGCGCAAGCTGAAGAGGTCGCGTTCACGATATTGGCGTTCACAGCACTAGATAAGGGGCTTTTTTAGTAACGACAATTACCTTTTGGCCTGAGCAACTTGCCAGCGACGTTCCAGTGACTAATTGGCCGTGTCATCTGGTGGTTAGTGAATATTGACAACCTAACCAGACGACTATTTATATGGGCCATAGAACTTCAAAGCCATGGCTTTGAGGTTAAGCACCGGAAAGGGACAAAAATTGCGTACCCGACGCTTTGTCGTGAATGTACGAGGATGACGAGAGTTACGCCGTGGTGGCGTTAGAATAGAAATCTCCTACTGGTGGTCTTTGGTACCAAGAGATGGTACAAATAGCGGTGACATCCACGCTGGAAAATCGTCAGGGGATACCTATACGCGTATCGTCCTAACTCACAGTGGGACCAAATGTTGTACTTCGTGCCCTAATGACGTAATGTACAATAAAATCGATTTAGATTAATTATGCATAATTATTTGCTTTCTTACTATTTATCTGCGTGACATGTTTCTTCCTAGTGTTCTACTTCCAACGTTTATTAAAATACTGTAATTGTACTGAAGAAAAAGTACGTAAAATAAAAAAAAATGAATTATCATCGATGGTTTTATAAATTTTTTTTTCAAAAATATAAAAAGTCAGATACCAACTGTTAGTAATGCCAAAAAAAACGCATGAAGTTCATGAAAAAATTATTTCTGCAAAAAGTATGAGGCAGAAAGAGAATATTTAGCATAAACAGACAAAAGAGAAGTATTGTTGCAAATTTACCTAGAAAATAAGTGTTTGTATTTTATATGTTACACTACTATCCCAAAGTGAAAATCTTGTTCATATAAAAAAAATTGATTATGTTTAAAAAATAGTTATAGAAATATCACAAAACACCTAGAAAGACACAAAAATTTTACTTTTTAATATTTTGTTATTCTTCGTTATCTGGTCTGTAAAGAGTTCTATCACCATTTGGAAATCTGAACCATTGTTTTGAAATCAAAAGTCGTGATAAAATAAGATTGAATGAATCTACGGTTAAAATATCATGACACGTTGATGACTAAATGAATAAAAATTCATTCGCAATTAAAAATTTCCACCTAAGTCTTATGGGATATTTTGAATTCTAAACCAAAAGTTGTGGCTTTTCCTGATAATACTTTTTAACGAAATTATGGAAGTTAAGGGTTGTTTATCGAAGAAACAAGATAAAAAGTATTAAAAGCTGAGCCGTAGGTTAATCGCATTTGAGAGATACAAAGGTAGAGAGAAATTGTTTTTAATGACGTAGTTTTAGCAATTTTTTTTACTTATGCGTGATAAACAAAACATAATATAAGGCACTGATTGTGTATTTATTCTTAAATATCTTACAAATCTTTAATTTATAAAAAATTTTCATAGTGCGCCCGCTTAATACGAAAACTTTGCCTCCCAATAGAATAAACGTGATTTCATAGGTTAAAACTCTTTTCGTTATAATTTGTTTAAATCTATATTGTACAAAAATATAATAAAAATGCATAATATTTTATTTTAGTTTTGGAACCTTCTATTTGTATTCTAGAATAAATAAACGAGCAAACCTTTGACAAAAATTGTGAGATTGTATTATGTACGTTAAGAAAAATTTTTTCATAATGCATGAGTATAATTAACATAAGTTTCAACTAGTATTTTTTACTGAAAAATGAGTTGTCTAGGCCAAACTCGTCATGGAAAACAAATATCGATCAATATTCCGCGCTTGATTTCTCCCCTCGCTCATCGCGCAGTGAAAAGTTTGTATCGAAAGCCCTCTCCATTTCTGTGTTCATGTTTTGAGTTAGCATAGGGAAATTGAAGAATAAATTTTGTTGTACATGAAATCTGTGCTGTAATTCTGTGCGAGTAATTCAAGCCCGTCCAACAACTCCTGTATCCCCATTGGCTCAATCGGTAATCAAGTTTTGTAATACTTCTAATGCTATGAATAATTTACATCACTTATGTAATCATTATAGTTTTTTATTGATTTTATTATTTATATAAGTACATCCACGTATCTTCTTATATTACATAGTTATTTGTGTGGGAATTCCACACAGCCCTCCAAACGGACACTGACAGTCCCCAAGAAGATACCCAAAAATAACGGAAGATTCTATCGTCCTCCTAAGTATCTTAAGTAATATATAATCCTGTATCCTAATTAATAGAATAATTATAAAAAAAATAACAGAAATGGCTGAGTAAAAGTTTAAAAAACTATCTTTCACGGAACCTATGTCAAAAAAGTCCGAAAAACAGGTTTTTTGCTGAAACAAAAGGTAGTATAAAATAGGGCTTGAAATACAAAGATAATGAGTGTCGATAAGTCTAAATGGATCCACAACTATTCCCTCAAAAAAATAAAAACCGCTGAAAATGGTCATTTTTTGACATTCAATTACAGAAGTTCTAATGGTCCTAGAAACTGTTGTAGAAATGTGGCTTAAATCGTAGGTATTTGTAATACCTAGCTCTTATAAAAATGGTGTAAAAAAACTTTTTCAAGCTTTGCCGCAACTGGAAAAAATGTAAAAAAAGGTGTTTTGCGAAAATTATGGAAAAACACCAAAAACTGTCCAAATTCAATTTTTCACAGTGATATGTACAAGCAAATCTTTTTCTAAGACATAGTTATCATTTTAAATACTTATGATGTCGGTGAGCCCTTGTAAAATGCGTTGCAAAATAGTATAATTTTTTGAGTTCGGGTGCAAAGGTGAGCCTGTGAATGGTGAAAGAAGCCTCTGCCGCACTGGCCAGATTCAGGTAGGCAAATACTTGCAAGTAAATGAGAGGCTTTTTTTACCATGTGCTTCTTTTCTTTTGCTGGCTTGACTTGGCGCCTAAAGCCGAAAAATTTCCCTATCTTACAACACATCTTTTTAGGACTTGTCAACATCATAAGGATTTAAAACGATAATTGTGTCGTAGAGAAACATCTATAATACACATATCACTTTAAACATTTAAATTTAGACCATTTTTGGCAATTTCTCCGCCCTTTTCGCAAAATACCTTTTTTACATTCTTTAAATAGTGAAAAAACTTATTGAAGTTTTTTAATCAAATTTTTATTAGAGCTAGGTATAACAAATACGACCTATGCCAACTTCCACATTGTATCGCAAAGATAACCGAATGCCATGAAAACGAACGGCACTGTAAGCGCTAACGCCTCTGGCGTAATACCAGGCGACGTCTGGCTAGAGCATAACTACCCCCCTTGATTAAGGGCGACACACAGTGAAAAAATGACTTCGTTTAAAAGAAAATCTGCTTTTACTAAAAATCTACCGATTTTCAAAAATTTTTTTTCAATTACTTGTCAGTGCATGGGTTTGACATAATCACTGTGACTTTTTTAATTTAGATTTAACATATTTTTGAAAAACCGTAAAAAATTGCAAAATCGTGACTTTTATTTCCGAAAATTGATGCTCTCATGGTTAAAATTAATAAGTAATTTAAAAGTCAACTCTACCTTTTTTATATGCTAATGTTCTGTGCACTCATACCCTTCTTTCCTTTCTTCCTTATACTATTACACTAAATACGTTAGCGATTAACTTACTTTAATAAATTTTTAGTCTCTGTTGTGTCTCATTATTATACTCTACACATTTACACTAAGCCCATTTTAAATAAATTTTATTTCTTTCCGTTGTATTCCTGATTTCTAATATTTGTTTCCTAGTGTTAGCAAACTAGATTTTCGGCTAAGAAATCCAGACTGGACCAAAAAAATCTAGATCTCGAGCCCGACAAGAAACATTACCACATAAGGACCGAAAAAAATGTTGGAAATAGGTGCAAAAAAATTGTAAAAATGGCCTAAACAGATTTTTTGCCTCTACCACTAAAGTTGTGCTTTGTGCAAAAAAACATTTCATATGAAAAAAGATGCGCAATTTCAAGACGAAAAAAATGAACTTATGCTCATAGCTGCAACATAAATTGCAACATAGTTGCTGCAAGTATGAAAAACTTATTTTTAGCAGCTATGTTTATTACTAGAATATTATTGATACGTGCAATCTCATTATTATCCCGAATTACCCTGTATGAAAAAAAATTGTCACGTTACGCTTAGATCAGGTAAATCGATAATTTTGCCGATTGCGTCAGTTTCAAACCACTAGCTCGGAAACGCGTTGACGGCACTGCGTGGAAGAGGGCTTGGCCTAAATTGGTGGCGCGCCCAATCCAGCGCCGTCGCTGGTACTTTGTATACAAGGATACTGCACATAGTAACATACTATGACATGGCAATAGGAATATGCCTAATACTACACTTGGGATGCGCGTACACGTGTGATTGTGGAGCCTGAGCTTAGATGGGTGCGAGAGTCGTGTGTATGCATGTCGACTACAAAAGTGCTCCCATTTATTTAAATACCATCCGTTTGCAAAAATTCTTTTTGCATTAGATTCGTAATCAAAGTCTCTTAAATTTGGCTTTTTTTATTTAAGCTAGCGAAAATGGGAGTGCACGCTTTTTCCTTATGCTTGTGGGCTGATGGATCCCTGCGCTGGCTGGCTGGTGATCTCTCTCTCTCTCTCTCCCTCTGTGTCGCCACTGCTGCTGCGTATCCCCCCCTCCCTAAAACGGCACGCTTTTTTCTTACACTTTCTGGCTGATGGGTCCCCGTTCCCAAACATCCTTATACACAAGAAATATACGGAAAGTATGTATTCCATCGTAACCTGCGATAAAGAACTTCGTTCTAATAAGTTTAAGCTTATCCTTATTATTGTATAAATATACGTTTATAAATGTATACATTTTTAAATATATATAATTTTGGGACGTACATGAGCACACACACACCTTTCATAATTTAACCACTTATAAAGAAAATTCGAATAAAATTACGCTAATTTTGAAAATAAACTTATTTTTATGAATTCCTCATTTTTTTAAATAAAATTATCAGCTATTGAGAATTTTTTTCATCAATTCTTATTATTTAAGAGACTTAAGTAGTTGTAGTAGTGAGGCAATCCATAAATTTTAAGGTTATCATAAACATTGCAATAAAGGTTAAAAAAATTTTCTGTTAAGTCTCACATTTTCGCGTAAATTGTCTTAAAAAATTCAGAAGTTATAGCGGCCTAGAGGTAGATATTTGGACATTAATAGAAATTACAACTTCTACCTTTTTTTTCTGTACAACTGTACGAAAAAATGTTTGTGTGGATCAATGAAAAACAAATTAAAGAAATAACCATATTCACTTTTTTCGGTATTCTATTTGCAACAAAAAAAGTTATTTGTTTAAGTACACAAAAATTGGGTAATTTTTCAATTTTTATTTATTAAATAACTATAAAACTTGACATTAAAGATGCCGTTTCTAAATTTTTACATGAAAAGTTTAGTCAGGATCAGTAATGCGATACTTAGGTTATCGGTGAAATCGCTAGTTGCTAAATTTTAATATTAAAATATTTTTTCAAAGTAAATTTTATTAACTACAGTTGAGAATAATTTATACTTATCTCTAAAGCTTTCTACACTAGTAACCTTTGAATTAATTACTGTCATCTGTATTACTCCGTGTACCGTTTGCGACACATAGACTGAGTACGCTTGCAACAGCAACTATGACAGAGCCTAATATCATTACCTTTTTTTGATGTTAAATTTGTCTTAAAGTAAAAGAAATAATAAAGAAAACATTTAAAAAATTCAACGGCTTATCTTGGTCTCCTGCTTCGATTATCAGCTCGATTTTATTCAACAACGATGTTTCAATGCGCCAACTAAATATTCATTTTGATTCTTTCATTAATTAAAATCTAAATAAAATTTTTAGTCGTCTTTTGAGAATGCTTGAGTTATGAGTTTAAAAAATGAAAAAAGTTTACATGTGTAAAAAGAGGAGAATAGGACATGCTAAATAAATGCTCATGAATAAGGAAAAAACGTTGTAAGAAATTTTTTTTTTCTTACTTCGAGCTATACAAAAGTATTTCTCTTAGATTTTATGTCCCAACACGTTCGACTAATATGGCGCACAGTGAGATCAAACGCGATTTTTGTGTCAAAATAAAATAGCGGCAGCTGTGATGATCCAATCAAGAAGATTCTTTTTGGAACTTTAAGCTTAAACATTATAGAATACAGGAAAAGTGGTCTGAGCTGAAAAAAAGTGAATCCCTTCAGCGTTTTTTTCAGAAGATCAATTGATTTTTAAAAAACAGATAACATTTTTGCTATGAAAAAACTGACTACATTGATTTAATGGATTGCTAAACACAAATGGCATTGACATCTGAAAATTCAAAACGGCGAATCCATTATGGTGGCCCAGAAAATTAAAAATTCGCAAAAATTTTACGAAAATTAGTCCATAGGAGTTTTTTGGGTTGCTGAATATGAATTTGATATTCGGTGTTTATAATTCAAATTTGTGGATCCAATATGGCTGCCGAATATATGAAAATAATCCACTAAATTAGCCAAAAATCATTCTTTTAGGATATTTGTGGTCGCTTAACGCAAATTTTAAATGGCAATTGTAAAATTTTAACAGCGAATCTTATGTGGCCAAAAAAATAGAAAAGACCGGAAAACTAGAAAATAAACAGTCTGTTAGATTATTTGTGGTCGCTAAAAGCTTTTTTAACATTACAACTTTCCAATTAGAAATAGTGAATTGAACATGATAATCCAAAAATTAAAAAAGACATTTTTTAAAGAAAATAAATAAAAGTAGTGTTCAAATTTATTACCAATGAGATGTCTGAATTATATGCCAGAGTTTTAATGTTAATAAAAATTTTTAATGTAGTAACACCTTATCATTTGCTCCTTTGTCATGATTAAATATAATTTACTCATAGAAGAACACTAGGTTTTCGGAGCACGACTATTTAAATATTAACTGTTTAAATAGTCATGCTCCAACAACCTNACATTTAACAATAAACTCGAATAAATAACTGTTATTTAACGATTTCTTGTCCCCTGATTATCAGGGAAAAGTCTATGAGGTTTTTTGTTGAAGTTTATTTACTTATTCACTGATTTATATTTTTATTCGTTACTTCATTCGCTGCATAATATACATAATATACTTTTTACATGTTTACAATGTGTACTTATTATTTAAATTACTGTAGGAATATTAAATGCTGCATGGAATGATTTTTCGTTATTAATTAATTTCTTTATGTCTTATGGTGACGATTGTTGAATTCTGTGTTCCCACATGAATCTTACCTTTTTCACATGCCGAGTAAATACAGTGTGATATTTTGGGCAGACTTGAGATAAGGATAGGCGTGGGTAAATAACGTAATGCTAATTCACTGTTACTAATGGTATTATATTGTATCATGAACAGGTAAGTACAAACAACGTGTGCTCTCGGTTCGGCACGAGCTTCGACTGACTAGCGCAGCGCTTCCGAAACTGAACCGACGCTCGTACGTAACACATACGCAAAATGCTCGCTCGCAAATACTACATACAGGATATTTTATTCTCAGTTGAAGTACATCCCTAATCGTAACTTTTTGTGTAATTCCTATTCCTATTTTTCCTTTTTATTTCCAAGTCTGCGCGCTGTCAACCAACCCTAATATTACAATTTTCTCGTCACTTTGGTGGTCTCTATATGTTTGCATTTCATATTTGTTAGTGAACTGTAAGATAATATACATAATTTTGGTTATCAATAACGTTATAAAGTATCAGGCACCAAACTTTACCAAACTCAGTTAACTTTGTACCATGTTTTGAAAAGTGAGCTGAACTTTAGTATTACAAAATACGATTGGCTTTTTTTTAAACTTACTCTTCTAAGGATTGATATGTCAATTTTGAATGATCATGATCAATAAGACTGTACTTCATGAAACAAAGTTTTAGTAAAGAATTGTATTGTTGAAATGAGCCTTTCCTATTGAAACAGGTATGTTTTCAATATTGTTTCCTTATTGTAGTATACTACAATGATATTTTCAGTGAAAATGTGCTATGTATTACAATGATTAAATAGTTAGCACCACGTTAGGCTTTTATAATACCACATTTAATACATGATTACATATTTCTATAAAGGTTCTGGACTACCGGAAAAAGGACAGATGTTAGATGCCTGCTCCGTCTTTTACGAAAACAGTTATTTCCTATAACTCGCCAATACTCGATGTTTTGTAATAAACCAAAAAAAAATGTACTTAGCTCGCGTTAACTCGTTTTACAATAGTAAAATTCTAAAGGGCTCAAATGTTTTGAATTCTGGATTACCAATTAAGTTAAACGAGTTCTGTACCTAATTTTTACAAATATTGGCTTACAGCATACGTAGACCGGTATGGTTTCACGTATATACGTTGAGTATAATAGCGTTTCGTAGTTTTACCGATTTTTGCATTGATATCTCTTGCTAACTCTTGTGAGGAAATATTAATTTTCTCATACAAGTGTCTTTTTTTCTCATATTTTACTATATTGGCTGACAGTCGTCGCAAATTTTAATGTGTGGACATGAAATTACGCCTTAATAGATCTTTCTTTTAAGTACTGCATTTTACATTCCCATTAATGAGCACTCTTGGCACTATGTTGACGAATTTGGTAATTATAGCACTTTTTGGGTAACACAGTTGTAAACAAACAGTATACACAGGTATCCATGTGCAGTTTTCCAAACAGCAGATAAACCATCTATTTCTCAGATATCAGCATGTATATACGTACCTATATCGACGCCTCGGGCGAAAACCAGTCCAGTTCAGATTTTCCTATTTAAAATAACATTGAGAAATCTGATATATACTACGACTATAAGATTAAGAAATGAATGGCGTGCATCAATCAGTAAATCGGAGATCACTTGACTCTCATCGTTCACCTTGAGATGCAGCAATTGATTCATATAATCAGTACAATGCAACCCGTGTTTGTAGAATATCTTCTTCTGTATACATGTACATATGTGTTTGTAGCTTGTAATACAAAAAAATTAAGGTAAAAAAATTTTTGAAGCAACTTATAGCGTTCTTGTACAATCATGACAGATATTCAGAAGTAATTATTTATGGTTTGTGTGCGCGCAGAACCTCGATATTTTTGAAAATATGCAATATCTTTAACAATAAGAGAGACGAATTTAAAAAAAAATGTAATCGATACATGAACAGTTACTTTTGGTGTGCATTCAGTGCTAGAAATAAAATTCTATTCTCAAGGCAAGCTATTTAAAGTAGGACAATACAGAGAGACATTTCGAAAAAAATACACTTAGCAACCCCTACTTTATTTTACAGCAACATACTCTTACAGAGAAAAACAAGTATATCAACCAAATAGAAGATTGATTATATTAATGATAAAAGTCTTTCTGCATGTGAAAAATGCTGTAAGTAAATAACAGCGGTTAAAACAGTTTTAAAAATGGTATATCTTAACAACTTTAAAATATAAGTAAACAGTCAAATAATTTTATAATGGAAAAACTAAAACTTATAAAATCATGACAATTACTAATTTTTAAGTCGTTATGAAAATAACTCCGTTCTTTTTGCTTTTCCGAATCTAGACCAGCAAAAATTTTTTTTTTTAATAATTTTTTTTTATTGTAATACATACACATTTTAACATCCTTGCTCGCACGACAGTTTTACGATATCTAATACAAATATGGGTCTGTTCAGAAGAATGCTTAGAAGTCCCAGGATTAAAATCAGTGGACAGTGGGCGCTTGGGTACCCAAGTATGAAGTAATACTGCTATGAAGTCATATGGCAGACAAATATAATTATGAGTATAAATATACCTTCTATAAAATGATATTGTGTATGAAGGTGGTGCAATTATTGTTTGAATGAGTATATCTACGTTAATTGTGTATGGTTTCAATTGACATTTTTACATTCAATAAATAAACGAGTATAAACAATACATCATGGCATAATATAATTTAATTAATATATAGGCTAGTCAGTACAAGACCGCGTGTTTTCATCGAATCTTCCGATGATTTCAAAACAACTTCCTACCACCTATGTTGATTACATCTCTAACGTCAAGCTTACATCTGCCACATACGCTTACATACTTATTCCTAGTAAATATTTGATACTGGAAATATCATTGTATCCGAAAAATTAAGAAAAACTATTTTGGAGTATCACTTTTTTCAATAGATAGTATTTACATGCCAGTAAATGTCCCTTTAGGACGTTCATCCCACATTGGGTTTTTTGACAGATTTTATCCAAACACTAAACGTAAATTTTAAATAGCATAAAAAATATTTTAAAAAATTGCAGGTCGTTCAACTGTACCCTTTATTATATACTTTTAAAAAAAAAATCGCAATTTAACATGTATCCTTATATACAAATCACGTAAAATTTCATATGTATTATCTGTAGAAGTCTTTCAATTTTTTTGGTACAAAAGATTACTGTTAAATAAACCTATTGGGTTTTCAAATAGATCAACAATTTTTTTTTTTTAATAACACAAGAAAGACGGGGTCGAGTATGCGTAAAAGTGTGTATGTAAGAAAAATAATTGCCAGTGTTGCTACATATATTAACACTCCTCTCACCTCTCCAAACTTTTACCCCACTAATAGTGATGACTGTCCTTAAGCCAAAAAATCCCCTCAATCACGAATGGAAAAATTGTGAAAGAATTAGTCGCAATAAAAACTAATTATAGTAAGTATACAGTGCACAAAAATTTTATTTTTTGATTTTGTGAAAATTTTGAAAAAATACTTAAAAATTGTGTAAGCAATTATTTATTGTAAAAATAACAAGTAAATGATAAATAAATAGTTATCTATGCATATGAAAGCTGCTTTGCTACAATAAACTAGTTTAAGAAAAAAATCATTTAACAAAAAAAATTAGTTTAATAAATGAATATTTTATTTATTAATGCAATTAAAAATCAAACATAATTAATTAATAAACAGTTGATGAATATTCATATTGAAAATAAGTTACGAACCGTACCAGAGTAAGAAGTAATCAAATTTTATCTGTTGGGACTGCTTTTAGAAGAGTGGGTTACACATTTTCTTAAGGTCACCAATCTAAAATCGTTGATTTACTCTTGCGCATATAACGTGCCTGTAGAAGTATAACTTCAAACAACCGTGAGAGACCAGCAATGATTGGTTGTCCAAAAAAATTAAAAAGACTTCAAAGTAATAAAAGTGGACAAAAAAAGTGGAAAATAATAAGGCTTACAAAAGAAGTTTGTACAGAAGAGCACATGAAATCATTAAATATGCCAATCGTAATGTTGCTGCACTAGAGCTAGTTCTTCAATTATGTAAGAAAAATAGTGATGACCAACATTTGGATAAAACTGTTTTCGAAGAGCAATCTCTCATTACTTACACCAAAGAGGCTGTTCTTGCATATTATTTAGAGTCAAATTTTAGTAAATCTTCGGACATGGAGCACGTAAAGGATGCAAAATCAAGAAATGTCTTTATTTATCCATCCTACAAGTCCGTTCACAGGGCGATGATTAAATGTAAATCGTACAATTTAAGTATATCCGAGGTCGAAGCAGTAGTATCCTTGTAGAGTTTATTAAATGAAACGTTAGAGAAACTTTGAAAGAGTGTTACTGCTGAATGGGATCTCGATATTCTACGTGATTTAAAACTAACTGTTACTGGAAGATTTGATTGCTCGTCAGGCCATGGAAGCTTTAATCAAAAATGTAAAAATCCTGAGAATGATGCTCAAAATAGTGATCTATCTTTAATGACGATGAATTTTACAATAAGATTGAGCTTCAAGCCCAATAGTAAATACATATTTCTTTTCACACTTTATGTATTACTGAACTGATATTAATGACGGTGAATGTTATACAAACAAATTCTGGTTAATTACATGTTTACTAGTACTGATTTGCAATCCATTTGTTTAAACAAAAATCTCTTATCAGTATCTTCCACTCCAACAACAAAATACGGGCTTTTTCATGGGAACTTTTCTTAAGCAATATATGTCATAAGAGGAATGCCATCATACATACAGATAGTTAATTAAATTGAAAATTTACAGAGCTGTCGGTTTGTTGTAAATACTTTTATGCTTTTCTAAGGTCCCACATTATATGATTTATTCATTCTTATTATATGTAATCATTTACTTTGAAAGCAGGTATTGTAATGTGTAGTCTTCAAATCATATTTGTCGTTCATGACTTTATTTTTACTGTGTACATTGATTTCACAGATCTATATAAAATATATTTTTGAGCTTGAAGTGTTTTGGAATAGCAAGTATTTTTTTTTAAGAAAAGTGAAATGTTTGTTATGAGCAAAGTGTCCAGTACAAAGATTAATATTAATTATCAGTCTTTGAATAAGATGTGATGTATGTTAAAGAAAATACGTACTTCAGATTATAATCTTAACGATACGAGACATTGGAATCACTCAATAACTTTATATTACATACATTATCAGTACAGTTATATCATACTTAATTTTAATAAAGAGGTCCAAATTGTACTTTCATATCCCACGTTACAGAAAAAAATATACTGCTACTTTCACATGAAGACTGGACGAAAATAAATATTTGTTTAAAATCTTCTTTTACTAAAATTTGTTTATTATGATCACGCACTCAGAATATATGTAGAATAAGAAACAAATAACGTAATTATAAGAGAGTATAAAGGATTAACAAATGGAATTTAAGATCTACAAGCTCACTCATTTCCTATAAAAAATGATGATAATGTATTAGTAAAGTTTCGTATATCAATAACCATGTTCGATGGGAAATGTTTAGACGCGGTTATAGGAAATAGAGCAACTTGTCGTGGTCCTCATTGCTTACATATAACTCACGAATTTAGTGAGACTGAGAACGAATTTACTACATCTGAATCGTCATTGTCATTCGAATTGAGACTGCTTTACTGTAAAATTAAAGCTTTTGAACTATTACTTCACACTTTTTATGAGCAGTTAATGGAACAACCTGTATGAGATATTGAAAAACACAGTGGAGGCGATAAAAGTAAATGTTACTTTTGTATGTGTACAATGTTTTTCTCCATAAAAATAGAATATCTTTCAGACTCTTTAGAAAAAAAATACAATTGAAGGGCACACTTACTTAAATTGTACAGTATTTTGTATAAAATAGCTGAATTCGTCGTATTAACTATTTAAAATTTTTTTAAGACAAAAATTGCTTACCAATAGAATTAAGATTTCCAAGCAACTAAGACTAAGATTGAAAAAAATTTTTTTTCTAGCTGTAAGAAAATAATTTTAAAAAATAAACTACGTCAAGAGAAGTGGAAAAGGTTCCAGCTGCATTTGTAAAAAAAAGTTTTAAGGTGGAAAATCTTTGTGTTTTTGCACATCGTTTCAACTAATATACAATCAATTACAAAAAACTGAAGACACTGATGTCCAAGTTAATGAACTGTCAAGATTTTTTGATGCAATCAATCAAGAAAATCCTGTGATATGAGTTGGACCAAGTATGTCAAGGTCACGGTACTATAACCACAGAAAATGTTGCTCATAAATACTTTAGTGATCTTCTAAAGTTTGAAACACTTTGGACGTGAGTATTGAACTCGTGGAGGGCTAAGCAACCATTATATCGTTGTTCTAAAAAACAAATAAATTTGAGAAAGATACATGAGTACTGTTGACATGTATATGAACTATACTATGACGAGTATTCGTAGGCTATAATGAGCCCGATAGTGCACAAAATACTTGAACACGGATGTCAAATCATCTCCAAATTTCCTTTGCCAATCAAATCGCGTGGGAGCACAACAAGGTAAGTTTGTGAAAGTAGACGAAGCCTCAGCGACCGTGCTACTATTTACTTTAGATTTGCATACTCGAATTTTCAAATATGAAAAACTAAATATTCATGCTGGTATGCCTGATGTATTTTGGTTTAATTCAGTCCCATTATTACTATTTTACAGCATTACTGACAAATATAGGCCGAAAATTCGTTAGAACAACGAAAAGGGCTCAAATCAGGATTTCTTCAGTTTCAGTTTCAGCATGAAAATGTTTTTACTACAAAGATGACTGCAAGCCGAACTTTTCCTGTGTATAACTGGGATAGACGTGTTCCTAAAATTAAGCAGAGCTAACAACAGTGTGATATCGGCTACAGGTATTTCCTAATTTTACAGTAGATACCACGCAGCATTGGGAATTCTTAGTAGCAATGAGGGTAGAGCGCCTGCTTCCCGCCTGGAGGGCTCGAGTTTGTGACTCTGCTCCGTTACTTCCTTCCAGGTAACTCTGAGGTATTTTTTATATGACCCAACCACTAGCATAAATATGCAACTAGTATACTGCCTTTTGCTGTAGCATTTAGATTTTCAGATAATAGTAAAGAACAACAATGTCTCAGAAGAGGGGGTGGTCGGATGACTTACATTAGAATCGTCCCATAAATAATCAATAATACACATAATGAAAAATATGTGGAAAATCGAAGTCGTGTACATGTATGTGTGTACCCGCAACCATTAAACAAAGCGTTCAGTAATTTCTCGTATCGTTCGTACGGTCTTTGTAGGTGGCAAACGCGCATTAACTATAGAAAGAGTTTGATATTTGTGATAAATTTTAACTATAGATATTCAATAATAGATAATCCAAAGAAAATTAAAATTTTCTACCTTGACAATTAGATTCCTCTAAGTATGTAGTTAGAAAACCAAATTTATTTAAAAAATAATGATTTTATTGGAAAAAGTATTGTCACTTAGCTTTACCGCTTCTCATAATTAATCAAGCCCAAATTTAGCTACATGATTTGAAGCTTAAGGAGAAAAATGAGATGACAATCAAAATAAAACCTTTTTTTATTCTTTCTAACCGTGTGCCATGAGTCAAGGACGCAATTAAGAAATTTACTGATTTACGTATTGTTCAATAAAACAGCTGCTTATAATAAATTATGTCACACAGCTGTATTAGTAAATATAACCTTATTTCTTATTCTTTTTAACCGCGTGCCATGAGTCGAGGACACAATCAAGAAATTTACTGATCTACGTATTGTTCAATAAAATAGCTGCTTACAATGAATCATGTAACACATCTGTGATAGAATCAATATGATCTATTCGATGAGACTGGAAATTCTAATTATTTTCCGGAATGCCAAGAATAACAAGCTGTAAACCTAAGCCTCATTTAACTCAGCGATTTGGGTAGTTTACAATCATGTATTACTAATCAATGTTTTAAGTAGTAGTAATCAAATGAGAAACCATGTAATAAATACCAGTTTTTAAGTAACTTGTACATCGCTTTTGAGGTTTTAATACGTACTTCATAATAAATTATTTATTGTGAAAACTATTGAGTTATTAAATAGTTGTAATTTGGAATGTTTCGATTCCATCAATATATTAAAAAGATATAATAACGAAAGCTAGTTGATTAAATGACACAATTAGGATTTTCGATGCGCATAGTTACTAAGTAGTTTTTCTAAAAATTCCGTTGGAATGAGTAGTTTAATTTATGTAATTAGCTGGAAGAAAAAAGTGCTAAGAATTAAATGAAGTAGTTTCATAAAAGAAAGTAATAGAAAAAAGCATTATGGATTAAAATCCTGAAACTATTTTTTAAGAAAATTTGTTTTGTTTGGTAAATTTATAAACTACTTGTACAAATTAACTTCTGCCCACATTCATGTATTCAAAACATTTTTATATGAGCAACTTTAAGTAAAAATTTAGTGGGTCCATTATAGATCACCGTATCTATGTTATACAGACTTCGTATC
Organism: Copidosoma floridanum; assembly: GCF_000648655.2. The sequence continues at coordinate 1,214,521 of NW_019379501.1, read as the reverse complement.
CATCCAGTACTAAAGTATAAGCGATACATAACGTAACTAAGTCTTTTGAAATAAACATTAGAAAAATAGTATTTTACTGAAAAGTTACTGTATTTCCATAAAAATACCTTTTAACAAAACAAAAAGGTTTAGTAAGTTTGATGTGCTGAGTTGATATTTTGCAAGGAATTTTTGAAGCATTCCTACTCTGGCAACAAAAAGTATTCTCCTGAATGAATCTGTAGCCTTGAAAATTTCTAAAATCAAAATATAAAAAAGGTAAGGTTTTTTTTTGGTGCATCTTATATTTTGTATGACACTCGTAGTATCATACTGTTCAGTTTTTATGCTTTAACAAAATTAAACTACGTAATACTGACTTATGCCCTAACATTGTCATATACTTCCGACATAGCAAGGCATTATTGTATTTATTGTGAGGTTTGTATAAAGGATCAATTTAAAATCTATATTACTTAGTTAGATTTTGTTAAAGTACGAGTATTAAACAGTTTTTTTTTTTTTTTTTTTTTTTTTTTTTTTTTTTTTTTTNTTTTTTTTTTTTTTTTTTTTTTTTTTTTTTTTTTTTTTTTTTTTTTTTTTTTTTTTTTATGGAGCGGGTACAAGAAAGTCTTCACAGATACCCCAGCTCATTTGGTGATAGTGTCGGATTCACCCGGTGTGCCTACTGATTGAAAACTAACCTCTCCGCATGGGACAGGTCCGTAAGGACCACTCCCCTAGAAGACAAAAGGGCATAAGAGAAGAAAGAAGAAGGAAAATAACGGAGAATTTTGGCCAGCTCACTCTCAAAGGAATGAGAGGAGAGGCACTTATGCATCTTGGCGAAGGTCGAATAAAAAATGAATGTGTATCAAAAAAAGTTTGCCGTTTTTGTATTTTGATTTTAGAACTTTTCAAGGCTACAGATTAATTTATCCAGTGGACAGTAGGTGCTTGGGTACCCAAGTATACAGTTATACTTCTATGAAAATATATGGCAAACAATATAATCATGATATAAAAATACCTTCTATGAAACGATATTGTGTACAAAGGTGGTGCAATTATCGTTGGAATGAGTATACCGACGTTAGTTGGGTGTTGTTTCAATAAATATTTTAATATTTATTAACTGAACAACTACAACCAATAGATTACAGTACAATATAATATGAATAATATACAGGCTGGCCAGTGTAAGACTGTGCGCTTTCATCGAATCTTTGGATGATTTCAAAACAACTTTCTACTGCCTACGCTGATTACGTCTCTAACGTCATGCTCACATCTGTCGCATAGGCTCACTCACTTATTTATTGTCTATATTGATTACCCGAAATAAAATCGTATCCAAGAAATTAAGAAAAAGTATTCTGCAGCACCACTTTCTTTAATAGGGTGGTATTTCTGTGCCTGTGAATGTCCCTTCAAGACGTTCATCACACGTACGTTGTTGAAAAAGGTAGTATTCACATCAAACATGTATTTAAAATAGCATAAAAAACATCCGAAAAAATTACAGGTCGTTCAACTGTACTTTTTTTTACATTTTTAATTTTTTAAAATTGCAATTTAATATGTAACTTTGTGGTAAAATCAAGTAAAATTGCATTTATATTATCTGTAAAAGTCGAGGTAAAAGTCTTCCAATTTTTGTAGTATAAAAGATTAGTTTAGATACACATATTACATTTTTTTGTGAATATATTCACAATTTAGTTTTTAAATAAACTTAGAACGAAGAGATTAAGGATGCGTAAAAGCATGTATGTGAGAATATCTACATGAGAAAAACAACTGACAGCGTTGCTGCATATATTTGCGTTCCTCTGACTGCTCTGAACTTTTCCCCGGCTAACTATGTGATAAACATACTTTATGTTTATATTTACTGAGTTATTTCATTTTGCAACGTAGCCCTTTTTTGCATTTTAATTCACAAAACCCTAGTAGCAAAAATTGATTAGCTATTAAAAAAGACTAGAAGTACAACTCTTAAGGAAGAGAATAAGCCCAAATACAATATTCTATGAGCTACCAAATAGGTAATAATTAAAATGCAAATAAGTTCTTTTTTAATGGTTAAATGGATTTTTTCAAGAAATTTGCAAGGAAAAGATTCCTTAAAAATACCACTCATACAACACGTTTAAGCCTACAGTCTATTGAAATTGTAGACGTCTAAGCATAAAACTTTTTGTTGAAGACGTTGTTTAAAAAACTCTGATTTTTAATGAATTTTTGTATTTAAACAAAAAAAAAATCAACTTGTACTCAACTAGTCTCATTTTGTAGATCTTTTTAGTATCTACAATCTCTTCTTCAATCTTTTTTTTTTTCTAAGTAGCCAAGAAAAAATTATAATTGCGAAAAAGCACGTTTTCAGAGCTCTACCGGAGAATAAAAAAACCTGCAATAGTTCAGCTGTTAAATTTTAGGTCCATTATTAATACATTCAAAGACGAACATGAATGCGTGAAAATATCTCGGTTGGCATTGTTTTCTGAAAGACCCTTTTAATTGACTTTTTTCTGGTCTATTATGGATTCTCGACCATTGAACAGAGAAGCTTGATTGATAAATACTTTTAATGTAGCAATGTATATAAGCGATTCAATGATATCGATAATCAATCTTGAAAAATGTTTGGAAAAAAGGGAGGTATACAAATTGTCATGAAAGGTGAAAAAATTTGTGATGGGAACGTAAGTTTTTTGTAACAACCTATATTTCATAAATACAAAATTCAAAACGTTGTTATTAAGAAATTGTAAAAAATTTTGAAAATACCGCGTAATTATCGTATTTATTATAGTTAGCTCATATTATATAGTTAGGATTATATTAAGTTTGTCTTTTTTTCAGCAGTTTTCAAAAATCACTTTATGTAACTCTAAAGAAAGCTAAATATTATTTATAACTTTAAGCTTCGTGAAAAATTGGCTTTATTAAATGTAATCTTAGGTCCCCTTTACCTACTTTTTTTTGTTTTTAAAATGAGTCTTGCAATTTTTACGTTTCTTTTGTATGATTGCTTCATCGAAGTGAAGACTCAATGTTTTGTGATGTTTGAACTCATTCATCGATTGCTAGTCTAATATAAAATATTTTGGCATTACCTTTTTCCAACATATTCTCAAGCAATGTTATCAAACATGATGGTTCCTTTTTTTTTTTTTTTTTGACCAGTTTTCAACACTTTGGCGAAATTCTGTAAAATTCAATGTCCCATATATTATTGATAAAGCCTACAATAAATTTTGCTAATGACACAGTGAGAGAAATCCATTTTCTTTTGAGGTATATTGTAAATAAAAAAATGTCTGTGGATGCTGTATTGATTAGGTAGATAACTATGATTTTCTCCAGTCAGCCCCTAAGCCTCCTATCAACAAACAACATAATAAATGAGTTTTTTTATTTATTGCCACTTATATTTGAAGTGACACCAATAATACTTGAAGCTCATAATGGACAGTAAAACACCTACATATTTAGTTTTGATAGTGCTCATTTTGCAGCAAACTCTAATGTTAATATTACTTGAATTTTCTTTGAACTATGAAAAAAATTTTATACCATAACCATTAAAAAAATTCTATAGTATTGAACAATACATTTATCCATAACGTTTTGAGCTAAGTAGTTATACATTACGTTGTAGCATCTGAGTTGCCTAATTTTCCAATATTTCTTTTGGTACGGAGAAAATTTAGAATATCATGAAATAGACGGAGAGTTAACAGAACCCGAGGATGGCCACGAAAGATGAAATATTATAGTTATGTTACTAACCTAAAGAATTTCTGTGAATTAATTTTGTGTTTTCGTACAAAATATTTTTTTTCTACCGTATCAAAATAGACATTTTTAATTTTTTATCAAGGTCAAATTTGTGTTAAGTTATCAAAAACCTCTCTATAAATAGTTTTTTTACATTTTAGCAGTATTTTCTTTCTTTTGTTGGCCCCATAAATGTTTGCTATTTCAAATTTAACAATTGTCATTTAAAATTTGCCTTTAACGACCCCATGTTCAGCAACCCAAAAAACTCCTATCTACTAATTTTCGTAAAATTTTAGACAGTTTTTAATTTTTTTTTGGCTGCCATATTGGATTCGCAATTTTGAATTTTCAGATGCCAATGCCAAATTTATGATCAGCAACCCATTAAATCTACATAATCACTATTTTTATAACAAAAATGGTAACCTTTCAAAATCAATTGATATTCTGAAGGAAATGCTGTAGGGGGAGCCTTTGGGGTGTTACACCTTGGCCCATTTCAGCTTGGACCATTTTTTCTATATTTTATAATGTTTAAGCTTGAAGCTCCAAAAAGAATCATCTCGATTGGATTATCACAGCTACTGCTATTTTATTTTGACACAAAAAAAACTGCGTTTGGTCCCACGGTGTGATGGTTTTGAGTATATGGTTAACGTACCTTTAGCTTATTACTTAAGTAAATCTCAACGAAAGTTAAAATCATATTCTATATTACTGACAAATCTACAGTGAGCTCAAATTTTTATGCGTAGCAGCTTAGCATGTATTTGTGTGTGAGTTACGTTAGTATTTCCTACAACATCAAAAGCATATATTATTTAGTGTTTTCAAGAATACTTTTAGTTGTGATGTAATAATTTATTTTGTCGTCAACTACTTTTACTTTTTACACAAAATTAAAATTGGTGTATAAGCATGACTATTTATAACAATTTGTAGTATGTCACATGCATCCAATATTTTGAATTATTATTGGTTCCCTAATCTTTTACCCGCAGTTGCAAAAGCTTCAAATTTTTTTGTACGTATTATAACTTAGAATTTTTCTTTGTTACACTGTTAATATAACCAAATAAAAAATAATTTTTTTGATGAATGCAACAACTTTTTCATAAGTAGTCATGCTTCTACAGCAATTTAAATTTTGTGCAATTATTTTAAAATTCTAGCTATAATATTTTTAGTTATATTGGCTGTATTATCACCTTTTCGTTAACGATAATTGTAGTACCGTGTTTAGGTGTTATTTTTACATGCTAGAAAAAATTTAAATTTAGTTAAGAGGTTCTAATATTATTTGAACTAAATTCCTTCTAAAACTTTCAACAGGTTAACGAATATAGATTGTGCTCGGACGATATGTCTTCCTAAAACATTCAAATATTATTAGCTTTTTATATCAGTTTATTTTTTTAGGTCGTGTTACTCATACTTTTAAAAAAAGGAAGGAAAAGACTGAAGTTATTAATCAATTGATGTCGAAGGATGTTCCAACTATTACGTCAAAGACAAAAATTGGGTTAAATGATATGTCAGATGAATATAGATATGGTCATTGGTGTTACGATACACCAGGAACTATCAACGACGATCAAATTCTTAATATATTAACAACTAATGAGCTTACTAAAACACTACCTGGTAAAATTATTTCCCCACGAACATTTTGCATGTGGGCCGACCAGACAATATTTATTGCAGGACTGGGGAGACTAGATATTGTGGAAGCCTCTCACTTTATAAGGTAATACATATATATGTCTGAAATATACCCTTTTATTTCTTTTTTTTTTTATCAAGAGCATTAATCATTGAGAGCTTACCTCTAACATTACACTCTAAAGTACTAAAACTAGCATTTTTTTCAAGATCTTTTTTCAAAAAAATTATCTTCGTTAACAAAGAAGAAAAAAATGTATATGTTACCTTATAGTTATTTTGATCAATAGTTTAACGCGTGTACGAATTTTCTAAAAACCAATATAATTTACTCATCTAATCTTTTATTAAGATTTATTAATTATTAAAAGTTG